>JAFIDM010000001.1:74809216-74821518 GCA_023159025.1 Thereuonema tuberculata | reverse complement strand
TGTTTTATACTGTTTCATAAGCGTAAGTGGGCGACAACCGAAGACCACTCTCACTTCACCCTACGGAATTACCAAATTGTAAAACTGCTTTATTTTTTGAATTGGATGATCCTTTCCTTGGAGGGGACATCGGACCTTAATATCTACGTTGCAAAGTTTCAGTGTGAAGGGCTTTTTTTAATTTTGTGGTCGGAGCTTCTGACTTGGTTTGTCATCCCTGTTATGAAAGAAAGATATCCCAAACGGTTGATTATTTGCTAATAATTCTGAATTTCATATAAGATTTTGAAAAAAATGAGAATTAGAAATTATATTTTTAAGACTTAAAAAAAATAATAAAATCTAATTTTTACTTGTATACAAATACATGATAGCAGTGAATAAGTTTTTATTTTTTACAAAAATCAGCATTAAATATTGATATATAATTTATTTAAAATATTACCAAGATTTTTATTTAATACTAACGGAAAGACCGTTCTTCGCTCGGGTAAGAAAAAACAAATGTCCAAATGTGGATGATAAAGAAATTGCAATTGCGAGATCATTTCGAAACTTTCCTGGTTGGTACAAAAACAAAACAAAAAACAACAACAACTCAAAAGGTCTGATCTCATTACAAATCTATAGCTATCCCGAATCCCTCGTAGAAGTATCTTTGAACCACGTTTGCTCATCCACTCACCGTCCTCCCAGTGTACACTCCTAGTTCCATGTTATTTGAATTTTGTAACTCGACATTCATAGATATGAAAATAATATAGAGATCGGAAAATGTAAGATTGCTCACCCCTTTCTCTGTCCCGTTTTTATCCCTAGTTCGAGATTATTCGAATTTTGTAACATCATAATCCTATCACGTCAGACCTTTTCTAGTTCGTAAAAATTCATCTGATTATTGTTATTATTATTAAAATAAATTCATTATTATTCATTATGTCGCTATTATGCACAACCAAAGTTTACGTCCAATTGTGGCACAACAATAGTTTCATGCCAATTGTTGCACAACACTATGGGTTTAGTTATCATTGTCGCCGAGCTCCAATTGTTGCATAACAATATTTGTGTGGAATTCACTCCTTTTCAACCCCTGGGGGTGGTGTTTCCAGGTTCTAAGTAGCCTATCTTTTCCGCAGTGTCCTAAAGAGTAATTCTGCAAAGTTTGGTCCGGATAGGTCAAAGGGCCTTGGAGTGTATAAAGGACAAAGAAAGAAAGAAAGAAAGATACATTCATTTTTATGTATAGAGATTCTGGATGTATAATTACTAATACGTTTACATTAAAACAGGATTTTTTTTTTTAAATTAATCAATAAACAATCCTAAATATTTTGTTAACATTCGAAATACTCCTGTATCACTAGATATAAGCTTAGACTAAAGAAATAAATAAATCATCTTAAATACTCCAACCGATATTTCGTCTTTAATTCAACATTAAGACTTCTTCCTAGGTTTTAGATTATAAATCATAAAAGAGAATAAACATTCTCTAAATTGAAAAGCAATTTATGATGTAAAACCTAAGAAGAAGTCTTAATGTTGAATTAAAGACGAAATATCGGTTGGAGTATTTAAGATGGTTTATTTATTTCTTTAGTCTAAGCTTATATTTTGTTAACATGTTATAGATGAGAAAGAAAATGAACCAAACATTTATATTATGAAAAGAAAAAAAATATAAAATCCTTAATAATTACGAAAAAAACAAAAATAATTTTGAGAATTATTAATTCAATAATATTCTGAAAATGGTCTATTGAAAATTATTGAAAATGACGAAAATTTTTGTATTCCCATAATATTTATTGCGCTCTTCCTAGGAAAGAAAATCCTTACAGAAACCTTGATGAAATTAAAAAAAAAAATCCTACTATCAGAATTATTCGTATTCAAATTATCGTGAAAATCTCTAAAACTTAAACAAGATCTTAATAATAAAATATTTATTTCAATCAGATTTTTAAAAAAGTAAAAATAAAAATAAAACATTTTTCTCTTTTACTAACTTTTAGTGTTTTATAAGACTTCTGTTTGTTCCAACCCAACAGGGACTGTTACCTGAAGACCGGGGCTTATCTTTAACTTTACGACTCCCCCGTTAGTCATGAAATCTTAAGTGAGCCAAGCCACTTCAACTTCGATTATAAAACACTATGTTAAGAAACATCACCTTCTCACTTGTCAGTCCAATTTTACCTTTATTTCTTAAATATCATCAATAATTAAATTCTATGCTTTTATTCTAAAAATATGCTATCTATTTTAACGACTTTTTCTTTTCAAAAAAGCAATAGTTTGGGGTCGTCCATTAATTACGTGAGGTCAAAAGGGGGGGAGGGGGGGTCCGGAAAAATCTCACCAAGGGGGGGGGGGGTAAACGAAAATCTCACGTCAACTTTTTCATTCAGAGAATATACGTATTATAATAGATTACAACATTTTGTAATATTGACTTTGGGGCCGTCCATATATTACGTCATTTAAAATTAGGGAGGAGGGGTATGGTCATTGGATGACGGTAACATGACGCATGAGGAGGGGGGTCTTGCCAAAAATGACGTCATCACTTGATAATCTGAGATGACCCTAAAATAAGTTTTAATACTTAGCTCAGTTAGCTCACAAATTGCCGGCAGGCTTCTTAAATGGGTAAGATGTTTTATAAGAATAGATGATGGGCTTCAATGCTCATATTGTGGAAGCGGTTTGCTTAATAATTATTTCCAAAATGATGAAACTTTCGCAGAAAATGATGAAATAACAAGGTCTTTTAGAAATTTGAAGATTGATGTTAAAAGACATATGCAGTCAAACAAATACATCAACAATTCTCAATCCTATTTCCGTGAAAAAACAGAATCGGAAGAAATGAAAAAGGCAGGGAAGTTAAATGCAGTCAACTGTGCAAATACTGCCTACTTCATACGGTATATATAAAAAAAATGTCGTATGAATCATATGAAGATTTGGTTTGTATCATGCATTACAGTGGGTGTGATATTGGAACCAAAAATCATTCAAAGGAATTTCCTCGCATGTAGGGGAGACCGGGGCCAAGTGGACCTAGGGGTAGAGTGGACCATTGACTTTAGTAATTCGTGTAGACGCTAGAATGTGCCAAAAATCGGAAAGAAGGTTGGTGCCGTTGTGGCCCTGCTACCACAAAAGCGTCAGTGAATTCGACTTATTGGTGACAATGAGGTGATCGATTGTTTTGTTTTTGTCCAGGTAAGTAAATGTTTAGGGTTGCTTTTACTTTCATATTGCCGTTCAGCGATGCATTGAATAACATAACCGTAATATTCATATTGAAGGTGGTTATCTAAAGATCATTTTAAGCTGTAGTATGAATTGAATACTTAAAGTAGTCGATTAGTTACAACTGAAGGAAACGCCAAAAAGGCGATGGGGCAGAGTGGACCGAACGACACGGGGCACATTAGACAGTGGTCCACTCTGCCCCGCTGTTTTACAATAAAATATTTTGTCACTATACATTATATTTTTTTTCTATATTATATATTTATTAGGCCTATTATATTATATTGTATTATATTATTACATATTATATTTTTTTATCTAGGCTATTATATATATTGTGTGTAGCCTATAATATTAAAGGATATTACCCCTTTAGTAATTCCTCTCAGCAAGTACCGTAATAGGGGAAGACTTCGTGAGAAGGCATCTTAATCTTCGAAAATAGCCAATTTACACATTTAACTGTTATTAAATTCTAATTAAAAACTATGCAAACTGTCACGGTTTGGAATTGGCAACATGACACGATTAAAATCTTGGTCTCGGAGGGAATATATTTTGATTTTTAATAATTGTATTGTTGTAATTATGTATTTGAATTTTTGTGTTTGGTAAAGTCTTGTATATTATTATTGTGATATTTCATGGTTAATTATTATTTTAATGGTTTGAGCTTATTTAGAAAACAATATGTGCGAATGAAAAAGAAAAACTTCGAAAAAACAGTTGTGCGTTGATTGAGTGATCACGTGGTTTTATCTGTTTCGTTTTCTCGTGGGAACAAAAGGAGAAAAGTTAAGTACACTCTGGCGGGAAAAATCAGATCAGTTGATGAATCTGAAACACACGGGCAAAAAGTACACCCTATCAGTCTAAGCATTTCAGGAGAGGAACGTATTCTAAAACACACACAATTACATATCGGGCAAACCAAAGAACGACCGTGGCCACCAGATGTCGCAATAGTAGAATTTGAATCGATTGTATATGTCAGTGTTTATGGCGGGAAAGTGAACATTTAGGGAGTTTGAAGTTTACGGAAAAAAGACGACATTTATTTTCTTGAACTATTCTAATTTCTCATCCAATATAATTTCAAAAATTTATTTTTATTCATTCGTTCGTTTCAATCGTTCAAAATCAGTCTCCTACCTTTTCCGTTTGGTTTTTTAACGACATTGGATCTCTGAGATCGACAACACGAAAACGAAGATGGGATTCGTTTACTCACATCTCATCTAAAAAAACGGCACTGCGATCGAAAACAATTTCTCTGATGTGCCATAAGTAAGCATGTCATAAGACCTTTTCGAAATAAGAAGTAACGTTACTAATAACTTCGTTTTTGTGTGCCTTCCAACGGTTTTTTGTGTTCGAGAGTCGCCATGTTTTATCTTCTCTCTCGACCCTGGAATGATTAATAGATCATGGGTGTAGTTGAAGGTCAGAGTCGTTCTCTCATTTGCCCGACTTTAAGTGAACTAACACAATTTTCAATAAGTGAAACTCTAAATTAAATATAAATTCTATACATACTTTGTTACATTAGAAAGCATTAAAAAATGGCATAAATAACAATATAATCTTAATAATCTTAATAGAGAACAAAAACAGGTCAACGGCAATACTGACGGATATGCCAGTAAAAAAAAGCTCTGCAAGAAGAGCAACGAAAATCTAAAGAAAGAAAAGAAAGAATAGCAACGAAAAACATGACTCGGCCAACAGTCTCTAAAAGCAACATAAACAAAAAAACAAATAGAAGCAAAGGCAAAGGGATAAAGAGGAAACAATTACAGATGATTAGTGATGATGAAGATGCTGTGTGCCTCTCCTGTTTGAAGAACTTTAAAAAAAGCAAACCATGGCAGGAGTGGATTCAATGTACGCAGTGCAAGAGATGGGCCCATAGTTCCTGCGTAGCCAGTGATATTCGGGGTTTATTTTACGAATGCCTCAACTGCAACGAAGATTTCTCTAGTGAAAATGATTAATTAATTCAATGTAAACCTATTTGATATTATTCATTTACGACTTTCATCTGCATAATGATTATTTTAAATTTTCACTTGAATATGTAATAGCTTAGGTAGTCTATATTAAGTTAAACTTTATTTCATGATATCCTAAATGGCATGTTATTTTATATTCAATAAAAAACTTACTTTAAATGTTGTTATTCTTACCCGGACCAACGTGCCCCATGGAGTGGTCCAGCCTGCCCCGTGGTCGGGGCAGGTTGGACCACTCTACCATTTTTGCTTTGCGAATTAATACCAATTTTATTTATGAATATTATGAAATGAAATCAAGTATTTACATTCTTGAATAGTTCCCGATTCTGACAAAAATAAATGCAATGGAAAATCTCTTAACAAAAAAAAAAAAAAAATTCAACAAAAAAAAGTGGAGCGTTCTGCCCCGGTCTCTCCTACTTGCCAAGTGCACATTCTGTGTTACTTAAAGAAATCGCAACTTTTATTACAAGTGCTGATATGCTTGAGGGAATAGTTGCTGATAAGATAACGGTAAACCATCGTAGCAGACATATTATAGGATTGAGAATTCCAATTTTTGATATTAACACAAACAATCTTTTTCATTCTATTTATCTGGAACATATATTATTAAACATCATCCACACTTCCAGAAATAAATGTCACAATACTACATTTATTACCAGAAAAACGAATTTTCAAGGAGATATGCAACGTCTCCTCTTATGTTTATGTTATGTATATGTAATGAATGTGGGTGGCAGAGAAGCCAAGCACTGCGACCGGAGGTCTATTGTACTAACCCACGGAAAGAAGGACAAATGGAGAGAAAGACTGAGAAAGTATGGTGGGAGAAGTGCAAGGGAAACGGGAGAACCCCGAGAAAACCTGCCCAGCGCGGATCGTCCACCATCACGAAACCCACATGAGAACCGAACCCCGGTACTCAGAGGTGAGAGGCCGATGTCATAGCGACAATGCCAACCGCGCGGCCAACGTCTCCTCTTTCTCAAGCCTTTTACATTATAATAATAATAAGCGAGGTTCTTTTTATTACAATGACCTTAAAATATCATACTAACAATTAAAAAGGTTAATACAATATTAAGAAGGAATCATATTCTACAATATAATAATCACAAATTCTTAACAATCACAAATTCTTAACAAAAACCGTAACTATTATTATATATAAAGACTATTAACTCTTTAAATTTTCAATTATCTGGGGGCACGGCAGTGCCCCCGCCAAGACGAGCCGAAGGCAGGAAGGGCACTACGTATCTTTTCTGGAAGTGTTTCATCGTATTTTCGAACCCTTATAGCTTCGGCCTGGATAATATTAGAGAGCTCAAATTTTCAGGATAAGATGCAGTTAGCAGACTAATGAAATACGATAAGTTTCATTTATTTAGCTTTTATACTTTGGATTTTATTAATACCTAAAATACGTCGATTCCGTCACTCACTCACTCACTCACTCACTGACTGACTCATGATCATCAAAACCTCTAGGGTACTTCCTGAAGTCCTAGAAAGCTGAAATTTGGTATGCAGGCTAGGATTAGCAAACAAACAACAACAAAAATAAGAAATCCGTAACTTTCACCCTCCAACCCCTCATAAAGGGGGGAGTCTGGTTGTGTATTATCGAACCCTCATAGCTTCGGCCTGGATAATACTAGAGAGCTCAAATTTTCAGGATAAGATGCAGTTACCATACTAATGAAATACGCTAAGTTTCATTTATCTAGCTTTTATACTTTGGATTTTATTAAGATCTGAAATACGTCGTACCCTCAATGCTTCGGCCTAAATAATACTGTGTAATAATGTGATTTCTTACAAAAGTGCAAACAGCTTGTATTTAAAAGTTGACCAATAGAAAAACAGAAAAGTAGGGTATTGAAAAAAAAATCCAAATTCTAAATAATCTTAAAACTAAATTTAGTTGAATAGATAATCCCACCCAAAACATTTCATGTAAAATAAGTTGCCAAGACTCACATGCTCATAACGCTTTCACTGTTAAAAAGTTATCAGATCTCATCTTACAAAAAGAAATGAAATCCCACCCAAAACATTTCATGTAAAATAAGGGGTTGCCAAGACTCGCATGCTCATAACGCTTTCACTGTTAAAAAGTTATCAGATCTCATCCTACAAAAAGAAATGAAATCCCACCCAAAACATTTCATGTAAAATAAGTTGCCAAGACTCACACGCTCATAATGCTTTCACTGGTAAAAAGATATGAGATCTCATGTAGAGCCAAGCCCCTAACTCTACTAGGCCTAACTCTACAAGCCCTAACTCTAAAAACCCTATATCTTGGTCAAAAAGTATGGCTTGGCCGTTTCATGGAACTATTTCATCCCACCCAAAACATTTCATGTAAAATACGTTGCCAAGATGCTCATAATGCTTTCACTGTTAAAAAGTTATCAGATCTCATGTAGAGCCAAGCCCCTCATTCTACATGCCTAACTCTAAAAACCCTAATATCTTGGTCAAAAAGTATGCCTTGGCATACTCCATATCCTTTGCATAACTCCATGGGATTGTCTGTGCGACAGCCCCGAAACGGCCTAGCCACACTTTTTTACCAAGATATAGGGTTTTTAGAGTTAGGGCTTGTAGAGTTAGGCCTTGTAGAGTTAGGGGCTTGGCTCTACATGAGATCTCATATCTTTTTACCAGTGAAAGCATTATGAGCGTGTGGGTCTTGGCAACTTATTTTACATGAAATGCTTTGGGTGGGATTACCTTTTTATCATCTAGCATCCTTAAAACTCTTCTTAAATTTGGTTTAGATGCTCAATATGTGATAGAGCAGCTGGCATAGCTGTAGATGGGCAGTTTATAAAGTTAGGTGTTGCCAACCATTTAAAAGATGAGCTAAATTTGAAAAATATTCTAGCATCCTGGTGCTAGACATGATGCACATGATGGACCGCACTGAATTAATGGAGAAAAATGCTGAAATGCCAAATATTATTAACAAGGCACCTAATCTCATACTTGAATGTATGAAGGAATTCATGCAGGGTTAAAATATGAAAAGCTTGTTAATAGTTCAATAGATTTTGAGGAAGTTTTGTATCAACCAAAACTTTTCAAATCAATGAAGTTTACTGCTTATTCAATGGAAGTACTTAATACTTTCATACATGATTATAAATTTTTTGTATGAGCTTGTGAAAAAAGATATGGATCAATTTGGATTACGCGATAATTTGTTAAACAAATCCACTATATTCGATATACTTTTGTTAGCAAATTTAGATGGCATTTTAGCTAAAACTTCTAAATATGTTCAGTCAGTTGAAATTCTTCCTTGGGATTATGCAAGATCAATTAATAATTTTCACTCACATTTAAAAATATTTATGAATTACATTGATGCAATGTCCGACTTAAAAATAGTTGATGATTTGTGTCAATTCTTGGAAAAAATTCCAGATTCATTTTTCAAATATTCAAAAACAGCTACAGAGTTATTCAAAGGTGGTACACTTACCAAGGTGTGCCACTACCTGATGTACCTGTAAGCTCGAAAGTAATAAGATCAACCGCTTCAGCTAATTATCTGAAGAGGAGAAAAATCAGCTGAGTTCAAATTTTAAAAGTGATTTAAAGAATTTTATCAAATTCATCACAAACATTTTGGAAAAATTTGATCATTAAACCTAGGGAAAAAATGAAATAATGTGATATAAAAGGCTGGGTGTCTTTTTAACTTTGATCATTTGATATATCCACGATCGGATGTTTCTGGAGAACATTTAGCATCTACGTTCACTTCTGAGACAGTCTCAGAGTATTTCAGCGACTTTCTTTTTAGCCTTACAAATATTGATAGGGTCACTTTTTTCTTTGAATATAAAGAGCTATGTTCTTCGATGCAGCATAAAATATCTAAAAACAGAGATCAAATATCTAAAAACTTTGTGATTCATGAAAGCGTTTTAAGTTATCTAAGGTACGGCTGAAGCATAAATTCCCCCTTATTATACAATTTTTCTCGTTTTGTATGTCAATCCTTGTGTCAGAGGCAATATATGGGAGTTGGGGGTCAGTAAAAAGCAATGTGATGGTAAAAAGACCTAGAGGTAATGATGGCTCATTGGAAGACATTGGCACATCAGATATGCGTGTATTTATTATGCTTAATGGTCCTGAAAGTGGATGTAAGCACATATGCAACTTTTTGAAAGCTGCATTAGTTGAAAAATATAGGATGTCATACTTTCAACATTTGAAGCTTATATCTACAAACATGCTGTTACTGCGAAAGTAGTTAGTAGAGTTATTAATGATTCAGATAAATGATTACCATGTTTTCACTAAGTTATATAATAAATAATTTTGAAAGATTAAACTGTGTTTAAGTTACTTTACTTTCAGCCTGAGGTATTACTTACTTTCAGGTATTCTTTTCTCTTCGCTTGCATTAACTGCAATTTCAATTTTAAAAATATAAAATATTTATGTATTGTCTGCATATGTTATTGGTCATATATTATAAAATGCATTATTTGCTTTAAAATGACAGTAATTTATTATGATAGTAAGCTTGGCTCTGCATCGTTCGGAATTGCACGAAATGTTGGCTTCTGAAACTGCAGATTGATACAGAAAATTCTGCTACTGGGGATAGCGTCACGGGACAGGCACTTGATGTCGAGTGGGCTAAGGAGGATATGGATGAGCCGAGCTCAACAGGAGAACCTGAAGCGAATCCCATGCCTGTGATTCAGTTTGGAGAGATGGGTGAAGTCCCCATGGGAAAATACAGTTTTAAATAAACAATTACCATTACAATTTTAGTGGATTTTAATTGTGGAAGTAATCCATCACATTTATAGCTTTTAGAAAATGGCGTCATTTTGCGGGAGGGAGGGTATTGGATTATGATGGTAAGGTGATTGTAGGGGGAGAGGATAAAATTCGGCAAAAATCGATGGCGTAATGTATGGACGGCCCCTTTTTGAACTTTTTTGATCTAATATATATATTAGATTACAAACCCTAAAATGTCACCACTCCTATGGAAGTAATTAAAGGTTGCGTTAGTGTGTAGTTATGTCGGTTGAAGGATCACTCCTTCTGCATTTGGTAACGCCTGGTCATGAGGTTCTTTCTGTAATCTGCGAGTTGAATCAAAATATGGAGATGTTGGATATTCCACAAGTGATGCTTTATGAGTTCTTACGAGGCTTAGCATAAGCTGAAGCGAAGGGGAACATATCGATAACCCCTTGAAAGTATTGAAACTCAATAAAATATTGTATGTGAGTTACGATGTTTTTCGGACGATATCCTTAAATATCCAATAGCTACCACACGTCTAGAAGTAGTTGCATACTGTGAACATACTTAGGGAGTCTTGCTTTGGTATTGTAAATCCTTATTTTTGTTGGAATTTTAAACTTATTTTCATGTTCCTGAAAATTGCTGAAATTGAGTTACAATGGTTTTCATTAGGGATATTGATACGTAGTGTTTTCTGTGAACATCATGTAAGCGACAGGACAGTGCAGCTTTGTTTTCAAAAATTCTGTGATGGAGATTACAACGTAAAGATTGATCCTAGAGGACCCCATGAAAAAGTGGTTTTAGCCGAGGAGGTCAAAGAACTGATCGAGTCTGACCCATCTCAAAGTTCACGGGAGATGACTGAGAAACTACGGGCGTATCATACATCAATTTACTCTGCCTGGAAGAACTTGGCAAAGTGATACTTACAGAGGGGAACAAGGTCTCAAAAAGGGACATCGAAGGATTCCTGCAACTCTAAACCACGGTATGTGCAAGAAAGGAATTTATAGCTTAAGACATCGATGGCAAGATTGTACAGATGCAGATGGAGCCTATTTTGAATAATAAAAAATTACATCCGCACTCCAAATTAGTTCACTCCAAACCGACATTTTACAGGGTGATTTACGAAGATATGCAGAAACTTCGGGAGCTCATTCTACATGTAAAAGTAAAGAAACAAAGTTATATAAACATAGTATCGGAAATGTTTCTGCATCGAGTTAAGGCTAGCGAAAGATTTCGCCCTTAAAGTAGTATACTGGTTGAAATGAAGACTTGCTGGAAGTCTGGAAAGGTAAATTAAGGGGCGAAATCAGTGGTTTCTTATGGTTCTTGACCTGAAAAATCGAATGAAATATGTCGCAGAACTGTATCTCCCAGTGGTTTGAAACTTATCCCACGTGGAACCTACAAAAAAGGGATCGAAAAACAACTTCCGTGAGACGTACAATAACGTTGTTAAAGTAGGTGAGACGAACAAACGTTTACAAATTTTGTAGAACATATAATTCTGAAGAAAACTGTGCAAATACAGTATACAGAACGTGAATAGATGGTCGAGTAAATGAATGTTTCGTCAGAACAAAACAACACATGTTGTACATATGGCCGACAATAATAATGTTGTTAATTTCCCAATAAACAGAGTAAATGTTTATTACAACTTTACATTTTATAATTATAATTGTAAAAGTAAAAATGAACATGTGTGTCGCAAAGTACATAAATTAATGCATTGACATACTGTATGACAGAATGTAATTTTATTTAAAACCACAGAATAATGTTCTGCGAAAAAACAGTTAGAGATATTGTTACCTGGTGATTTTCCCCTTATTGGTTTTCCCCCGTAAGTTACCTGGTGATTTTCCCCTTATTGGTTTTCCCCGTAAGTGGACTCTTCCTTGACCGGTGCTCGGTTTCCCCATCCCCTCTGAGGTGAGTTGACCGTTCCGGAGCTGATGGCGAGGCCGAACTCCGGGATATAACGGGGAGTTCCACCTGTGTGAGTCAGTCAGTTTGGCGGCAAGCAAGCCGCAAGGGTTTCTCCAAACCGGAGTACGAAGGAGGCGTTTGTACGAGAACGAAGGAAGACGAGGCCATCTCCAACGCGGACGGCAAAACCGCCCTTCCCCGCCTGGAAGCCTGAAAGCCGGCCGAGCGAAAGACGCCGCCGGCAACAGAAGGAAGCCACAGCGCAGCTAAGTTTAGCGG
>JAFIDM010000001.1:74742462-74782104 GCA_023159025.1 Thereuonema tuberculata | reverse complement strand
AAAAACGAGATGCTGATGCAAAGCGAGAAGCTTCACGCTTGCGAAAAGAACGGTCTTGCTCAAAATCAGATATAAAGGCCGTTTTACATTTACTATTTCACTCGCCATAACCTGAACATTTCACTCGCCATCACCTCGACATCAGACATGTCCCGGAGATGTCTAGCGATAGAGCTTGGGCTATTTTCGAAGAAATGTCTCGACATGAGATGGCTGGACATCGCCACTAGCGCTCCTGGTGACGAATTGTAGAACTTGGAAGTCCAATCGATTTGTATCTATTTATTCGAAATTACCGATTACAAAAGTGATTTTCATGATCGGAGGGCATCTTTTCCTTATGTTTTCGTGGATGCTTTCATAAAATGTTACATTATTAATCAAAATCATTTCAGAATTTCGGCTTGAAAATTCGAATCGACAGCGATCCGAGATCTCGCAAAGATATCGCCATTGATCGAGATTTAACGAGACTGAGCTATTTATCGAAACTGATGTATCGAAACTGAAAACAAAGAAACACAAAACGATGAAAAAAAAACATGAATATTTCCTATTTTAATTAATTAAAAACATTCTTTCACCTATCCGATGCATTGACTAAATGGTTTTTATATAAATCACTACTATTTTTTTCGTAAATAAAACGTAGGCATGATGACAATTGCGAAGTGTAAATGTTCCGTTTGATGGAAGGCGTTATGGTAAGTGTAAAGCAGTGCACTAATCACTCGCAATCTACCCTGACATGACCTGGGTTATGGCTTGCATTTATGGCGAGTGAAATAGTAAATGTAAAACGGCCTTAAGAGACAGAGAACGAGAAAGAAATGCTGAAGTATATCGCCCACTCCGATCTGATCGCTTCTGATAAAAGTGTGTTTATAAAATTGTGCATATTATGGGGCTGCTTCGCTTTTGACTATCTAAAAGCATTAATTATCTTATTTTTATTTCAGTATGTAGATGTTCCTGAATATGATGGTGAGGGGCGAATGTTTATGCGTTTGAATACCTTCTAAACCTGGTTAATTAGTTTCTTTGTTTTGTTTCCTGCACAGTATTGTTTGAGCCTGGGTATGTCTCCTCTAAGATCACTGATGTGGCCCTCGAGGCGACGTCTACCATGAGGGGATGTATTCTTATGATCGGCAAATGGGAGATATGTGATTTCATCACAAATGCCCGAATGGTTCCCTGTGCCACACAGTGCAATGTTGTATGCATGTCTTCTAAGTTCTAACGATTGGATATTGTCAAGGTGTTGTGGAATAGTGTATGTGTGTATGTTGAGATGGTATACGATTATGGATGTGTATACTTTAGAGACTTGCGGCCTGAATGTGAGATCCTTGCCTGTGCATTGCACTAGTACAGTGTAGAAATGATCATGTGCAGCTTGCCATAAGTCAGGGCATGTTTGGGGTATGTGTGCTGTGGGGTTGTTTCTGTGTTTACAATACAGGTAATGCCTTCCAGTGGGATGTGTTGTAGTGTCCTGATGATGGATTCAGTGACTTCCTCCCTAATTTGTGCAAGTGTGGATGAGGGAACAAAATTGTTAATTTCTATGACTTAACGATGGATAAAGTGTGGTGAATGCATGGTGTAGTGGCTATCTGTATCCTGGTAGATGAATCTATAGCTGTGTAATGGTATAGTAGTCGCGCATGAGATCCTGGTACTATTGACTGTCGCCTGCTCCAACACGGACGAAACACTTCCGACCGTTCGGGCTGGATGGTGTTGCGCTGGCATTCTGATTTTGTGATACTTTCCTGCGGGAGACTGTAGTACATTTTTCGAACGGAGGCCTCTGCCTAACCCTCAAACGCGGGTGATTTTATCCTGCGCTACACCCGATGTAGCGTGATCAATATCAGAATAAGATTTCATCATAGATGGTAGGACCCTTTCGTCTACCCTAAAGCTAGGCTAGTTCCCGTCCCAACAGAGAGAAGGTAGAGTCTATTATTATTATTATTATTATTATTATTATTATTATTATTATTTTGTAGAACAAGGCAAAGCTGTTTAATATCCAAATCTAAAAACTATCGAACAATGTGATGTGTGGAGGATCACTGATTTCGGAATTTCAGGTATTATTCTTTAAATAAACGTCAAGAAATTTTGGAATGATTCCAGTTGTTGAGATGGTTTATTGGAGCTGTGAGAACTTCCTTCATCTTCTTCTGATCTCTTCACTGAGAGGCTTTAATGATCTTGTTTTGTTCAGTGCCATTACGTGTATCTGGTACTGCAATATCAATAATGTATCTAGCTTAGATTTCTACTTATCTATTAGAATAATGTCTGACTACTTAAATGGTACAGTTTTGTCTGTTATCCTTATTTATCGGAATAAATGGAATGTTGATTTTCTAGCACAGACGGAAGATGTTTAAAATAAGAGAGTTAGAAAGGAAGTCATAAGACTTGGCCAGTTGTTAGAAGACTATTTTAGCTAGATTACTTGGTTATGTCGGTTTGTATATGTGTGGGTGCAATGTAGAATAGCCTGATGTAATATGATTCAGATTTTCAGAGGTCTTGTGACAAACTCTGCAATTTGTTTTCAGCATCCTTTTTAACATCACGTTTTGGTAGTTTTTAGTTGAAGTAGATTGGTCCTGAATGGCGCACATGAAACCTTCACTTTAATCTGAAAATAACCTCTCTGTAGTCATAAGTTGACTTCTCATAAGTGCTTTAGGTAATTACCCATGTAAAGTTTTCCCATTCATTATCTATCCTTTCAGTCTCAGATATTGTCTTACATTCTTTACTGTTTCTTGCCAAGGAAAGAGGGGTGAAGTTTAAGTCTAGTTTGGCTGTTGCTTCTGGAGAGATTGATTACTAGTAAGGATATAGTTTCTTGATTTACTGATGGTGAAAGTTTTGTGGATCAGTCCTCGTCTTCTTTTATTTCTTTGGAGATAGAAACGTTTCGTAGGTCTTTTCGAATGGTAGCATCTGTATTTTGCTAATACACCCTGTAAAGAAAGTATAAACTCACCCAAGTATTTCAAATAACTTTTTATTACAGGATTTGTTTACTTCCCTTTTTCGTAGTCTATTTAAAAGCAATAAATTCATGTATCATTTAAACATTTGAAAGATTTTGAGTAGTTTTTAAATTAAAAAATAAAAATCACTTTTCAACTGTAAAGAAAATATAAACTCAAAACATAATATTTTGAAAATTATTGAAATTAATAACGGGTTGGTCCTCCTTTCTTCCCTATAATTTCTATCATTCTGTCAGGTATTGTCCCAATTAATTTTTTCAAATCGGACATCTTTATCTGGTCGCAAGCATTCCAAATTGCAACCTTCAGATCATTCAAGTGATGATACTGTTTGTTTCGGCCATATACAACGTTTGAAAACCCGACACGTTTTCAATTGGGTTTAGGTCACGTGAACGGAGGGCCATGGAATGACATCAATTTTCTCCTTTTTAAACCATGCTTTGGTGGATTTTGACGCATGTATAGAAGCACTGTCTTGTTGATATTGCCAATTTGGCTCTCCTAGAAGGGGTTCAAATGGTATTAAATGGTAGTACATAAGGTTCTGATGTTTTTTATTGTCCATCTTGCCTTCCACAAACACTATATCTGCCTTGCATATTATGTAAGGCTATGTCTATGCTTTTATGCAATGTATATGGTATGACTCCAGTTTATGAAATAGTAATATGTATAATAAAGTATGCGCCAAAATATACAGTATTGAAATGAAAAGATGAACAAAATTACATTATTGTCAACTGTGAGTTTTTTTCTCCTCAAAAGAAATGAACAAACACACTACAAACATACATACACACACTATTACCGTGTTGATTTACCACGGTGTGCGTACATCATGCCAGTACACGGAATATCAATCAGGGCCGTCAAGACAGAAACGTTTTTTATCAGAAAAAACTATTTCGTTCCACCTTTGATGCCATTTCACTGTTTTCTTAGCCCAGTCAAGTCGGCTGGAACGATGAGTGGCAGAGAGCTTGGGTTTAGCTTTCAGTTTTACAAACTTCATGTGCTTATTTGACGATAAGCTTTTCCATACAGTTTGGTGAGATACAGTCTTTGGCAACACACAAGCAATTTCATGGGTGGACATCTCATCAGACGCAGCAAGATCTTGAATTCTCCGGTGGTCCCGAGGTGTGAGATTTGGAGATCTACCTGGTCTTTTTGTGGTTCCATAACTATTACCTTTCTTGGTGACATTTTGAATAACAGTCTGTGAACGATTTAATTTCTGAGGCTATTTGCCTCGTTGACTTTTTTTGACCAAGGAGACAATGAATTTTTCGTATTTCTTTGTCAGTTAATGAATTTCCATGAGGCATGATAAAGTAGTGGCATATGTCGCTACAAAAATGAATGGATTATATACTTTAGCCACTTTTAGTTATCTTTATGCAAATTTGGGATATTCCAATCACTTTTCAGGTGTCAAAATCAAAACATTTCTTAGCGAGTTTATATTTTCTTTACAGTTGAAAATTGATTTTATTTTTAATTTAAAACTACTCAAAATGTTTGAGATATTTAAATGGTATATGAATTAATTTCTTTTAAATAGATTAAGAAAAAAAAATTGGAAATAAACAAATCATGTTATGAAAAGTTATTTGAAATACTTGGGTGAGTTTATACTTTCTTTACAGGGTGTAGTAGCATTTATATTTTGTTCTTGTTTTCCTATTGAAGCTCTTTATATTAGTGAGTGACCAGTTTAATAGAAAAAGAGTAAGTTATAACTGGTTCTGCCCAAGTATTAACGTCAGAAAGCTTGTTTTTGATATTATAATTCTGGAAGTCTTTTTTTTTTTTTTTCCTTTTAGTGGTAGATCTGTACCTTTGTAGTCTAGATCCTTTAGCTTTAAGCGTTTGCTTTTAACGAATCAAAGTGATCTTCTAATTTTAAAGTTTGGTAGCTATCATTCTTATTTAATTTCAGTCTTTTAAAAATTGGTTTTAATGCAAATATCTAATTGTTGCCTCGCTGGCCTTGAAGGACTTCTTGACGTTATTTTTGCAATATCCTTTTGAATTCTTATTTGAGGCTGATTACCTTGGCTTTGAATACCTTTTGGTTAAATAATCGTTAGTAAGCGTTTCTAAGGTTGTAGCATACTACTAGATGGAGAAAACTAAAATTAGTTTTGATCTAAGTACGATATTACTATATTTCTTAGGCATAAATTTTAGGAGATAACGATCTGTAACACTAGGACGTTCCATCATGTTTTGCAATATTTCTGTAGAAAGTGTCTTTAATGTAGAATTCTCTATCTTCAGTCTGAATTTCAATCTTTATTTCGGAATTTATAAATTAAGCAACGGCTTGCAGGACAAGCCGAAAACGTTGTATTTTAATCTGTTTAAATATACTTTTTAAACAATTATTCAAGTGTATTGATCTTTTGATAACCGTCACAATAGTTACCTACACACGTAAAAATTTGTTTTATAAATTCTTTTTGTCTTCCATTTTCTTCTTTATTAATCCAGTGATCCTTGAAGAAAAAAAAATCTTCTGATGGAGATCTCATTGCCAACCTCATGTTTAACCACGGTCCGACTCAATAACATAATTTCTCTTAAAAAGTTTCCCTTCACAATCGGCAATGTTTTGTTCAGCAAGAGTATGATTGTGGTGTATTTGAGTGAAGACAGTATGTAATTTTCTTCTTCGTGTTGGCTCTTCTTATTCCTCTCAGTTATTAATCTTGTAGAATAGGGGGACAATCTCAGAGTTTTCCTCTGCGGACCATTTTTTTCAGTCTGTTGCTTTTTTTTCTTTTGCTAATCCCCTATGTAGTAGCTATCTGAACTGAGATAGCAAACTTGGGTCCTGTTGGGTAACAGAGCATACTGCTCGCGACGAGAGTTGAAACTCCCAGAATGCAACGCAGATTATAGGTTTTCCTTTCCTGGCCGTTCGCTACACATTCAAATAGGAGAGAAAATGCTTCACATTTAACATTTCGACGAGGAAAAGTTCTCAACAGTCAAGCTAAGGAAATTATTCTTAACATTGCTTGTCGATTTCCCTAGCTTGACTATTGAGAACTTTTCCTCGTCGAAATTTTGAATGTGAAGCAGCGACAGCATTTTCTCTTCTATTTGAATGTTAGCGAACGGCCAGGAAAGGAAAATCTATAATCTGCGTTGCATTCTGGGAATTTCAACTCTCGCCGCGAGCAGTATAATGATCTGAGCAAATAATCAAAATATTTTTACCATCATCATCATCAATAGCTTTACTGTGATCTTATTCAATGGTTTTCTGCTCGAGGGGAATTTTATTGGAAATTTTGTACGAGCCCTTCTGCCTCAGTTTCGAAGGTATTTCTTGGTAATCCGCGCGACAGACGATATGGTATAGGATTTGGGTTGGTTTTCTTTCATCTTTGCTGATGTTGTCTATTGGTCCACTGGGGATATTTTATTTCCTTCATATCCCTCCATGTCTGATGAGCATTCCATTCCACCATCTGTAGACGCGCCTTCTAAGGATTATTATTATTATCATTATTAAATTTGTACTAATGCTTTCCATTGACCTTAGCAAAGCATTTGATGTCATTGATATGCAGATTCTATTTGAGAAATTACAACTAATTGGAATTAGAGGAAAACTTTTAAACATTCTAAAACATTACTTCGAAAACAGAAAAATATATGTTCAAATTAATAATTTAAACAGCAAAAAAGAAAAAACAAATAAAGGAGTTCCACAAGGATCCAATTTAGGACCAACCCTTTTTATCATTTACATCAAAGATTTATTTGGAATTATTAAAAACTGCCACATACACGTATATGCTGATGATATTCTTATATACACGGCTAATAATAATATCAAAACAGCACAGAAAACAATACAAGAAAATTTCGTTAACATTCAAAAGTGGACTCACAATAACAAACTTATTATTAACGAAAATAAAACTAAACTCCTCCTCATTAATCCTAAAAAGAAACTTCCTAAAGAAAAGCCAGTAATTTTATATCACTCAGTAAAATGTTTGCTAAAAGATCATGAATACTGCATAAAATGCAAAGAAATAGAACAAGTGGACGAACTTCAATACCTTGGATTAACAATAAATAAAACTTATACATGGTCAAATCATATCAAAAACTTACACAAAAAACTTAATGTTCTCTCTTATATATTCTTCCACATCAAAGATAGTTTACCCACAAAGATTAAAATGATGATTTACCATGCATTCTTCGACTCATTAATTAATTATGCACCTCACATTTGGGCTAATACAACAGATACGGAATTAAAAAATATAAATACACTACAAAATAAAATAATAAAATTAGTTCTTTCTAAAAGAATTAGTAAGAATAAAGAAACTAGAAAAGAACTAATGTTGAAATATGGAATCTTATCGCCAAAACAAAAATGTCTATATAATTTATTAATAAAACACTATCCAGAAATCAAAACTGCAATAACTGTTGAAGGAAAAAATTATAATCTCAGAAATAAAAATCAAATCAAATTAGACTATCCATACATTTTTAATAGCTATGGGAAAAGAAATGCTTATTATCTAATAGAAGAAATTTATAATAGTATACCTGATTGTAAACTTTTAAAAGACAAAAAAATTTCTGAAATAAAAAAATTAGTAAAAAAAATGGCTTATTATAAATATTGAAAATAGGTAATTCAAAAATTCTAAATATAGTCAATCTCCTTTGAAGTTCTTAAAACCATAATCTTGATTTCAATTGATCTTGCAGTGAATAGTTGTGTATATAGTACTTGTGTATATGGTAATATAGTATAGTACTTGTGATTGTGATTACTATATATTATATGGTATTATTATAGTATTACAGTGTATGTGATTGTGATTACTATATATATATGTATTACTTGTTAAACTTTTTAAACATTAATCATAGATTTTTATTAATGTATAACTTCCAAAAATTTAACAACCTTGTATACTTAGTTAACTGTTTATGTCAACTTCCTTTATTAAAAAAAAAACAAACAAAACAAAACAAAAAATTAATCCTAAGTTATGAATTAATATACTGTATAACCGGCAATTTTAGTCTCTTTACTTTTCTAAAAAATGCATATGTAACTAATAACTCAAATATATCAAGATGAATGTACTCAACGGTAGCACCTGTTGATAGGAAGCTCTACAAATGCTTCCTAACAGGACTGTGATAAAATGTAACGGAAATGAATGAATGAATGAAAAAAAAAAATATTATTATTTTTCTCTTCCCGGATTAATTGTCCGGTTTTTAAAATATATAGCTTAGGAACTCAAGTATTAGTTTACTGTTAGAAGGTAATAAGGAAGCATAGGTTTATTGAGCGAATGTTGATGATGATAGTCTTTTGTAATTTTAAATAAATATTTTTACTTAAAAGATTATAAATATTTTTACTTACTTATTGACCCAGTTCGTCTAGGCTTTTATGCAATGTATATGGTATGACTCCAGTTTATGAAATAGTAATAGATATAATACAGTATGCGCCAAAATATACAGTATTGAAATGAAAAGATGAACAAAATTACATTATTGTCAACTGTGAGTTTTTTTCTCCTCAAAAGAAATGAACAAACACACTACAAACATACATACACACACTATTACCGTGTTGATTTACCACGATGTGCGTGGTGCAAAAGAAAATGATTTGCTCACATAATACAGGCACAGTTCTTGGTGGATCTTCACAGTTGAACACATTTTCTTTTAACATTCCCCACAAGTAGGCATCAGGTGGTGTAAGATCGGGGGAATGGGACGGGTATGGAAGTCAGTACTACGTGAAATGATTCGTCCTGGAAAGTTTTCCTGCAGCATGGCTGGAGATGCTCAAGTGGTATGGTGGTCGCCCCATCCTGTTGATACCACTGTTTATTCATCTGAATGATCCTTGAACGACAGAACCTTCTCAACTCATGAAGAAATGGCTCGATCACTAAACCCCGTCTTGGGTGACGGTGAGAGCATTGCCTTCCTTATCTTCAACGGAATAGGGGCCTAATAAACCGTGTGCTGAGATGGCACACCATATCGTCACATGTACACCATGTAGTGTTCCCCTTCCGTTGACACAATACACTACCAGTACGGCGAAATTTCTTAACAATAGACAGCATAACTGTGTTACTGGGGGCCGTCTTATTAAACTCCTCTTGGAATTGTTCTGCCACCTTTTTCAAACTCGGTCCACCTTCACGACCGCTTCCGTATGAGCGGAAATTATGATCAACTATGAATACTTTTTCCTCCGTCGAGAGACCCATTTCCAACAACAACTGCACAACACAACTTTCTTTTCACTTCTGCGAACGCGTGCAGCTAGAGCTATATCCCGTCGACAAACGCAATCACGTGTTCGAGATGCGCGAGTTTCAGTGCTGTATATTTTGGCGCGTACCGTACATCGGAGGCGCAGATGGCTTTTCTCACTGGTTTTTTCATTGGTGAGTTTTTCGTTGTGTATTTTTTTCCTTTGAGGCACCACTGCGCCTCCGATGAATTGTTCATACTAGTCTCAGTACGGAGACCTTGTTATTTACTCCGTAACTGAGCGCTTTTAAGGGCGACCCATTAAAACCCATGTGGACATTGAACGTGTGCATAAGCAATTTCAAATAAGATGGAGAATAAAACAAACAAACAAACAAGAAACTACATAAAGCGGATTTGAACCCATCAACTCAAACATATCATGCGGTAACGTTAATCACATCAAGTGTAATAGGTTCGTTACATTTCAACATTTAAGCAAATAGCGGGAATCCAGTGAAAACAATGTCAAATGTCAATGTCGTAGTATGTCATAGTTATGGAATTTTCGGAAACGACTTTAAGAGAAAGCTTTATTTATTTATTTGAAATCAGGCGTTTCTTGTAAAGCTTAAATGTCTTATTTAATCAGCGGAAGAGAAAGGATTGGGCAATTAAAGCCCTTCCATTTATCGGATCACAAAATATTTAAATTGACGGTGTTATTATTCAATGAGTCGCTATGGTAATCTCAGATGAAAAACATGTTAGCTCTGTTGAATATTCTAGTTCGGATTCTCAAATAGGAACTTATTATTCCTAAATTCTTGAATTTCAAGTTATCACATTTTAACTTTCTAACTCTTTAACTTTCTAGGAATTTCTGGATTTTTATGTGAAAATATCATTGGAATTTCAAGGGTATTTTTCTATCAAAAAAGACCTTAGATGATAACTACTTTAAGAGAAATATTCAGAAGTACTTTAAATTGGATCCTTTGAACATTTTATAGATCTCATTAAAATTGGATTACTTTTTTTAAAAGGTCACAATTTTATGAGGAAGCAACATTTTATTTCGTAGTATTGAAGTTTATTATTGAATAATAGAATAAACTTTTTTAGCAGACCCTAGATTACAGCTTGCCTGTAAAACAGAGGAGACCTCTCTTGCTTTTATGCTTGCTGGATGTCACACTCTGTAGTGGCCAAATGGTTAGATATATTAGAATGAAACCTTCACCATTGTGTTCAGCATCAAAAAGTAGGTGACCACGTCCAAAAAATCAGACCTCTAGGTCCACTCCCGGATCGGATGTTAGGGGGTCAAAAGTGGTCAATTCCGATAAAGAGGAAAACGGCGTCCCCCCAATATCGACCCTTCTGAACACATTTTGTTTATAAAATTGTGCATATTATGGGGCCGCTTTGCTTTTGACACTGTCTAAAATCATTAATTTCTCTTGTTTAATTAAACAATAAATAAAGTAGGGAAGAGAGATTTGAACACCAACAGGAATTTTTTTGTCTCTCTAGTGAGTGTTGGTAACTTCGTATTTTGTTTTTGTGTGTGTGTGTTTTTTTAATGGAAGTGGGAGTTGCGAATTTCTTATTAAAAGCTATTTTTCCTTATATTTGACGAGTTTAACAAAATAATAAAATAACTAATACATAAAATTTCATTAGGCAAGTGTTGTTAAATCCAAGCTGCAGTCACAAATTCTTCCAATTCTCCGGTCCTACAAAGCCAGTCATCATCACATTGGGAAATTTCGTTGTAATAATCTACTAACAGAATTTGATACTCGTCTCATTTTCATTTCTCAGCGGATGGATGGCATTACGAAAAATGGCGTGACCGATTAGGAATCAACACAATTGGTTATTTTTCTCTTGGCTTCATAAATTATTTCGTGAATAATAAACTAAAATTGTGATAAAAAGTTCAACAGGGTCATGTTTGTTTCGGTTAATCGCAGACTTTTTAATAAAGCAAAACCAAAGTAACACAAAGTACCGAAGTGGCCGGGAATCGTGTTTTAAAGTTTTTCCACTTGACGCTACAATAAGTGAAAAAACATATTCGTATATATGTTAGTATATTACTGCTTCTCAAAGCAGTGACTTTTTAATTTATTTATTTTTCATGTTAACAGCTGTTAGTTGTTAGGAATATTCTGGAAACAACCTTTTCTTCATTGGCTTCTAACATTAATGTAATTATTGTTAGGAAATTATAAAGAAAATTGAAAAGAATAAATTTGGTTAGTGATTTTTTTTTTTTACAATATTAAAATACCCTTTCACCTTACTATAAGATAAAATCATTTTTTGAATCAGAATTAATATGATTTAATTAATTGTACGATATAATTAAAAATAATCCACAAGCATTTTTAGAAGAATGCTGTTGAATAAACGTTCAGGAATCTTTATTAATTAAAACTAAATGCCGTTGAAACATATTAAATTAGTTCTACTTTCATTTAATGATTGATCTATTATTAAGCACTTTCCAAAATGCAAGTTCATCAATTTCGGTCAATTTTCTATTTTTTTCTCCTCTGTTTCGCGGTGTAACATTACCCTGGATCTTTTAATTGTTTTGATTCATAAAACCCTGCATTAAGATAATTCCAAGAAGAGTAATAGGCCAGTCAATATCGACACAAAAAAAGGCAAACATCGCAAACGCGCATGTATCTACGATTTTTTTATATGTTGTTAGGACCCCTGAGAGTAGTGTAAACACAAGTTTGCAACCCTGAAAACCCTGTGCTACTCCTGTGGTGTTCGAAAAACTGCGAAATTCGGGCACTTGTGTCAGTTTTGTCGAAAAAACCACCGGAAGGAAGCGTTTCTCGGGTATCGTCACTCTATACTTTTGTAAAGCAAACTAAATTTGCTAGAATTTGAGCTCAATACGAGCTCTTTAGGTCCATTGGTTGCGGAGATACAGCCAGTCAAAGATGGGCAACTTTTTCCAAAAACTGTAAAGTTATCGGTAGGGTCATGTTCCAAGACAGGTACCGGTTAAACTAAAGGTTCTAGAGAAAGATCATGAGAGAAGAAGTTGTAGGGAATTAAGTTAGCTACAATTGGATTCCAAAATGGTGCCTCTAGGCCTCATAGTTTCCTCAAAAACGAAAAAATAGTAAAACATCGGAATTTGGAAACATGAGGAAAACATTGTACTGAATCATATTGATATGTATTTCTTTAAAAACACGTGCAAGAATGTGAAGTTAACATTGTGATCTGGCCCAATATTGTTAACAAGGTGATCTGGCATCGCAATGATTCAGTCAGAGCCATTGTGGCGGGATACGTTAGTTACGTCAGTTATACGTTAGCAAAGTGGTTTTCAACCACTTTGGTACAAACGTAGCTGTGATGTTTGATGGATACCCACACGATGCATCTATGAGGAGCACTAAATCAGCTGAATGCATGCGACGCTCTGCTTCTCTCTCCTGCAGTGACATGTTGTTTGATGAATCAACACCCATCAAAGTTTCCCAGGCAGAACTGCTCTCCATTGAATCTAACAAACGCCGCTTGATCACCATGATGCGTACTGAATTTGAGAGGCACGGTATCGAAGTACATCAATCTCAAGAAGACGCCGATACTGACATAGTGATGACTGCACTCTCCAAGAGCTCATTGTTCAACCAAGTTTTCATCATTGGGAAGGACGTCGACCTACTGGTCCTCCTCAATGGCTTAAGCTCTGGACAGACGAACGTGTACTTCCAGAAATGCGGGCAGAGGTGGGTCAGAGTGCGCTCACTATACAGCAAATTCCTTCACATGTGGAGAAATGAAGATTCCACGACGGATGGTTGTGTTCCTGCATGCCATCAGTGGGTGTGACACGACCTCTGCCCTTTTCTGGCAAGGCAACATGAAGTGGTGCAACGCCCTCAAAAAAAACCGCACTGGATAGATCTCGCCAGCATTTTTCTTGATCGAAACTCCAACCAGGACGTAGGAAGTAGGAAATGCTGACGAGAAGATCTTGATGAACCTGTACGGCGGAGATGCGGGAACGCTAAACACCCTGCGATACTCAGCATTTGTAAAATCAACAGCAACGGCCAAAATCAACCTTGCCCGCCTCCTCCCACCCAGAGGCTGCAAAATATCATTCGTGGAGGACCTACCACCAGGTGCAAAAATGGTTGGGAGGTCGACAAAAACCCTTATGATTGGGGATGGGCCACCAGCGAACAAGGTCTCATGCCCATCACAATGTGCGCAGAGCCCGCTCCTCAGACCCTACTTAGAATAATGGCTTGCAAATGCAAGAAAGGGTGCTTAGGGTCCTGCACTTGCAGAAAAACAGGGCTGAAGTGCTCTATCCTAGGTTCCTCTTGCCAAGAGCGCAGTTGCACAAACGTCACCCCTATCCTACTGGACGAGGAGGATGAGGATATGGACGACCCAACACCATATGACGACCCGCCTTCACCTCCATAACACGTCATCCATCCTCCCACTCCCTTCCCCACTGATCCAGACTGGATGAGACCCGGCCCTTCCAAAAGGGCGAAATTCTAAACTACTGAGGTGTTTACGCTTGACTGTGTACATAGAATTTTCTTGTTTACATTTATGTTTCCGTTGTTTATTTCATGTTTACGTTTATTTGTTTAGTGTATGTTTATTTGAAACCATATGTTACATCTACAAGGTTAACTGCACACTCTAGCACGTGTTTTTAAAGAAATACATACCAACATGATTCAGTACAATGTTTTCCTCACTTTTCCAAATTCCGATGTTTTACTATTTTTTCATCTTTAAGGAAACTATGAGGCCTAGAGGCACCATTTTGGAATCAAATTGCAGCTAATTTAATTCTCTACAACTTCCTCTCTCATGATCTTTCTCTAGAACCATTAGTTTAGCCAGTACGTGTCTTGGAACATAACCCTACCGATAACTTAACAGTTTTTGGAAAAAGTTGCCCATCTTTGACTGGCTATATCTCTGCAACCAATAGACCTAGAGAGCTCAAGTTGGGCTCAAATTGTAGCAAATTTCTTTTGCTTTACAAAAGTATAGATTAAAGATTCCCGATAAACACTTCCTTCACGTGGTTTTTTTGACAAAACTGACACAGGTGGCCGAATTTTGCAGTTTTTCGAACACCACAGGAGTAGCACAGGGTTTTCAGGGTTGCAAACTTGGGTATAAACCACTCTTAGGGGTCCTAACAACATATAAAAAAATCGTAGGTACATGCGTGTTTGCGATGTTCGATGCTTTTATTGACTGGCCTATAAAGGACTTTTTTTTTTTTTAATTTTGCAGTAATTATGTCATTGTTAAAATTTTCGAGTTGGACAAGTTTATTCATTCAGCCGATAATAATATGAATAGTCATTATTATAATTTGTAAAACGAATCAACAAATTAATTTACCAGTATAATTATAAGCATTTAGAATTTAAACCAAACTAAATATTAAGTAAAAATTTTCAATCTGTGAACGAGTTCCGAAATCTTCAAAAATTTTAAATGCCATACTTATAACAAATTCATAATTATACAAACAACTACGAACATCAATATTTCGGCTTTATTCTAAAGACTTCTTTAGGATTACTTTACAAATATTTATTTAGGAAGAGAGAACACTTCTCCCTTTCCTAACATCATTCAAATAATAAATGCAAAAACAAGAATACTAAGAACGTGAAAATTTTTAAACAATTCAAACAATAAGGAAACGTGATTTTATCCACGTTCACTTATTTAAATTCAAATTACAAGACCAATTTATTTCACTGATTCAAATAAATATTATTTTCTTTTGCAAATCTTAATTTGTCCTTTTAAAAAATTTTACAATTTATAAATGTCTTTCTAACTGTCTTTTAGAAATCTTCAAAATCAAAGCATTATCCATCTATCTAAATAATCAATTTTTAATAATTTTCAATCTTAAATAATTGAAACCTATCTTCCACTCATCTTTGAGTTGCATCCTGCATTTTTTTCCTTAGATTCTTGAGTTGCATCCTGCGTATTTCTCCTTAAATCACATGTTTAAGTCTTCAAAAACTTTAAATGCAACTCAACAATCTGACGTTATTGATGAAATTTTTCAAGATTGAAGTAAGAACAGGCATTTGAGAAATAAGTAGTACGTAAGAGCTATATCTTCGCCCTTGCAAAGATGAATAGAAGATAGGTTTGAATTATTTAAGATTGAAAGTTATGAAAAGATATTATTTAGAAGAAGCATAATGCTTTGATTTTGAAGATTTCTAAAAGACAGTTAAAAAGACATTTATAAATTGTAAAAGTTTTTAAAAGACAAATTAAGATTTGCGAAAGAAAATAATATATATTTTAATCAGTAAAATAAATTGGTCTTGTAATTTGAATCTAAGATCTAAAATCACGTTTCCTTATTGTTTGAATTGTTTAAAAATTTTCACATTCTTAGTATTCTTGCTTTTGCATTTATTATTTCAATGATGTTAGGAAAGGGAGAAGTGTTCTCTCTTCCTAAATAAATGTTTGTAAGTAGTCCTGAAGAAGTCTTTAGAATAAAGACGAAATATTGATGTTCGTTGATGTCCGTAGTAGTTTGTGTAATTATGAATTAATTTGGTAATTGAAGTTGAAAAAATATATAAAATATATAAAAATGAATTCGAAAAAGATATATTTTTATGTTCAAATAGAAGATTGAATCAACAGAAATTACTTTCATTGATCTTAATGAGCGAGAGACAAGCAGATTATTCTGGAAGATTTGCACATTTATTCAGGCCTGCAAATGTGCAATTACACCTACTGCATTTATTAAGAATAGTTAATTAAATTAATGTATCTATGTCATAAAGTAAATAAGAAAACTTTGATTTCGACGGAAATACTGGAAAAATATTAAAACAGAAGCTCTTATTCTATATTTGAATTATACTGTATTTTCTTCTTTAAATGAAGCTCTTTTTAGACAAAAATTAAGATTTAGATTATTGTTTTTATGAGTGACGCTATTGCGTTTCAAGGGCAGAACGCACTCCTCCACTCACGCAAAGCTCTCCAGTTGCCGCGCAGGCGCAGTGGAGCGAGCGAGAAACCTAATTACTCAGCGAAGCCGTGCCAGACTAGCTGCGCTCTCTCTTGCCTTCTCTGACGATGGATGGCGGCGAAGACTCCGTGGAGGAACCTCACGACCCGTTGAAGACCTTCGCCACACCATAAGACGCCAAGAACTGCGGCAAGGCTAATCACACGATACGACAAGACTTTACTGTCAGTGCAACCGTTTTCGCCCTCCTCGAAACGAGTCCCAGCAGCTATCGATTTTTCACACCAGAAGTGGGTTCTACCGCCCAACCCTCCTCCTCTTCGTCAGAGGTGACATAAACGACTGTCCTTATTTACCGAAAAGGGAGAGTAAGTCTACGGTCCATTTTCCTACTAGCACTGCGTGGATTTTTCTCCCCCCATATTTTTCCTGTGCCGTCTGACGCTCTGCATGATCCCGTTAGAGGCTAAGTCAATCTTCCAGTAGTCTTTCCGTGGTTCAGTTTCTATAATAGCCAAAATAGCACGTGCAAAGGATAATTAATACCGAATATATCATCATCAACCAATAACTTCAAACTCCAATGTATATTTGAACACAGTTTCTCGTTTCACTAGATGTCCTCTGACATAGTGAAATATAATTATCAAAAAATAATTATAGTGGAACAGAATACGTAACAGAATATTTACAGGATAAAGCTGTTACAATTCTACTGAAAAAAAAAAAATTATGATCACAATTTTTGGAAATTTACAAATTTTTGGACTGCAAAATTAAAGGATGTATGTGCGAGTAATTTTTTAGTAAAAAGCAGCATTTACGGAGGCAGTTTCAAAATAAGAATAGAAACGAAACAATTTCTTAATCAGATAAAAATATTCCACATTATTATCATTAAATAATTGCAGTAACCTTTTTTTTTTATTTTTTTTTGCTTTTTTTGGAGGGGGAGTGAGATATGAATGATATTCATTCCTAAATAAGATTCCTGCCCCTAAACTTGCTTTAAAAGAACGAAGGGAAAAAAAAAAAGGATCTGTGGTAAATTTTTTCTGACAGTTGACGAAGTAGTGTTTGAGATCAAGGCTCTGAAAGAAAAGCAAAGACAAAATAAAAGAAAAACATCACCCTTCTGCGCTTTATCATTATCCTTATGATCCTAGAATTCGTTTGAAGTGCGTCTGAATTGTTTGTGATCTAGAAAAGAGGAAATTATGTGACAACGTCGTGGTTCAGTCGATCACCGAAAAGAGTGAAATCTTGGAATATAAAAACCAATGCTATTTGGTTAGAGTGATTTGAATATCTCAGGTAACGTGAGAGGCTTTTTCTTTATTTCCAACGATTTTATTTTATAGTGCGTTAAATGAATTGTTGTACACCGAGATGGATATTAATGATCACTATTCCCAAAACCCTATTGTGTGACGTCATCCCCACCGTTTCTCCCATTTCCTAATGCTTCCATTCCTCCCAAAGGTCAAAGATGAGTGCTGATGCCGATCCGCCCAACGTGAATCTACCGCAAACGCGCGTGGTGCGCTCACCGAGCCACGAGTCGGTAACGACGGACTTATCACTGCTGTCGCTGTCCAGCTACGGTTCGGATTTGAGTCGCATTTCCACTTTACGATCTGCCTATCGGGTCCGCGACGAGGAAAGCCGGGGTACCAGTCCGCACGCCCTGCGCGGCAGCCGCAATAACCTCAAGGTACCGGGAGAGCAGTACGGGGCGTGCCGAGCTCCGCGGACCCTAATTCCGGAGGTACTGTTCGAAGAAGAAAGCGATGTGATTCGCTCGTGCGGCGCGCTGTCTTCCGCACTGGGTCTCCGCAAAAGCTTCAGCACCGGAGACATTGCGACTGCGGCGGTAGGAGAACAGGATCTCCTCCGCCCTTCTACATCGGAAGTGCAACTATGCGGTCGCGTCGCAGTTGAAATGCCCCCTTCCCGCCTTGACTACACGTCTCGTTCGTGTTCCACATGGGTGGCAGTAGGCGACATGTCATCCACATCACAATTGCCGTCGCCCTTGGGACAGCCCGGGCCGATGGGAGACTCGCCGGCCATTACCGCAGCTGAATTCGTCCGCTCCGTCAACAAGAAGGTGCGTCAGTCGTACATCAAGCGGAAGCTGCTCACTTCTTATAAGGCGTTGGAGAGGCTCGCACAGAACGATGTTGCCCTCGACAAGGGACCATCGCCTAACCTCGAGGCAGTGCTCAGCCGCGTGCCTAAGGCGCAACTCAGTCGAGAGCTCCTCCGCTTGCTCCGAAAGGACAACGCTGCAGACTCACCGGCCCTGGGTCTTCGAGGCACGGCCAAAACCCTCAGCCTTACGGTGAGAGATGTGGAGAGAGAGAGGGGAAAACCGCTCACAAAATACGAACGGAATATGATGATTTTTAACTGGCTTCACAGCCTCGAAGAAGGAAGTTACGACAGACTTGCCTAAGATTCTTTCAAGAAACAAAAGCAGTGATCTCGAGATTCTGGGTCAAACTGTAACAACAACAAAAAAAGAAAGTGGAATTTATGGTATTTGTTTCGCCAATTCAGTTTTTGGTTACGTTTTGTGCTTCATTATCTCCTGCTTTTAAACAATGAGGAAATAAGTTTGCCTCATTTCTTCTTGAGACAGATATAATAATCTCTTTGGAATTGTAAACTATTGTATAAGTTAAAATCTTCAACTTCTGAAATGACTAATGAATTTATATATATTGTGCATTCGAAAGGATTACGTTACAAATTTAAATACAACTAATTCAGTTAAAAGCAAGAAGAAATAAGCAAAAAAAAAAAAAAAAAACTACAAACCGAAATAATGCTTATTAAAAATTTATCGTTGATGTGGTAAACAGAACTTTCTAGCTAGAATATTAACTTTCATAATATAAGCAATTTGCGCTAAATTTGCTATTGTGCTCTTTTTTTATTGTACTTTTGTTTTGTTTTTTTATAAAAAAATATTTATAAATTAGTGAATAGTTTATATCCATCTGCACACATTTCTTTATTGTGGTAAAGAGTTTCGTTTCCTGCATTTATCTCAGTTTTTGGCTTATTGTAATAAAATTATTCTTTAATGTCTCCATTGAAGTGAATCACGTGACCCTACATCAATTTCCTGAGTTACTTCGAATGGGTTGATACTTTGTAACTCTCAAAGCGTTCGAGACTATTTGTTTCCTAAAGGTTTTGAATGTTATCTTCAATGAAGATAACGTTTGATTTAATGCCAAACTTAACAAAGTTTCCATTTTTAATTTCAGTAGATTTTAGTTAAATAGCATTTGAATATCAATAGGTAGTTTCATTGTGAAAGAAGTCTACTAAAGAGAAATCGTATCAGACATCATTTAGTTATTTATTTTATTTATTTATTTTTTGATGGTTTAGAAAAGCTGTTAGATCTTCAAGAAATTCTTATTTTATAAAAGGGAAAATAGAAAAGTCTGAGAAGAAAACTATATTTGAAGAAATATACTTAAAATACAATTTCTCTTGTTAAAAAATGTATGTAAAAGTGTAAAATAGCGATAGATTAGTTATAAACAATGAGGGAATGTTGTTTCCAGATTTTTCGAGAACACATTGACGAATTAATCGACAACAATAGAGAAACTCAGTAACAAATAATTTTTTTTCTATTTAATTAGCTAATCGTGACAAAGAATTGAGATACCAAAGATTGGAATTATATTGTTACTAATCTTTGCACCAATAGGATTTTCCTGATTATTTTAGTTTTTGATTTAATTAGTCATTGATAATTTGAAAGAGGGGGAATGGATTCACCCATACCATTACTTATACAGAACCACAGTTATCATTGGACTAGTTTCTTAATTCCTAGTTCTTCTACAGAAATAGTTATGTTTAGTTATCATTGGGTTTCAACTCAATTGCTTCGTTTTTCCTTCAAGCTGACGTCACTGTTACTTAAACACGTGGTTAACTGCAGAAATTATCCTAACTGAAGAATTACAAAGATCTGATTGTTCATTACTATTATTTTTCTAATGTGATTTATAATTTTTACTTAATTTGTATTTTAATTATTCATTGAATACAAAACTTCATACAGGCTGTCCTTAAAAAATACAAAGAAAGAAACAGACAAGAAAATACCCATGAGGTTGCAAAGTTTTATATTAAAATTTCAAAGAACTAATTATATATGATCATCAGTTAATGTAATCAAAATTAATATAAAGTTAGACAAAAAATAATAAAATAATTAAGTGATTTTTTCATAAATAACACTGATCTAAATATTATTTACGAAACGATATTGGCTTGTTTTGTCTAATTTTCTTTGTTAATTTGTTATTATTGTTAGTTGTGCTGCATGTTTAATTTATATTGAGAATTATCCATTGCCAGACAGAATAATAGATAGCAGATGTTTTGAGATGTGACCTCATCACAAGCCAACTTATAAGACTTCAATAAAAATCCTGAATATTATTATGGATCTAATTATAATTGGAGAGTTACTAATCAATCTAAGCTTAAAACCATACCAATCGATGTAAACGTTGAAAAATCCTCAACTAAAAACAAAAATATGAAAAATTTTATAAAGAAAAGATTATTTTAAGATCAATTACCTCTAAAAAAAACAAATAACAAATCATTATTATTTAAAAAGAAAAAAAATCCAGTTTTAAATCGCTAAAATTAAGTTTTTTGTTTTTCTTTAATTTTATTTAATGGCTGTTAATTTTATCTTTTTATTTATTTAAGTGTATCTGTTTTTTGTTTTGTTTTACATGTGATCACTGCATTTAAAACTGAATATTTTCAAATAAAGCAAATTATACAAGCTATTATGAAAATAATAGAATAGACTGTTTATTATTTATGCTATTTCTGTCTATTTAGGAAATTCCTTCTCAGAATTACTGTTTTAAAATTTAGGAAATTCCTGGGAAACGTTTCCACAAACATTCGAACAGTTCTGTTACTGAGAAACATCTAGAAATCACGCAATCAATTGATTACGATTTCTTATGTAAGAAACAAACAAATAGGCACAGCTCACATAAAAACTGCCCTTATCTATGTGAAATTTTCCTTCGAATATTAGACGTATAAGTTTTTAAAGAAGATGCAAAGAATATTGTATTCAAAACAAGTGGGAGGGGGTTAAACTAAAGGAATGTTTTTACCTGTATCTGTTATTTATTAACTACAAGGTCCGTAAACAATAGACTTTTTTTAATACGGAGAATTAATCATTTGATAGATAACCAATAAATTGATTTTAGATCTGAGCAGTGTCTTTTTAAGAGATATAACTACTGTAAAAATTTAATGTTAATTTTATAATTTAATTTTAAGAATTACAGTAAAATTTTAAAATATTTTTATTAATCTGTATTGAATGTATTTAAATCCGATTAATTAGCAGAGAGCCTTTATTTTTTTTTAAGATTTCTAAGTTTTGTTTTAGGTTCTTTCTGATGAACTCTAAAAGAACTTTCTATTTAAAAAAAATAAAATAAAACATGGTTTATTTGTACAACTTGTTAATTTTCCTTTTTTTTTTTTGTTAAAATCATTTGAAAAGTTCGATTTCTCTTTAAAAACTAAAACTCAATTTCGAGAACACTCATTTTATTGTTCATATCTTTTTGGAAAGATCCCTTAATTAACTTTATCTACGTTGAGTTTCTTTGCGTCTCTTCCTTTTATTCAAGAGGAAAATAAATCGAATTCTGAAATAAAAAAATACCCTTAAAGTAAGAGGCTGAGGTAAATGAACATATCAAAAAATCATCTCTTAAGAAATTTACTGAGTTTATAATTATATATTTATTGCCTTTCTTTAACCTTAACGAATTCTCTTTAATAAAATAAGGATATTTTTTATATGTTATATTGTTTTAAATCAGTAAATAATCTAAAATTTATGTTTTATTTGACTCTGCAAAACATATTAAAATTGTTTTCGGATAAAGATTAGGAAGAATTTTATTAGGAGATATTTTGTTTTCTTGAGTGGTCAAGCTTTTCGCCCAACCGGATATGAACTAAGTTTACGCTTCGGGATTCTCGCAATGACAGAAAAGGACGTTGTATTTTTCTTGAATACATTACAATATTATTCTTTAATACATCATGAACATCGCTAAATTTCACGAATTAATTTTTTATTTGCATAATTTGGATTCGAAGAAAGATAGTAACTTATTTTTTATTAAAAATAATCATCCTTCCGTTCCACATTCCCTGCTAGTGATTTAGTGCAAGCAATTACCTCAAATAAGGTGATAAAATGTTGTATCATCAGGAAATATTTTTCTAACACGAATCTGACTGTTGATACGGAATACCTAATACGTAAAGCTTTATGGTGTATCTGAAATTATCATGATTAGTGGATCTTAGAACAGATGTTATCATTACTTTACTTACTTATTCTGAATAGTCAGGTTATAGCATGAAAACAGTTTCATTCATCTACGGAGGCCTTCAGTTTCTAAATCACATTAGTGGCCCCACCTAAATATAGAAATAGTTTCTTGAAATAGATTCGTCAGTGATAACTGGGACAACTATAAGCATATCTTTTTTTTTCGCATGAAAGATGGCTTTCTAGGCATTGTTTGATTTTCAAGCGTACAGACACTGCCAAAATATTACGAGAAAGAGAGGAGGCCCTAAACGGAATTAATAAAGGTTTTATCTTTTTGGCCAGTGTGTATACAGTATATATATGTATATGGAGAAAACATTTTTTAATAGTTTGATTATTTTTTTTTTTGACTGAATGCGATTGTAAATATCTTTTTCTCTTTTTTGAGATCGTTATTTTAGTGTTTTATTCATTACTGTTATATTTTTAAACTTGGTACTTATATTAATAACTTAAGAAGAGCTTATTTTTGTAACGATAAGAAGATAAATCACTAAAGAAGTAATAAGTTATTGAATAGTTTGATGGCAGTCATTTACAGAAAAGCTATTTTATGGACTGGAACTGAAATGAGTCTTTACTTACATTTTATCAATTTTGTTATTGTACATTTGTTGTTTTGTGAAATATTCGTAAAGGTTAATGTGCTATTTGGTTAATTGTGGAATTATTGAATGATTTCTTAATCCATCTTGTTTGTAGTCATCAAATTCGGATGTAAATAATGTCATTGTACTGGTTGAAAGCAGCTACAATAATTTTCTTATCTTTTATTTGGTTATTTACTTAATTATTTAGTAGTATTATTTTTTAATTTAAAGATTTGCTATTTATGCAGTTTCATTCATTTACGTGTGGATATTAATTGAAACTCATTCGAAGCATTGTATGTATTAGTAAATTTGTGGTAAAATTCGAAGACATTTATCCAAACTGACTTAGTCGAATTTTCTTTGAGTTTTCCGGAATGCGTAAGATTTGAATTCAGGTACATTTTTTTCCCCCGGCAAATCCTTTTATTACCGATCGCTAAGCAAAATAAATTGCTCTTTGATATATTTAAATTCATTCCATGTGATAAAAAGGTGAATCAGCATGCATAATCAAAGAATCCTTTGTCAATTTAATTATTTATTTTTATTGACTATGTGCCTGTTCTGTGCCTTGTGTGGTGTAAATGTTACAACTTAGATGCTCTGCATTTCCTTTATATTTTCTTACAAATTGATTTTCCTCTGAAATCTTAATTTTACTTCATTTTGGTAATCTTTATTTTTAGTTATCCGGAAGGTTACATGCGATTATAAGAGGACTGATTTTGAATAATAATAAGTATAATATCAAATTACAAGTAGATTCAAGTGTTATTAGTAATGGAATTGTAAGATTCTAGGATTTATTTTTGGTAACCAAAATGTATTTAGACAGGTTGCATTGTTTTACAGGTCTCCAATCTCATCTGTTAGCTTTTCAAGCTTTAGCATCTAAAGATAAATACCAGAATAAGTACACTTTAATCTTAGACAGAATCTAAGAACTCTATTTTACTCTTCTACTGAAAATTTTGCTTCAAACTATAAGACTTCTGTTGTCTATGTAAATAAATCTTGTACCTATGTATAAGTGAATTATAACAATTGCAAATGCAACATGTATTTTAAGCTTCAAGAAAATGAATGTAAATTTACCATATGTGATCTATAATATGTTTATTTTATTGTATTTCAACGAAATATAAGAAACGTTACACATAAACTTTAGTGACTAACTGACTTTTATTTTGTTCGTTTGTTTTTCTTTTTTTAATCACTTAAAACAGAAATATCTATTTACTTATTTTCACTGCTTTTAGTCGATAAGAATCTGAACTTACAGATGTTGAGTTTGTAGAAAAATTAAATTCTATTTTTGCATTGAAACAATTATTATTATTGATAATAATTTCATCTTCTTTTGTTCTTACTTGGAGACCCTTTCTGATGTCAATAAAAGATATTCATAAATTATATATCAAAATTTTCAGCTTAAAAAAATAAAAACAATGACACCAAAATTTTAACCCATTGACCCCTAGGTCAAAAGTTATAAGCTTTTAAAATCTCCGAACACAGGAAGTGACGCGATTTATTATCACCACAGGAGCGCGCCTAGCGGTGAAAAGACGAAATGTTTCGATTTCGCGATTAAAATGGTCATTTTAGTTTCAATTATTTTAAAGATATATTTAACATTTTAATACATTTATTAAGCATTCATGTAAGACTGTTAAATAAAGTATACATTCTTAAATGATTTTTAATTCTAAAAAATAAAATAACCAAAAAAAAAATCAATATAGAAATCTGTATAAATAGAAAGAAATTTGTATTATCATTTTCAAAAATGCTAAATTGGTATTAAAAATTTATGTTTAATTATATTTATATCAAGTTTAGACTGATATTAAACTAAAATTTAAAATAAAAGCAGCACCGACATATAGGTTTTGAAAACAATAGTAAGTCTGGGAAAATAATAATAATTAGAATAATAATAATAATATTTTTTTTCATTAAAAGGATAATACAATACAGTCTCGTTAGAAGCAGAAAATCCCTATCAACGAGTTCTGGCAATTAAGTAAGAACGAATTTATAGTTATTTAAAAAAATAATAGTAATAATAAATAATATCATTATCCAACTATAATTTCTACAACAGTTATAATGTAGTCATCAATAATATTCCTTACAATCAATTATTATTTTACAATAATTCAAGAGATTGATTTTAAATCAGTATATCAACATATAGTTTACAATAACAATCATAATTTTTATAGACATGTATAATTTGAAAGGATTGAAATGATGATGACAATAGTGATGATCTTAAATGCTTTCAATAATCCATATTTTTAACTTCCGTTTTACAATTGAGATATTTTCATAATCATCAAATATATTTATATTTATGTTATTTAGAAACCTTTCATGTTAAAAGAATGAGTGATGAAAGACCCAAAATCGCTTTTGATTACAAAACTAATCAAAAATGGAAACGAGGAAGACCACGAAAGGCTTGGATGGACGTTATTAAAAAAGCGATGCGGTTTAGGGGTCTGGAAGAGGAATGGACCCTTGACCGGAAGACCTGGAAGAGACTTGTTGTAGATTCTTTCGGAAGGCGACACCTGACGCCATGAACCGAGTTTATTTATATTTTGTAAAAAAAAAAAAGGTGGTGGAACGCTAATAATTTTTTTTTTCAATTTTATATAATATTCATAATACTATGAATACGGTGCACAAGCAGAACCGTCGAAATAATTTTGTTGCCATTTACCGACCTGCTCTGCTCAACTGGGCAATTCTATTTGGACCAATCATCAATTTAAATAAAAAATCCGTCGGAAAAAGGTGGTTGAACGCCGTTCCAATATATTCTATGATATGTATGGATAAGTTAATTCAATATTACTTTCTTTCCTTAAATTGTAGTTTTGTGTATTATTATTTTTTTATCTTCCATACTTCATAGTAATTTTGGAGCATTATGTTATATAAGATTTTTTGTTTTGGAAACAGTATTTCATATTTAATTAAGAAATAATTTCTTTTTTGAACATGTTTCCAAATTTTCTTGGAAAAGATTAATTTTAATAATTCAGTTTGAAGTATTTTTAGGCTTTCCAGATTAATTTCATTTGTATTTGCCCATATGTTTACTCCATAATTTAAAAGAGAATCGTATAAGCATAATAGATAAGGATTTTAGTTTTCAGTGGTAATATCTTTTTTATGTAGGGAAAAATATAGATTGTTGAGTTTAGTTTTTTATGTAGAATATTTATTTGGGTACGCTGCAAGAGATGTAGACATCGAACATATGGACTGAACCAGTGGCGTAGCGGGGGGGGGGGCATCAGCCAGCTTAAGAATAGGAAATTCCTTTTTTTTTTTATTGTCGAATAGGAAATTTTTTGTTTGTTGCTTAATAATGGAACTCCCGCCCCAGGCCCCCCAAGGCGTTGCTACGCCACTGGACTGAACTGCACGCTCACCAGAGCTGAATCTTATTCAACATGCCTGGCATGCCCATGGACGACGTACTACACAATATAAATTTCTTTCTTAACGCTTTGTTAATTGAAGATATTCCTCACCCACGAAATTCCATATTCACTGCTGGACAACCTTGCCTCAAGGCTGTCAAAGTGTAACAGCGGTCTCTGATGACCGTATACCTACTGAAGAGCTGATTTAACTATTTTCCATATACACCACCGCAATTTCACTTCAACCAGTCTTCCGTACATATTATATCCCGTGATAATGAACATACTCTGGTCTGATGAATATTAATTGTTCTTGCAAATCCTTACATTATTCATAAATAAAAACACTGAAAAATAGTTATGATGATTGTTTCTTTCTATTTTTTTCTCGAAATCCTCTAACTGTTTTGACTACTAAAGTCTGATTTTCGTAGATCCGGAGTTACGCGGAAAGTCCGTAGACATTAACAAGATAATTAATACTTTTAGACAGTGTCAAAAGCAAAGCGGCCCCATAATATGCACAATTTTATAAACACAACTTTATCGGAAGCGACCACTTTTGCAAAAACGCCTTGGGGGATCAGGGAATGGTCCTAGAGGTCTCATTTTTGTAGGTGGTCACCTACGTTTTCTTCCAGGTCTTCCGGTCAAGGGTCCATTGCTCTTCCAGACCCCTAACCCTCATCGCTTTTTTAATAACGTCCATCCAAGCCTTTCGTGGTCTTCCTCGTTTCCATTTTTGATTTGTTTTGTAATCAAAAGCGATTTTGGGTCTTTCATCACTCATTCTTTTAACATGAAAGGTTTCTAAATAACATAAATATAAATATATTTGATGATTATGAAAATATCTCAATTGTAAAACGGAAGTTAAAAATATGGATTATTGAAAGCATTTAAGATCATCACTATTGTCATCATCATTTCAATCCTTTCAAATTATACATGTCTATAAAAATTATGATTGTTATTGTAAACTATATGTTGATATACTGATTTAAAATCAATCTCTTGAATTATTGTAAAATAATAATTGATTGTAAGGAATATTATTGATGACTACATTATAACTGTTGTAGAAATTATAGTTGGATAATGATATTATTTATTATTACTATTATTTTTTTAAATAACTATAAATTCGTTCTTACTTAATTGCCAGAACTCGTTGATAGGGATTTTCTGCTTCTAACGAGACTGTATTGTATTATCCTTTTAATGAAAAAAAATATTATTATTATTCTAATTATTATTATTTTCCTAGACTTACTATTGTTTTCAAAACCTATATGACGGTGCTGCTTTTATTTTAAATTTTAGTTTAATATCAGTCTAAACTTGATATAAATTTAATTAAACATAAATTTTTAATACCAATTTAACATTTTTGAAAATGATAATACAAATTTCTTTCTATTTATACAGATTTCTATATTGATTTTTTTTTTAGTTATTTTATTTTTTAGAATTAAAAATCATTTAAGAGAGTATACTGTATTTAACAGTCTTACATGAATGTTTAATAAATGTATTAAAATGTTAAATATATCTTTAAAATAATAGAAACTAAAATGACCATTTCAATCGCGAAATCGAAACATTTCGTCTTTTCACCGCTAGGCGCGCTCCTGTGGTGATAATAAATCGCGTCACTTCCTGTGTTCGGAGATTTTTAAAAGCTTATAACTTTTGACCCAAGGGTCAATGGGTTAAAATTTTGGTGTCATTGTTTTTATTTTTTTAAGCTGAAAATTTTGATATATAATTTATGAATATCTTTTATTGACATCAGAAAGGGTCTCCAAGTTAGAAAAGAAAAGGTTGATTATATCAAAGGTAGATCATTATTTCAATACAGATTTTCACGTCATTTTTACAATTTCAAAGCTCAATTAAACATGGATCAAGATTTTATTCAGAATTAAAAGGAAATTAACGGCTAATACTTTTTTTCTAATTTTCAAGATATAAAAGAAAATTAACGATTTTCAGATTGTGATACAAACATATCAGTGATGTCCAATGAGCAACGGAGCTAAGCAACGTCAGAGGGATTTATCAGCATCTCAAAAAGACACAAAGGTATCTTCGAGAGAATAGTGATCATGTTGCTAAATCCTAAAACATTGCTTAGTTATAGGTTTTTAGTGAAGTAAATGAGAGTGACGAAAAGATCAATATTATATTACCAATAATAAAGCTATAATTTCCAATTTCATTCTTTAAAAATACTCAATAAAAAAAAAGTAACTTTGTGAGATAAGGAGTTGCCAAATTACCTTCATCTAATAATTATGAAGCACCTTCGGCCGTCCTAAGTATCGCAGTTGTTGATATAAGGCGGCTGTTAATCTTGCTGATAATAATAATGGTCTTAGAATATCGCTTTCTCATGCAAATTATTCTAAGTAGTATAATCTGGACTTAAGGCATGACCTGAGAGATGTGAATTCAATACGCAATAATGGATTTTATTCTAGAATTCGTAATCCTCACATTTCCAGAATTGTTTTATGTCAATGCCAGTTATGTGTTCCTGTGAGGCTAATGTTCAGATACTGGAATATCTTAACACAATGGACGTTCTTCATTCTTATACATTTCATATCTTTTAAAGTGCGTAACGTATCATCTTTTTTTCCCGCCTTGTTTTCCAAAATTAAAATGAAACAGGCCTAAATATGTATATATGCCTGAGTACAGGCAAATATACAATGAAAGTACAGTAGAACCTCATTATAACGGACTAATAGGGGCTGAAGGTTGTCCGTTTTAATGAAAGTCCGGTTTATAACAAATAATTCTTATAGCGGTGTAATGCAGCAGTACATCAATGTATATCAATGAAAGTACAGTAGTTAGCTATAAATAGTGTTTATTACATAAAAAATAAACAACAGCCTTCAACATAGTAGGCTGAATTTAAGAAAAAAATGTGTTCGTAAACACTGCATTAATCTTTAGAACAAGAAGGTCCTGGTTCATGTTGATTGCTTACATTCATTGGTTTGAAAACAAATAATTTATTTTCTGCTGGGTTTGTTTGCTGCTTATTTCTTCAGTTAATAACTGACGGAGGTGTTCGTAATATGCAAACACATTTTCAAACAAATATGGTTGGAAATGTAAAACTCGTCAGATAAAAATAAGCATCTTTATTATTATTACAATTTTTTTTTTAAACTGTCCGTTATAATAGGGTCCGTTATAATGAGGTTCTACTGTATATAAAACCATTTTGTGTATTTTCAGGAGAACCTCATTTTTTATTGTCAAATTTAGCTCTTAAACAAGTTGCAAAAATCAAATTAAGCTTACGATATATTTGTGAACATTGGCTACCTTCAAATTTCTTCAGTTCTGGCAAATAAAACAGGGGATTTTCTTTAGCTTGTTGCAGATCTAAAAAACCGGAAAACGGACAGAATTCAAGAGAAGGCGAGTGAATTGCTAATTCTCTTGTGAACAGAATTTGTTTAATTTTATCTCGTATTTTTATCATATTGTCAACAATTTGTTTTTCCTGACTTCTTCTTTGCCAGAGGAATTCAAGTTTACTTAGAAATTATTTCTTGGACAGGTAATTAAGAAAAACATTTGCTTTTTAGGCTTCTGAAAAACGTCATATATCCCCGGTTTGTCTGTCTGTCTGTGGACACATATCCCACAATGCTTCGCAACGGCTTCTGTTGGCTCAGTTGGTTAGAGCGTCGTGCTAATAACGCGAAGGTCGTGGGTTCGATCCCCTCATGGGCCATTCTTATTCTTCTACTTTTTCTCCCCATTTGAAATCTTTTCACTGTTTCTCAATTTATGACGTTATGAGATATTGTCTATATAATCCTTTAGAATTGAGATTTTGATAACTACTTTATTTTCTCTAAAATTAGTAGTCTATCACGTTGTTTAAAGTAGATACTTAGGAAGCGGCTGTTTTAGGATTTCTTGAACGTTGTAGGTGGCCTGTTAGCTCAGTTGGTTAGAGCGTCGGCTAATAATGCGAAGGTCGTGGGTTCGATCCCCTCATGGGCAATTCTTATTCGTCATTTTTTTCTCCCCATTTTAAATATTTTCACAGTTTCTCAATTTAAGTTTTTTTTTAAATCATTATTAGGAATTCAATGTATTAACAAGATTTGAGTTAAGAATGACAATTATTCCATATAAATAGGGGTGGGTAAGATAGCATAGGGTCGCACAGAGACTCGCGCGCGCATTTTCTAGACCACCCCGGCGCAGTCTATTCTAAAGTAAAGGTGACTCAGAAGCCGTTGCGAAGCACTGTGATAGGTTTACTAATCGCTATCCTACCTTGTTTTTTTCTTTATTTAGTTTGTTACGAAATTTTATATTGTAAAATTATTTTATGAAATGATTTAAATAAAAATTCACAACCGATTCCTTGCCCAGATGTCGACCGCCAGGTCATTCGAATTTTTAGATCCGTATCTAATCTGTTCGAAAGACTTGCATTGGATCGAAAGTCGAGTCATCCGATGTCTCGAATGATTCACGTCTCCAATGTCAGCCAAACGAAGCTTCAATGGAAAAAGCATCGAGTGTTAGAAGGATTCAGAAAAACCACCAGCAATTGGACGCCTGTAATTAGATAGATGAAAAAAGGGAGTTTCGGAATCCTGTTAAAAACAAAAGTCTAGCGTCATTTCACCTCGGCAGAAGTTCATTTTCACACGGAAATCTCGAAAAAATATTCGTTAAACAATATGGCCTTTGAAAGCCTAATTATGAATTCAGTTTTTCAAATTCGATCAAATTGACTGAAATTTATTGTTTGCTTCATTTTCAAGGACCGAGAGAAACAGAGAAAATTATAAATATGTAGGCCTATAATATATTTAATATATAAATACTAAAATATTGAAGAATCGAGTTTTACCTGAGGTAGTCATCCAAGAACTTTGGGTATTTTTTTTTTTTAAGGTAACTTTTCGAATTCACGAACAGAATGAAATGAAATACACATAGAGGTTTAATAGGGATCGTTTGGTTCAAATTATTCTGTAATTAATGAAAGACAAAGCATTGTTGATATATAGTAAAGAGCAACTCGTAGATTCACTTGATATTTCTTAGCAACTGTTCATTTATTGCTCATTTTAATTTAAATATTTCAATATAATATCGGGATACTACAATGGCCGCATCCACTGATTTTATTAGCTTAGGCTACAAACTAATACAAGGAATTTTGCTATTTGTCCGAGAGACAGTTTACTGTTTTTAATCTAAAGCTTCTAAATTCAAAAAGACAATTAAAAGTCCAGTTATATAAACTTCTAAAATCTATATTTTATATACGTTCATAAATTCACAATTTCCTTTTACTTATCTTCAATCAACGATATTTCGTTTTCCTCAACGGAAAACTTCTTCAGGTTATCATTTTTGAGGAAAAGAAATATCTTTCTCTTTCTTCTACAGAATTCATTATAAACAATCTAAAATCACAAATAATCTTGTGCTATAACTTGAAACACGAATTATAATAATAATACAAAGAATCCTAATTTTTGCTACAATTTGAAGCACGTACAATAGCGTACATAATTTGAACTATTATAACAAATACTATAAAAACCTTTCTTTATTTTTTTATACAAATTCTTGATCCAGCCAAATGCCCATATCACTTCCTTTTAAAAATGTATCATACACGGAAACCAATTGATTATACAAGATTCTAACATTAGCCTTTCTTTTTGTTAGAAAACGAATATTGTTGATTAAAGAAGATAAGTTAAAGGAAATTGTGAATTTATGAACATAAAATTCAGTTGTTATATAATACAATAGTTTTTATGATTTCAGAGACAAAAGAACACAATCTTCTAAACTGATATCAAATGGGGACTGTTTCCTACTCTCTTTTTTTATTGACTTTAGAATCTTTTATCTAGTTTTCCGGATCTGTCTGCGCCTAACGCACTTCCTCTGCGTTTGGAAAATTATTTTAATTTCCTGTGAAAATAGAAATAGTTTTTGCAAAGAAACATCCGCGACAGGAATCGAACCTGTAACCTTCTGATCCGAAGTCAGACGTCATACCCATTAGGCCACGAGAACTACTTTCAAATTATTGTTGTTAAATATCTCTTATCACTCCCTCTGGGTGAGTGACGCAATGAGAGAAGAGCCATAAAAAAAATAACACATTAATTTTAGACTATTTAGCCTACTAGATTAAAATTTAAATTTCAGTGTTCCTTTTTTAGTCTACTATAAGCGCAGGCCAGACGAGCATTAGATGCAGAAGCTCATCCTCAGCGACGAACTGAAGAGTCGTTAGAGACGTTTCTCGACATGAATGAAGAAAGTAAAAGTAATATTTAAAAACAGAAAAAAAATTCTACTTAATAAATAGAGATAGAATATTTTCTGTATCTCAACTAAAAGCAGTCACGTTGTTCTCACATCACTATTGATGGGGCGTATAACAAATACTAGTCACCAGTTTATGCAATTTCTTCTTTGAAACTTAGAATAGTAACTTTATTTGTTGAAGGTCAATGTGTTCTTGCTTACTACTAGCCGTATTACTGTGATCAATTTAATAATAGCAAAATTGAATGTTAAAGTAATTGCATAGAATGTTTTAATGTTGTTATGAAGGTCTTTAAGATTTTCTTACCATAAAATCCTTAAAACCTTTTTATCAGTCAATTAATAGCAATAATTCAATGACTAAACTTCAGGTTAATCGATGAGTTTTCCTGAAATTTAAAATCAATGTGAAGTTAATTTTAAAAACTTTTGAATGAGATTCGAGTTCCGTCGGACAAACAAACAACCTAATAAAAATCATCACAAGATCGGAATTCACTTTTTCAAAATAGCAGAAATAATAAAGCAAGTTGTGCAAAATAACCTAATAAGACATTGGATTCCACGCATTGCATCTTAGGAAGAAAACATTATTATACCAGAATTGCTTTTTAAAAGTGCAATTTCATGGAATGGGTTGGAGAAAATAACGAAAAAGAGTCAACCCTTGAAGTGGATTCGAATCCATAGCAATGGTTAGATCATTCGACTGATGCCCATCTGGATTCGTTTAGCACATTCATTCAATTGCAGATTATACTTAATTAAAAATAAAAACAAACAAATTTAATCATTATAAGACCATACACACAAATAAAAGACATAATTTTATAAATCAAGACATAATAACAGTGACATGTTTCGAAGATTCATCGTCAGACTAAATAAATATAAAACGGAAAAACATAGGCTTATAACTGCCCCACAATACAGAACATCGTAGTTAATTAATAATCAATTACGATTATATAGATATATATACTGTATATATACAAATAATTACGTCTTGATACTGTCCAACAGTCTTAATCTGGGATTTTCATCTAGATATCATTTATTCCAAAACGATAAAGGTTTGGAAGCATTGCGATGTTCTTTCGAGTATTTAGGTATGGAAAGAATTAAAAACAAATATTAGGAACAATTACGAACGTCCTTCAGAGATTATACGAACAAAGAAAATATTCATTATAACATTCTATAATCAGAATGCAACCTTAGGATATCAATTTTGTTATCACAACGAAAAATTACATAACATAACTTGATAGACAAGTGTATTTTATTTACAGCGGCACTCCTTTGATGATTTAGTTTAATGACCTGTTGCAAGTTACACAAGCGAAACTAATCAATTTATTAATCATCCCACGAACAAGGTTTCTTTTAAGGAACAAAACAAACACGAATGCATTCTTCGTAGTTTATTAAAGCTCTTCACTTGTAGTGTTTTAAGTCATCGCTTTCCAATTGTATTTTACTTCTTGTAACTTTTTATATCAATGAAAACAACCAAAGAACTTTAAAGGAAAATATATTTAAATTTGTTTGAGATACAACTTTTTGATAAGTTAAATCAATTCGAAGTATTTCTTCATAATTATAGCAACAACATTGATTTAAATATCTGTTTTATATCTTTCTTTCATTCATGTTTGTTGCTTTCTTATCCTCTCTGTTTCGTGTTCTCGTTAACATCTTCGACTCTTTTTACCTTTTTTTTTGCTTTCAATGTTTGAATCAGTTCTCGAATTTTTGCAGAAACGTTTTTGTAGTACAGTGGAAATTAACAATTGAATTTTGTTCTTTAAATAATAACCGTAATATTGATTGTACTAATTGTGTGTTATTTATCTATCAGCAGAGAATGGATTAGCAAATACAGCACTCAAAGTTAATACAAAGAGAGATTATTAAACTCTTCTTCTATCATTCAATTGTTCAAAGATCGTTTTAGTTTCTGGTACAAATTATTTTTTAATTAAATTACCAAACAATCAATTGTTCTCTCAATCAATCGATCTTGTTCAGTTCTTTGTATTTGTTCGAATGAAGAGCAGTTTTAATGGATGAACTAATGCCTTATCTGAAAACTAATCCATCGAGAAATATAGAGTAATTGTACAGATTCTAACAAATTATGTGATTTAACGAAGCTTGCAATTATCTGAAACAAAATATTTCTCTTCTGTGCTTTTATCGTTTGATTCTCTGTTCGAAGCGATATCATTTTGAAGAATCTAATGAATATCTAATTATCATCACTGGATGGAAAAGAAAAAAATCTTTAGTGTTCTTCATCAATATTCTTCTTCATTATAATCAAATAACCAAACATTACTAAAATTTCAAATAACTCCGACCTTAATTCCACTATATTTCATCTCTCTTTGCGAGAGACCTCTTCAGGTGACGATAAAGGACAAGAAACTATGTGAGGAAGAAGAGTAAATTTCTTATCCTTTTCAGTAGGTGTTATTTGAAAATCTTTGTAACCTTCAGTGTTTTTTAAGAGAGTCTAAATAGGCTTTTAGAAGCAGAAGACATTAATTTTCAAGCAATACCTACTGTAGTTTAAATGGTGCAATTTAATATGTGCATGTTTTATCTAGCCATCCAGGTGTAAATGAATTGCACAGACAGGATTTTTTTTTAATTAATCCATTCTATTAATATTTGAAAAGTTGCAAATTATTGATTTCTTATTTTGTTTCTTTTAAAAATGATCTTAATTGAGAAAAACACATAATTCCAAATAAATGCAGATTTTTTTTTAAGAATAAAAATGGCTTTCTATTCATGAAAAGAAGTGATTGTCTTCAACAAATAAGATAAAATTTGAAATTGAGACTTGGATTTCCTATGAAGAAAATAGAATTTATTAGCATCATCTGTCAGAAATTACAAAACTCTTCATGATTGTAGATTTTATTTTATTTACTATTCTGAATCATGAAAATGTTTTTGAAATGAACTCTTCTGTGGAATTCATCGTCAAAATAACAATTGAAAATACAATCACTTGTTTATTTCGAAAAAGATTAGCCCAGTTTTACAATGGAAGGACTTGAAAAAAGTATAACAGGAATATAAAAAAATATCACCTGAGTTTATTGATTGTAGAATGGCCATTTTTTAAATTGAAACATTAATAGCACTTTATGTAGACAAAATTTCTTAAGTTTGAAAGTTTTTCGATTTCTGCTCTTTTCCCTAAAAACACTCAAGTTTTTTTTTTCTTTTGAAGTAAAAACTCAAGCAAAATATTGATATAAAATGCAGAAAGTTTCAAGTATTTAGAAAGTTTCTGATATTTTAAATATTGGTATACAATATTCGTAAAATTAATTTGATCAGAGAAAGAGGAAGTTCTTGAGATTCAAAAGTTATTTCTTACAAATTTCCTAATTGATGGCTTCCATTATACAGCCAGAAAATAGTCGGCACAGATTTTCTTTTTGGCTGAACCGAGCTCTGTAGGTCGATGAAGAGAAGGAAGATCATTCAAAGCAGGAGGGCTGACAATTTCTAATTTCCAGGAGGGCGCCTAAAGGTCTAACGTCGGCCCTGGGTGAAGGATCTTTTGCAAGGACTACAAAAATAGTCCATTTAAATGAAGGATTGGGAAGACAAAAGATTATAAAATTCAGAAATAAAAAGAATAAGGAATAGTAAAGGAAAACTTTCATTTTAAACAGGAAGACAGAAAACTAAATGTAGAAAGTATGAAATGAATGTAGAAGAAAAAGACTCAGAGGAAGACCTGAACGTAGGAAAAAAAAAAAAAAAAAAAAAAGGCATTCATAAAGGAAGATTACCGTTAATACAAAAGGAAAATTTTCACTAACTTATATTGGTCGGAGGAACAATCGATGGATGATGAAATATTAGTAATCTGCTTTTCAAATTTCTTCTTCAAGGAACCTTAATTAATATAACAGCGATGGTCATCGTTAGACATTGTTAATGTAGCAATTTTTTTCTTTTTTTTTATTTATTTAGAATTTTTTATACATTTCAATAACTGAAAAATATCAGATCAACATTCAATTTCGAATAAAAAGAAATCAGTGTTCATCGGGTTTGGAATTGAAAAACAGAAATTGAGCTCATTCCTACACCAATCCTTTATTTTTTTTTTTATGTTTTTCCCTTTTCATTACTAATTATAATCCTATACCAATTTTAACCTATCATCTAATTTATTGTTAATTCTACAAGATATCCATCCATCAACTTCACTGTTTTTACTTTAACGCCATTAAGACAAAGCCTTGTTTAAACCAATATTTAAAACATAAAGAATATTTTAGGAAACAATTTTGATGAAAGTAAAATAGCTTCAATTCTTTTCAGACCTAGTATTTTAGTGTATTATAATTTAAGTTTTCTTCCTATTTTCAAAAGAAAAAGGAAAAAAAATATTACCTCCATTTGCAATCTTTTTGATGAAATATCCTTTAAAAGACTAATAATAATTACAAATTTCATTTTTTTACTTATTTCTAATCTCTCCAATTATGAATTGAAAAATTACTTTTTCCAAATATTGTCTCTTTTTTCAAGTAATGCTCGTTAATTCTTATCTTAATCTTTTTTTTTTTTGTTTGTTTGTTTGGAGGAATGTAAATATTGACAACTGGTGAAATGTACAAGAAAAAATTGTTCTACAAAATAATAAAAGCTTAGAATCGAATTTTTTTCATTGATGTTTAATGAAAGTTTAAAAATGCAATAAATTGCACTAATGTGTAATGGAGTCAGAATCTATTTGGTGGAATAAAAAAAAAAAAAAATCTTTCCGATTCCAGTATTTGCTACGAAGAAACCTACCAAGATGTGTAAAGAAAAATCCAATCTTTATATTTACATATTAAAGTCTACTTTATTATAGGAATTAATTACAATATTGAATCTCTTTAAGTAGGCCTTTAATTTCAAGATCATTCCAGAAGGAAATGAAAAGAAATTTCAAATCAACATTAGATCGTCCATGTCAGAAGTTTAGCAAAACAGGATAATCATTTGCAACTAAAAGACAATTAATAATTTTACGACGATTTTCTATAGTTGAAGCACTTTTCTGAAGTGGAAAATGGATTCAGTCGTTATAATTCCTTTTCAAAGTAAATAATATTTATTAAATTAGACGGAATTGTCACTGAATTAGTGAACGAACAGATCGCTTTCAATGTTACTTTATGGATATTGACAACATCGTCTGTTAGGAAACTGAATTAGAAATGCTGGACCATATTTTCTGAACGATGAAAAAAGCACTTATAAAAGCTCTTTTTAGTTTCGTTTCTCTTAATTCCATTACAATTTCGTTTTTAAGATCAACATTTTAAGAATAATTCTAATTTTTTTTTTTTACTCCCATTATTAAGATTTAAGAGAATTTCTAATTATTATAATGTATTTTCAATGCTCTACTACTAATGATACAACATTCCTTACTTTAAGATGGATTTTAACTGAACAATAAGAGAATTGAAATTATTTCTGATATTAGTTGGAGAAACAGTAAAATTTCTCTTTCAATCTCAAAATTTGCAAATGGAGAAAAATTAAAAAAGAATTCCACAACTTTACGTAAACTATGATTTTATTTAATTTATTTGTTTATCTATTTTTATTTCTTATTAAGAATTCGAGGAATTTGATGTTTTATTCACTACTAGCTTTTTATTTAACTAACACCGTGCTTACAAGTGACATCCTAAAACAACTGTTTCTTTGGCGATTGTCAGCTAGGTGTAGTCACCAGTAAACAGCGAGGTCTCGGTACAGAAGCTAATCGTGGGAACCAATATTTATTAATATTTAGTATATGAATATGAATATATACTCTTTTTTATTCTTTTCATGAGCTAAAAAAAATCATTGAGGTAGGGCGGAATGGTAGCACATGAACTTCCTCATCTATTTTTTTTATATTGTTTGTTTAACAGCAAAAGAAAGAAAGAGTGTTTCATAAAAATTTCAACTCGAAAACCTCTCAAAATATTAACAACAAGTGAAAAAGACTTTTTCTTCTTTTAAATCTTATTTTAAACTATATCATTTTAATTAAAACATTTTTTTCTAATTCGAAAGCCATGTAGAAGTGCTCAATCAACTCTTAAAACTGTAAATATTATTTGTTTTAAAAACTTGAAAAAGCCATAAGAAAGGCCATAACAAAAGCGCCATTAGTTCTGAAACCGAAGCAAAAAAGGTAATTTCTAATAATCCTACAGCGTCACAGCATTAGTCACTTTTCAATTCCTTCAATCTTATATATAATTGCCAGACAGTGATTTGTGAATATACTTTCTGAATTCTAAATTGCAAATGATTGATTGAAATCTTTGCTTTACGAAATTTGAAGACCACCAGCTTCAAGTTTTGTGTGTTGGTTTATATATATATATATATATATATATATATATATATATATATATATATATATATATTTTGC
>JAFIDM010000001.1:74700515-74742362 GCA_023159025.1 Thereuonema tuberculata | reverse complement strand
TTTTGCCAACGCCCGGGCTCTTAGTACTTAAACTATTGGCCTCAACAAGGGGCGAGAAATGTGAGCATTTCGCCGATGAAACGTTGCCCAGGGTACGCCATAGGAGGCAGCTCACGCTATACCCGCAGGAAATGGACAAGACACAGAAGGAGAAAGTAGCACCCATGCCACTGCCGGGATTTGAACCCAGGTACTGGCGCATTGGACGCCACGGCTGGCCGCCGCCGAGACCGCACGACCACGCCAGCACGGCTGGTTTATTTATATATATATATATGCCTTTTGGGTTAAGCTGAGACTCTGAGACGGCCGTCGACCGAGGCTACTCAGCCAGTGCAAACCCAAAAGGCGTACAAGGGGAAGAATAATTTAAATATAGTAATCGCAATCAGTGGCGTAGCAGCGCCTTTGGGGGCCCGGGGCGGGAGTTCCATTATTCCACAACCAAAAAAAAAAACGGAATCTCCAATTCAACAACCAAAAAAAAAAAAAACTGGCTTTTGGGGCCCCTCTCAAAGTAAAAAGTAAAAACAACAGTAAATGAGGAATACAAACACCTTAGGCGTCACAACTACCACCTTTGAATTAATAACATTTTAACATTTAAGGTATAATTTAGTGTAAGAACATTCTACTTATGAAAGGTTTAACAACTCCCACTCCATAACAGAATAAAAAATGAATTTAATGAATAGTTATAAATAAAGCTACAATTCTTAAATGTAAGCGATCTTTTGCTTGAGAAATATAAATCGTAATGTTTAATTAGTTTGTAAATTGGTTTCAAACAGTAAATCGACAGCCTAACCTCAAAGGACAAAAAATTCTGATTTCTACGGGTAAGATAAAGAAACAAGCAACATAGATGAATAAAAAGGCAGCTGAATCTTACCAAACAATGGTAAATCGAACTCAAAGGAAATTTTGTAAAAAACAAAACAAAAAACAACTAACTATTTGTTAAATTGAAGAAGAATTTTATTCCAAAATGGCCGTGAAAAATTAAATTACAGTAAAAGACAATTTATTATTTCTTTAATATTATTATTATTCGTTTATCATTTTCAATAAAAACGTCAGATTTTATTTTGTCAATTGAATCTGCTTCAGTTTTTAGGAGGTGAACATCATTAAAGAAGAAGTAGACAAGGAAAGGCTTTCGGTCTCAAGAAATCAATAGTGAAACTGACTGGCAACAGCGATGGTTCTGCATGAGAATGAAGGGTCAAATCAGAGGAAGCTTTTCTACCACTCTCTCACTCATAGACTTTGGATCACAAAAGAAGAACGAGTTAAATCAGATCGAAATATTGGCGGGAATTAACTTATCTAAGCATCTTCTCCCTAAGTATTGTTTTTTGTTTCTAATTATATTCGTGTTATTTCTTCCAATCTTCTGAGATCGACAACTCGTTGCATAATTATAATCTACAACTCGTATTTGCTTGCAATGCTGAATTTGCTATTATATCGGCAAAGCCACTGAAAGTAAACCTCTAGGCCATGGGAATTGTTGCTGAAAGAAACTCGGTACAATAATACATTCCGGAAGCGATTCTGATTGGTACATTTCTGTGGATTTTTGTTAGAGGACATTAAATCATTAATTGATAACAATTAAAATCCATTCCAGAAAGAAAGCCAAGTAGCATCGAACGGTGCTTAAGAGAAATAAAGGACGGAAACGGATAGGAAGTTGAGAAAAGATTTCCGTGGAACAAGAGAGGTTTCCGTTGCCAGTTCTACAGAAAAATAGAATATTTTAAATAACACGAATCAAAAGTAGGAATCATCTTGTAAAATTCGTATTTTCCTGTATCTGTTCTAGAGATGTTTGCTCACGAATAAATAGAGGAATTGATGAGAACTGGTTGTGTTCTCTTCAAAAAACTTCTAAAGGAAGACTTGCCTTTTATCCCATGATAATAACTTCATAGCAAACACTTCTGCTTTCCCACATGATTATGAAAGAATAAAGGCAAAAAGCTTTAATGTAGATAAGAAATTCGCAATTGCACCTCCGTTGTTCAATAAACGCTATAACATTAATATTGTTGAAATGGAGCAACGCTATCTCCATGACGTCAATGAACTTATAAAAAAATTCTTTGTCTTTTTTTTTTTTTTGGTGACGTGAAAATAATTGTTGTCGATAACTTTTAAGCGTATACTGACTCTTAATTCCATTTCATCAGTTAAAGGAACTCTGTGTTTGATGAGCGAAAAGCTATTCAGTGATACGATGAAGTAGGATATAATCAAAGCTGAATTTACAAAATTCGAGTATGTATCACTATTAAAACTTAATCAGTTTCAATCTTATGATAAAACAGTGCCTTTTGCAAGTGTACTAATAATAAATAATATTCCAGAGTAAGTCGAATCGACAAAAAAAAAAAAAAAAGCACAAGTTGCTTTATTTCGGCCAAGCAGTAATTTAGTCTTTATATTTCATATATATATAATATAATATAATAAATCTCTCCTGATGAAGCCATGTCCCCCTAGTGGCGAAAGCTAGAGACTTGTGTTTTTAACTTTTTTAAATTTTAATGTTTTAATTTTTAATCATTGTGTGCGGGCTGGACCTTCAACAACGTCTTTATATTTCTTTTTTCAAAATGGTAGAAAAGTCATTTCATTGTAAGATTTATAAGTTAAAAGATTTTGCAACTCATGATCCAAGATTAAACACAAAGATTTAGGTCATTACGGGATGTTCGGTATTTCATTATTTTAATTAAGTATTTATTATTCCTCATAATTATTTAGAGGAATAATAAATACTTATCATTAATTATTATATTTATTTATTAAATTATAGTTTTCAGATTCGCTTTATAAGTTTTTTCCTTTTTATTCTAATTTTCTTTTTTATTTAAAAGGCATCTTCCACATTACAGAAAAAAAAGAAAGGAAAAAAAAAAAAGGTGGAGGAATTCGTTCTATTCTCTGCCACCGAATAACAGACAAATGATATCAAGAGAAAGGAGTCACGGTTACAAAGATTTTGATTTTACAGATTAAGAAAAATCAAGATTAATTAGAAGAGTAAAATGAGTAAAACAACACGTAGTAATACTCAAATAACATGAGCCAGTCTACGAATTATATCTTCTTAATTGAAAATATTATTATTATTGTCTGTTTTAAATTGGGAAAATATTTGTAGGTTTGTTTAGTCTCAGCTTATTTAGATACTTCTTAAAATATGTTGCAATTTCTGATGTCTGTTTATTTGTTTGTTAGATATACATAAGTGAATTCATTCTATATTGTTTACTATTTACGAAACTTCAATTGACTAATTGAAGTCATTACAGTGCGAAACTCGTTAACAATAAAAATAAGTTTTTGTTTAAAACAAGGTAGCACACTATGGATATTAATCGCACATTAAATGAAGATCTTAAATTGAAATATAAGTTTTTACCATTTTATATATACATATAATACAATATATTCACACATTACCCTTTTATATTATATGTACATATAAAATGGTTAAAACTTATATTTCAATTTAAGATCTTCATTTAATGTGCGATTAATAGCCATAGTGTGCTACCTTGTTTTAAACCAAAACCTCATATTTCTTATTCAGGTTCGCACTGTATTGACTTCAATTATTCAATTGTAATTTCGTAAATAGTAAAGAAGTGAATGAATTCACTTGTGTGTATCTGTTCAAAATGTTTAGCATACTTCCCAGCATGCTACAAAGTAGAAATTTCGCCTGTGGGTAGGTTCCATACTGTAGTCAATGTAAAAAGTGCAAAAATAACTTAAACACAAAATATTTTTTTTTAAATTGCATGTAAATAAAAATCAAATTACACTGCGATTCGGACTACACTACAATTATCTATCCAGAACTGATGGAATCCTATACTTGTTAATTTTTAAATTCTATATAAAACATCTTTGAAATAGTATCTATTTCTGAAGATTTTTGCTTTGCTCATTCCATAATTATAAACTTGCTTCTCTCGCATTAAATAAACGCATTTGTTTTTATTTGGAACAGAATTACTAATAGCCTATAAAATAGTGTAACGCTCTGTAACGTCAGCAACCTACAGTCTTCGAATCTGATCAGGCTCCGCAGCCAAAATTATCTGGTCAGCAGTTTCCAAATGAAATAGCGTACTACCCGGGCCGCGATATTCCTAAAAATTAATCCATGTGTCTATTCCAGACCTGACGTAGAACAACAGGATTCTAATAAATATTTTCGATTGCCACAAACCTATATACGTATCCACATGGGGGAAAACATTTAGCATGATCTTGGGGATTGACGCTTTGTAAGTATCACTAACTTGTGTCTGATGCAGTCTCTGTATAACAACTGTTACACTTGCACGACGTTCGCTGACTCACTTAAGAAGTTTAGGCCTTATGGGATGAAATAGCTAATTTTCTTGAAAGATACGTAGGAACGTAGATGCTTCGGAATTTCGCGATCCCAAATGGGTTCTTAGTTTGGCATTTCTGGTGGTTTTAACATACATTTAAACAACGTAAACTCGCAGATTCAGTGAAGAAATCAGCTGATATATGACATGTCCTTTGCCCTCGAAACAAAACTACAACTGTGGGAATAACTGTTTGTGAAATCAAACAACATTCATTTCCCTAAATTGCAGAAGACCAACAGATTTGTTGCTGAGATACTTGATTTGAGAAAAATATCTTCTTGAATCTTGATTTATATAAATTTAATAGTTCACGTGAAATGGCATCGATGTTTTGCTGTATTTGTGGGTGAAAAAAATATTCTTCTCGTGAATAAATAAATCACACGAAGAACAAATTAAAAATCCACCTGACTGATGCCGATTTATATGACATTCGAGATCTGGTCTTTGTCGCCTAATCTCGAGATTTTGGCGCCACAAACCTCTTCAAATCTCTCATTAATTTCTGTCATTTACGATTTCATGACAGAAAAATGTCTTTTATCAATATGCATTACTGATAGTTAATTATGTTTTATTATTACAATCTTCAGTTTTTAACATTCATTCAAAGACATGTTTAGTAGCCCTGTCAGGAAGATGGCTTCCGACTCCTGCTCTAAAGCATTATTGCAAGTACTTTTAAACTTGCTTTTTTATCGCCTTTTTATATAACTAAAATTGATATTCTTTTATTGAAGAAAATCAATCTTTGTTTCTAATATTGTGGCTTTGGTCAGATATTCTGTGACCATCAAATGAGTTTCTCATCGTTTTGATAGTTGAGATGTAGACCTCAAAGAAAACACTTAAACGTTTCCTGTTTGGATTTTAGACAATTTGTTCCTTTTGACGGACACTACTGAACCTGAAGACGTAAAAGAGATCTTGAATGAATTGTTCTTAACTTCTATTTCGAAAGTCTAAAACATTAATTTAACTTTTGAAAAGTTAATCTAAAGTTTGTCCCTTAAGTTATTTTTTCTCCTAATACTTTCATCTGCTTATGGTTGACTTATTTTTCAAACGAATCATCCTGCAACTCCTAAGAGAGAGACTTATTTTTTACGGTAGCGTTTTTACTCTATCGCTAATGTAGAATTTATGCAGTGGCGGATTTCCCATTAGGGCCTCACATATCGAGGGGACCTCAAAATTTAAAAATTATTTAGCTTATTTCCTTTTTTTTTGGTTGTAAAAGCAAGCCTAGGGGGCCTCACCAGTCAGCCTAGGGGCCCCATCCACCCAAGTATTTCCTTTTTTTTTTTTTTTTTGGTTGTAAAAAATATTTAGAGGGGGCCTCAAAATTGAATTGCGCCTAGGGCCTCTCAAGTGCTAAATCCGCCACTGAATTTATGCAAATCGACTTCAAAAGTTAGCAAAACTACAAGCGGAAATCATAAAGCAGTGGGATTTCGTCATGATATTCTGCATTATTCCGTCAAAAAAATAATGTTATATTTTTAATTTCAGGTTTTATTAAAAGTTATCTTACAAATTTTATTTTATTTTGCATTTTATTTTATTTTACTTTAGATTTTTTTCTCAGTTTATTTCTAATCTCAATCAAGGTCGTTCATTACTTATTACTCTCGTTCTCAGGTGATCGTTGTCAGGTGATCTACTCTCTCTTTGATTTAATATTAGCGTCCATTGTTCCAAACAGAAACTGAATAAAGAATGAAAAGAAGAAGAACTACTTTTCTCGGAATCAATGTTAAGCGTTCCAGATTAAAATAAGCAAAAATAATTCACAATAAAGGATAATTTTAAGAAATTCCTGAGCCATTTCGCATTTCCACCTAAAATGAATTTTCTTAGCTCATTAAAAGAGAAAAAATAAAACTCGTAAAATATTCCTAAACATCAATGGACGAAACCAACTGTTTACTAATTGACATTCTTAGAACAGCTGTTTCACGCTCTTTGGTTGTTAAGATTCCGATGATTATTACTATTGACCTCTGTAATGAGACATCCTTGTTTGTTGATGACTACTCCCAGCTGACGACCGCCAAAGTGAGTGAAACAGCTGTTCTTGGATGTCACTTAATAAACACTGCTTAAGATAGTTTCGTTTCCATTCAAGGAAAGATATAGAGTGAATTTTTAAAAGATATTTGTTTGGAATAATTCACGTGTTTAGGAAATCAAATCGAAGGAATGATGAATCCAAACAAAAACCATCCAAATAGAAAAAGAAAAATAATAATCACATTACATTTATTTAATATTTTTTTTAAAAGCGATAAAGCACTAAAATGAAATAGGATGATTTCATTGACTGGGATTTATCTTCCATTTAAGATTCTCCAGATCCAGATATTTCCTTTATCTAACGCACGACAACGAAGTTTCACTGAAGAAGACAGAATTTATTCGATTCCCTTTGGCAACTCTTCCATAATCCAGGAAGGGTTTCGTCACATTTCCGGTGTACGTACAAACCCGAAAAAAATGCACCCTATCTGGAATGGAATCACTTGACCTCCAGCAGGCACATAGCCAGGATTTTCTTTCGAGGGGGATTAGCCTCATTCGTGCAATATAGTGGTGGACCGTAGAATAGCACCCCACTCTGTCTTCCCGTGGATATCGTAAGAGACGACAATTTTCAATTGTTATGACTAGTTAATTTGATTTCAATTCTGAGAGAAATTTTTTTGTTCTGTTTAGATTTCGGGAGGGGCTTTAGCCCCTCGAACACCCTCTGACTACGTGCCTGACCTACAGTTTTCTTCTGACAAAAATTCCAACATTGATTTTGGGGTTTGTATCTTTTTATTTTGGATCAAACATTAAACAATTCACTGGAATCACTCTACAAAGTTTCAATGTTTACTCTTGGAGTACTTAAGAGTTTATTTTCATTTTTCCGTGAACTTTCTTTAAACTGAACGGAATCATTGTGTTCGGTCTCGTGAACGATCAAAAAATAAAAGGCTTGTTCATTCATGAACGTATTTCGTCTAAAGTCATGAACTTTTTTTCTGTTATTCTTAGAATCCGTGAGCTCTGCCATATAAAGGTCTGTCTTTTGATTTTTGGCTTATTTTTTTTTTTGTAGATCCAGATTCTGACAAATTACATGTGTGGCAGAGGACTTCGACTCTCCCGTGACTGAGCAGTGCTTCTGGATGCCCCTTTATCACCATTTCCTTAACCTTTCGCAAAACAGTATCCGAAAACAGAAGCCGAGGAAGTGGTTTGCCACCGTTTGATTTTACTCTTTTCATTCGGCAATGTCACTTTCCTCTCGTTAATGGACCATTTGAGGATAGGGTGGGCTTCGTAGTTCCAAAATATCCCACCAGTCTACTTTTTGGCTTGTGGGATAAACAAAGCCATGTGCTTCGTTTTAACCCTAGTAGATATAGAGGCTGAACTAAAAGATTTGATTTGGATGCAACGATTGTAAGCCTTCCAAAATTTTCAGATTGGATGTAGAGTTGATTATCGCCTATTGAAGAAGACGACAGCAATATATTATCAACGAAAGATATAATTTAATGGACCACTTGAGGATAGGCGGGACTTCATAGTTACAACATATCCCACCAGGCTACTGCTTCGCATGTGGGATAAACAAAGCCATGTGCTTTTTTTTAACCGGTATAGATATAGAGGAAGAATATATTAAAGAAGGATATTCCAAGCGTTTTTACAGAATTATTACAATAAGGATCTGTACAGTACTGAACCATCCGTCTTGAAATATCAAAAATCGACGATTTTTCAAGTAATTCACACAAAGTTATATGTTTGTTTATCCCACAAGCTCTCGCCGCATGTGCTTACACGTCATACGTGACGTCGATAGGGGCGTAAACCTCAAGTGGTCCATTATTTGACTGTCAACTGATTTTATAGCGCGAAAATTATTTTAAGTAAACAATATATCTTTCTCACAAACTGGCATTCTTGTTGGCATTTTTTAGGTTAAATACTGGTTAGTTGAGCCTTTTTCTTGTTAATGATTTGCCATTGAATTAATTGTTAATTAATGAATACTAAATTTTTCTAGTTCTTTGTTGGTTGTTCAAGTTAAATTCTGAAAAAAGAGAACTTAGAATAAACAGATCTGCTTTAAGAAATACAAAAAAATGGTTCTAAATGCAGTTACACCAAAATATTTCTTGCATTCAATGGTGAATTTATTTCTGATGATGATTTCACTGTGAAAAGACTGATGGAATATTTTGATAATTATCTATTTGCGTCTGTGATTTATAATCGGAAAAATCTATAATAGTTTCAGATTTTCAAATTAATAGTTTCATATTTCAAATTATAATTTGTAATAAATAATCCTTATTATTGTTTTGTCCCTTAAAAGAATTTGCTGAAGGACAGATTCATAAGTTTTCCAATACTTTTGCGAAATCCTTTTAATTTTTGCAAGAAAATTCTACAGAACACGCTTAATTTGGAGCGGAACGAAGTATTTTGATTGAAGGCAAAGATCCAAAATAAAGTTAAAAAATCCACAGGGGAAGCGTTTCAACTAAGGATCTGCTTTAAAAAACAGAAAAGAAGACAAACCGGTGTAAGACAGACAAAGAGGAGACGATTTTAAAGTTCAAAATCTCCAGACGCGTCTGAATCAATTTGTCTAAAAATGACCGGAAATTAAAAAAAGAAATCACGCAAAATAGACTTTTCGATGTCTGAATAAATACGGGGATCCTGGAAATGTACGGTATTATTTCCTTTAATCTGAGAGTTTCGTAACACCTGAAAATTTGACAAGAAGTGGATATTTCTCCCACGATTTGGCTACGAACGAAGAATTACAAAGACGAAAATCAAAACTATTTTAATGTCGGAATTAAAATTAAAAACTATGGATTAATTCTTGATCATTAGAAACTTATTAACTCTTTATAAACCTTTCACACTCTACAGGCATGTGAAGCTGTGATTTTCTATTTAACTATCAATAAATGCCAAGTTCTTTTTAATTACATAATCGAATTGAAATTGGCTTTCCAAAGGACAGGAAAATTTAAAACAGTTACAAATTAGGTAGTGGAAGGATATGTGAGGTCATTTAAGTAACTCGTTTGTAAGAAGAGATAAAAAATAAGATTCGATGTTTCTGTACATAAAGTGAAGGATCTAATCGAAAATGAACGTTTAAATTCCAATTGATAAGAACTTATGAAGGCAAAATAAAATTGTCAATTATACTCTCAAAATAATTATTTGCTGATGATATGTTTGTGGGCCCGGTGGTTCAGTGGCAGAGGCGTGGGCTGCCAGTTGGAAAATCCGGGTTCAAATCCCGATAGAGGTTGGGGATTTTTATCTAGGCGGTTCTCTCCAAACTGCGCCTTGACTGCGGATTAAAAGTGAGACGGCAAAGGACTGACCCTCGATCTGAACTTCATCTCGAAGGTCGCGGAGCTATTGGCGCCTCAACCATCGAAGGGATCAATATGGTCTGTGAAATAGGTCTTACAATGTAAAGGCAGCATTTAAATCGCAGCTAATTAATAATCAAAATAATTTGGAATCAATTTCCTTATTGAAAATCTGGATAGTAAGAATTATTCATCTTGATCATTTATATCATCAGAGATATTATTTCCAAAGAAAAGAAAGGGAAAAAATGACGATGAATTATCAAATGAAACTAACTTACAAATAAATTACACTTATGAAGGATAAAGTACGTAATGAATACTTTAAAAATAACCTGTTTGAGAAACATGTCTAATAAAAATACTGTCGGAATATAGGAACAAAATCTAATTAATTTTACTTCTAATTATTTTTAACTTTTGCGCCATAAAACACTAACCAACCAAATTATTTTTAATGTCTTAAAGCGAGAAGAATGTTGTAAGTAAATTGTCTGTTATGATAAATCCTTTTTAATTTTAGGCTATTTGTATCCTTGCCGCAATTGCAATTAAAATTGTTTCGAGCTGGAAGTTTAATCTATTTAATATTTATTTCTGATTTAATCTTTTTTTAGTGTATCTTTTTTTAATTTAATTAAAAATGTTGCTGCCTTTTTTTTTTGTTATTAATATTGTTTATTGAGTAAGAATCTTTTTCCTTTTTTTTTTCTTGATGTATCGATTTCTGTACAAAAAGAGTGAATCTTTCAGTAAATCTATCTATAACCTTTTCTGCCATTTCCAGGCATTGAGATCTCTTGAAATAGTGAACTAAGCACTGTTCAGTCTTCCTTGATGGTAAACGACTTGGAATTAGGGTTACTGAACTCGGGGGTAACTGCCCTTGTGATTATTATTTAATATTTGAGCAAATAAAGAACAGCACTCGACCGGAACAGTGAAGCCAACTGCCGGAATGTAATCAATATTCCCCGATTGTGAGTCAGCCAATTTGGACGTAGCTTTTCATGAAGTTTTAATTTTCATCTCGTTAAAATATCTCCACACTTTAGTTTCCTCACGAAAAGGGCCACCAAAGTTAAGCCGTAATAATGACTTCGTTTAGATATTGGATCGATTTGTTTGAGAAAAAAGATTGAAACAGCCAATTAACCGAATTGAATTCAGTCATCTTCTTTGTTTATTGTTTAGAGACCGTTTCTTTTGAACTCCCAAGTTCCTTTGTCTTCAACTTAGTTTTATTCAAAAGTCTCTAACATTAGAGATACTGGAAACAAATTTAGAAGTGTAATAATACAAAAGTAATTTAAGAAGCAATAAATTGGAGAAAAAGAAAACAAAAAAACAAAAAAACAAAAAAAATCTGATTTTTTTTGTGATGATAATGAAATTCACACACAAAAAAAAGGAATTTCTTAGATGAAATAATCATAAATTTGGGCTCAGAAACTTTGAACAATTTTGAGGAAAACCTCTTATATTAAATAAAAACAACATATTTAACAAGTAGTATTTTGTGTATTTCTGTCACAAATAAAAGTCAGGACAATTTTTAATAATTTTTAATTATTAGCTGCATTTATTAGATATTAAATAAATATTAAATTAAATAAATTAAATATCTAAAAATAGATAAGGTATCAAAACGCAAACATCAAATGAAGTATTTTCACCAGATTGAATGAAATAAGTTGATGTTAATCCTCTCGTAGCAGAGAAATGCCAAGAAAGATTTCCTGTTTTATTTCTATTGTCGGTCGTTCAGAATTCAATGTTGCTGTCGGTCGACGATGTCTTATGTGGTTGTCATGGTAATCGAATTCCGTCTCCTTTCCACCAGAGGTCTCTTTCCATCAAGGTCACATGATTAAAGTTAATGTGTTAGTCGTTTATTTTAAGAAGAAATAATTTTTAATTCTTATTATGGTACAGCTGATGACTTAGCTTCGAAAATTATCTTGTAAAGAAACCAATTAACAGAAGAAAGCGAGGCAATAAGCCTAACAATTAGTTTACTGTGACTTGTTAGTGTAATTAATCATTAAGATATATAAAAAAATAATACAAACTACAAATTTAACTTAAAACAGCAAATATAAGAATATTTATGTAATTAATAACTGATAAAAAAAATCAATTACAATCCTAGAAGGGAATTATTATATTATACTGTTAAAACTTTTATTAAAAAACTAATAAAAAGATTTCTAATAAAAATTATATTTATTATTTGAACAGTAAGCTAGAATTATGTTCGAAGATCCCCCCCACCCTGTGAAATTTACTAATAAATTAAATAAAAATAATCAAAGCATGAAATTTTAATGAATTCATATTATTTTATTACTGTATAAGATCAACTAAACTAGATCTTAATACATTGGTATTTATTTATTTTTTATTTTTAATATTCTTGGATATCCAAGTTCTAAAGATACCGTATTTAATCTAAACGTAAATTTCAGATAATAACAGTAATTGACTTGCTATTAAATATACAAACGCCTTTGCTTTACTAGGCTTCTATAGGATGTCATCTTCAAAATATCGTTCTTTCATTATTGTTGTTATCTGATACTGGAGTCCTTTTTCTTTTTTTAAGTACTGTAATTAGTTATTATACAATACCAGGATCCAAACGTACGAAATAGAGTCATTATTCCGTGACACATTCATTTCCTCTCAACAATTGTTTTTATATTATAGAATTAGAAGCGTCATCGCAATCAATATCAGGAAGATGATGATAACAGAAAATGAAAAGGGGAATTTTTAAAGGCAGGAAATTTTTGAAAGTCTTTCAAAACTTTATTAACAAATTTTGTTTTCAAACAGCCAATGTAGTACATCATTGAAGAACCAGTTATTGATCAACATGACGACAATTTAAATTCTACTTTGAAAATGTGTGAACTCACTTCATCCTTTGTCATTGAATTGCTAATCCAGGGATGGAGAAGTTTCAATTTCTTCAAAGATGTCACTTCACGTTGATCACTTAACAACTTAAAATTTTGGATCATTCAAAGGTAATAAGAAAATTATCTAAGATAAATCAAAGTTAAATCAGTAAAAAAAAAACATTTCACAAAGTTCCTTAATAGATCTTGTTGTAAAATTAATTCGTTTTATTTAATCGTGATATAATCGTGATTTCTATTGATAAAATCTTATATAAAAATAATCATAGAAATAAAAATCCCACGTAAATAAAAAGAAACATTAAAAATAGATTTTTTTTAATAAGTTTCTTTTTATTTACGTGGGATTTTTATTTCTATGATTTATTTACTTTGAAAAAGGAATAAATAAATTTATTTCTTTTAGTTACATAAATAGATACATAAGTATTAGACTATTAATATTTTGAGATATTACAAAGGCTAATGTAAAATATTGAAAATTAATTATTAAGAAATGAAATTTTAATATGCACATCACAAAACAAACAAAAAAAAAAACTTCAAATGAAATTATGTATCTCCTTCCGCAATTAGTACATAATTAATTAAAATTTTCGAACAAGTTCAGTTGCTACAGTAATGCCTGGTTCCTACTAGGCTAGTAATTTAGTCGAGTGGCGAGTAATTTAGTAACTAAATATGTCTGAACAGCAACAATTTAGTAGAGTAGTTTAGTAAATGATTTAGTCGCACTCTATTTTTTCGGGCGAGTACCATCCCCCCTCCACTTGTCAGTACTCACTGGTTCATCGACTAACAAGTGCGAACCTCCCGTTTTAGGCGAGTTCATTAGCTGCCGTAACAATGTCACCACTCACTGGTGTACTGTACTTGACCGTAATGCGAACGATTTTATGGGCAGTAGCGAGTATTTTAATTACTAAATTACTCGCAACTCGACAAATTACTAGCCTAGTGGGAAATCAGGCATAAGAGACAGAGCAACACAACAACAGGAGGATATGGAAATCAAACATATTTCAACATTTTCAGTTTCGTTCATATAATAGAAATCGAGAAGTTTTTCCATAAAATTTTAAATTAAAAAAAAATGTACTATTTAACAATTATTTCATATAGATTGTAATAATATTAGATGTCTAATATTAAGTTAAATAACATAGACATACAAGCATCAGGAATGCTTAAGAACTAGATCATTTATAACACTCTGAAGATTGTAGTGATTTTTTTATATTTATTGTATAGTTTTATCGTTATTTTATCCTTTTGTATTCTAGTTATTCCGTTTTTCTGTATTTTAATCTCCATTATTTAATTCCTTTGTTGATCAGTTTATTTTTGAATTTCAACGGTTGTGGCGTCCTTTTAATTCACTTTATTTAAATCACAACGGTTTAAAAACCCGTTGTGATCACATGACATTTAAATCCCCCAATCGATTTGTAAACGCCACAACCAATCAAAAGACTTGTACATAGGCTATTTAAACACATGTAACCTGTAAATAAACAGTTTTTGTTAGTTCTTGCTAGTTCAGTCCAGACGCAGCTCCAGTCTCTACTTATTTAGACACTACGATTTTTACCAGTTAAAAACACCCCACAATATGCAGTGCATTATTGTGCATGCCACATTATACATTATTAGGCATGACACGTTACATCTCTCTCTTTTTTTTTTTTTTTTTTTTAAGAATAAGTTAAACGATCTGGCGGTTTACTTATTCGACCTGATCTTGTTTTAACTGGAACTGTTCTTGGATCACTTAACATCTGCTGACCTGTTTATACATTAGATACTGGGGTTCTTAACTGTTCTGATGTTGTACTGAGGTTGGGTTCATTACATTGTGTTGGAATAGGACAGGTCCTTGAAGTTGGAGGAATATCAGCCTTAGTGCATACTAAGGCTGATATTCTTGAGGTAAGAATTTACTATGTTCTTTTGTTCTTGAATTGGACATAGCTTCCATTCGTTGACATTCATGACGTAGTTTCTCAGGCACTTCATGTTACAATGCTGGTTTTAAACACGATGGATGAATTACCATGTTACATCTGGTAGATCTACCGAACAAGCGTTGCGCTGGTGAACCAAGATTATTTCTAGGAGTGTTCCTAACATTCAACAATGCTAATTAAAAGTCTGTTGACGATTTAGCACATTTAATCATCATGTTTTTTGCTGTTTGAACATAACGTTCTACAAGTCCATTACTACGGGGATTAACACTATAACAATTAACACTATACGTATATGCAGTGCATGCCACGTTATATATTATTAGGCATGACACGTTACATAGGTAGCATTTTTTTTTTACTTTAATAAACCTGGCATTGTATTGAGAACACAAGTCACATCCTTGGATAACTGTTTCATTTGGTTTTTTTCGCGCTCATCAACCACTTACCAATTACCTCTGAAATCATAGGTCTATCGTTTGGAGATATTGTTGAAATATAAGAAAGACATTGGACCTTCGAAATTAAGGAACCAGAATTATCTCACTTTAAAAAAAAATAAAAGGAAAGAAAGCAACTGATTCTACCTTTACACCGGTCACAAACAATTCTCAGAAATAACTACTGATGAATGGTTTCTTTTGTTTTATTTTGTGAGTGGAGGAAAATGAATGGCATCTTTGTTCCTTTGTCAAATGGGTTACATGAAAACATGAAAAAAAAAAAAAAAAAAAGCTACACTTAAAACAGCGCATGCCTAATTGGATCTGTCCATAGTATAAAAGAGGGGAAAGATAAATAGATCCCACTGACTCGTCACCGCACAGCCACTGAACTTAGAAACTTGAAATTTTAGGGATGGGTTCCCTTGTGACGTAGGCGCCCACTGAGCTTATGATAGACTTCTGACATTTTATTATAAAGCCTAAGGTTTTGTACATTCATTTTATTTAAATATGCAAAAAGCTGTATTCGTCTTCCGAAAGGTCACAGACAGAAGTAATCATCTTTACTCCTGCAATTGAAGCCTGTGTTTTTTTCATTTCAGTTGCAATTGGGGAAAAAAAGTCCTTTTTTTTTTTTTTTTTTTTTTTTTATTGCTAAGAAAAGCGTGAACCAACCATTTGATTTAGGATTCAAATAAAAATGTTTGGGCTTTTTTTATCAGAATTTTGCAGGAAAATTTTAGTGTCTGATTTTAATGTTACAAATAAATCAAGTCCGTTGCATTAAGTAATTATTCACTAAATTTAAATAATTTCTAAGTAATTATTTATAATTATCGTTTTCTCCTTGAATGTGATCCTTCGATTTTCATTGTGAATGCATCTGTGACTTTCATGGAAGCACAAAGACCAGATCCCGAGGGGAAAATTCCATGTGGGGGCGGTAATAATTCTACTAGAAGCTCGTCATCTCCCCTTCATAACACACGCTCGAATGAAAGCACTTACGTGTAGGTGGTAAAATTTGGTGGGAAGCTGTCGTTCGTCTTCTCTAGGGACATTCTTTTTTTTTTTTTTTTTTTAGTTCTAAATTTTTTCCCTCGAACCTCAGAAAATTAAAGAAAAATAAAGAAAAATAACAAAATAAAGAAAATAATAAAGGTAGAATGATTTTTATATTTTTATTTATTTATTTATTTTTATTTATTTATTTATTTTGTTTTCTTAGACCCATTTTTTGGAAAATAACTGATAATTAAGTTCTAACTATTTAGAACATTCCGAAGCAATAAATGGGTTTACTTATTACACTTATTCGTCTTAATTAATGTCGGCTGTGAATTGAGCAAAGCGGCTGCTATATCGAAAGATCGAGATTATTGTCTCAGGAAGAGGATTTTGAAATGATCGTTGTTCATTCAAATGCAGAGCGAAAGTCAATTGATATAAATGTTTCCTACATAATGTTTTTTTGACCGAAATGACATAACGTTTTTTAAATATTTCGTTAAATGATACATATTTAACTAAATATTTAAAAAACATATTTAAAAAATATTTAACTAAATATTTAGCCTTTCCGGTTAAACCAGGATTAGGTTAAGCGAAGTTCGGATCACCGGGTTCTACTGTAAATAAAAATGTTACATCAAATATTTCGTTATCAAAATATAGCCATATAATTTAAATGGATGGTTTAAGGCTAATTCATTAGCGGATACGACTGTTCAACAACATTCCTGCTGTCAATGCTATTAACCTAATATGATAAATCTGTAGAGTGGGATATATATTGTCCGACCACCAGCAGATGAGACTTGGCCACGCCTACGTCACGTGGTACGCGACGGTGCTATAAATCCATTTGAGGGATAGATTTTTTTTCTATTTTCAGTGCAAATCGTTTCTTGCTTATAACAGAGGAATTGATGATATGAAATACGACTTTTATATCTATCTTTCTTATATATAATAATAACTACGTTAAATTTTAACCGTAACGATATAGAAAACTGTTTTGCTGTTTAAGAACTGTTATATTTATACTGTTTATTTATTTAAATTATGAAAAATCATAATTGTATAAAATTATATTAATTGATGTAAGTAATAAATATAAGTAAGTATAAATAAAATATATATACACTTCATGGTAATAATGTTTTATTTAACAATTAATTGTTGACAGTTAAAAAAAACAACTTGTTTACAAAACAATCCCGTAAAATTCCTCAGAACAAATATACAAATTAAGACCATTGGCATTCGCACTTTTACTAAAAATAGAAGTAGGTTGGCAATATTATTATTATTATTATTGCTATTAATGGTCAATCTATTTCTATTTTTAGTAAAAGTGCGAATGCCAATGGTCTTAATTTTTCATAATTTAAATAAATAAGAAACAGTATAAATATAACAGTTCTTAAACAACAAATCAGTTTTCTATATCGTTACGGTTAAAATTTAACATAGTTATTATTATATATAAGAAAAGTAGATATATAAGTCGTATAGAAAAAAACATCTACCCCTCAAATGGATTTATAGAACCGTTGCGTACCACGTGACGTAGGCGTGGCCAAGTCTCATCTGCTGGTGGTCGGACAATAGGTATTAGAATAAGAAATCCTGAAACTTACCTTTTACTTTTTGCAACCAATATTTGCTCGAGCTTTGACTTTGTCTTTTGAAAAGGGCTTCATGTTAGGCTTCACAGCGAAATCAGTTCTTCACAGTATGTGTTCTTATCAATAATATGCACAAAAAGAGATGTATCAGACATATTACTCATTTCAGTCATTTTCATTCAACTGACAACAACATAAAACCACTGTTTACAGATCAGTAACAGTACCCTTGTTAAAAGTTTCTATTCGCTTCACTTTGCTCTCATTCCCTGAGACAGTGTTGCTAACCTGTCGTACAATGAAGAACATAGAAGTCACAACATTAGAAGAGTGGGAAACATTCCGATCACTAAACAGATTTGTTCTACGTCATGTGCTAATAAGGTGTTAGCAATTTCATGAAAAGTCGAATCTGACTGGACATAATCTAAAATTATTCCCTGTTACACACTGTGCAGAAACTGGGAAAGCAATTCAGGAAATGCCTAAAAAAGCTGGGCAGATGTTGAAACTAGTAGTCTACTAATTACAGGATTTGCTAGCGCTTCAAAAAATGCCAACGTTGATAGAAGTAGACGACAACAATTTATACGTTGTTGGAAGGTTTGTGATTGGTCTACATTTTGCTGGTTTTAAGTTCCTTCAGTAGAAAAAAGTGAGTATAATCAGTCGATTTATATTGCGGCTTCCATAAACTCTTCGATGGAAATGACAGCTTCTTTGACTTTGATACATCATTGTATGTCTTTGGTAGGTATCTTTTTTCAGTTATTTCGCGGTTTTCTCGTTATATTGTTATTGTTATGTAATTGGATTTCTTTGTTTTCGTCCTGTAATCAACCTGAAGAAGTTTCGGGAGAAGAGCTGAAATATTGCAGAATAGACTTCCACTTCAAGTAAATCTACATTAATTTTCTCACACTTCACTGATAAAATAACAATTCTTTTACATTTTAATTCTGAAATTTGTAACTGATTCATGTGGTACCCCTAATGAGTTCCTTCCTTTAATATGTTAAATCTAACTTTCGAACTTAAATTTTTAACCAATCACTGTAAAGCAGATTCTTTAAAAAAAATAACTTATATGTAGACTTTTAAAGATATTTTTACTTCTTTCAACTAGACCCATTTAAAGTTTTTACGTTTATTCCGCAAAGCCAAATCTTTTGGCGTTTTTCGGTTTATCTGCATTCCTCACAAATGCAATCCTAATCAATTCAACTATTTTTCAAAGTCTGCATTTAACAATTTAAGCGTTAAAATTTGAATTCAGTTTTTATCGTTTACATATTTTGAGAAGCTTCGACATATTTTCTTCATTCGACGGTTCACAAAAGCAAAAATTTCTCTACAATTCATCTCGTGTTTCCTGAGTCGGATAACCCAAAGAAGATTGTGTCACTTGGTGTAATTTAGGAGCCTAATGGAGATACACAAAAGAATTTAAGCTTGCTATTCATCTCCTTGCAGCCTTGAAAACCAAAAGGCAGCTACGCCTTGGGACGAATAAAAGTCAGTGGCTTTGTGGAGGCCTCCAGTGACAGTGAAATTAAACGCCATTGCAGTGAAATGCTGCCAGTGAATAATCAGGTAGTTAGAATTCCACCTGGATTCGTCTCTTTTTCGATGGACGCACTCATTGTATGCTTGATGCTTTGTATTTTATTAGAAGCCGTAATTTAACTACAGCGAAGGAAGTTAAGGTACAGATTAGAGTTAAAAAGAAATAAATGATTAAAAGCGTTTTTTATCGTAGAAATGCTACATGAAGTCAATGTAAGTAATTATAAAGAGGATAGTTCTTCATTCATTTGGAAAATGGGGTATAATGTTATACAGAAAAATCAGATTGTCTTTTATATTGTAAATACGTTGTAGCTGAATTAGTTGATTCGTATCTGTTTCACTGAGAAGATTAGAGACATTGGAGATCTGATTTCGGATTGTGAATTTCCAAACTTAAAATTGTATAGTAAATGCCATGATTGAAGTAGGAATTTGAGGGAGAAATATAGTACAGTGCAAACTCGATTAACCGTCACTCTCTGTTATCCGTCATCGATCGCAAAACCTAGTTCTCCGTAAAATACGGGACATTGCCGCGAAAAAAAAAGCTCGAGCCTCGAAGAAGCAGAAGAAGATGACTGATTACAGCTTCAACATGTAAACCTTATTATCTAGTAGGCCTTCTGTTTTATGTTTCTATTATTATTATTATTATTATTATTATTTGTTTGGTGTTTGACGATATCTATTTGTTACCGATAGATTTTTCTTTGTATTGATTTATTGTTTGCCTTTCGTACCAAACCAGCATTGAAATTTCGTTACTGTACAAGTTTATTGCGAAATTTCTGTTATCCGTCTATTCGGTTAACCGTCACAGTCCCGGTCCCGAAGGTGACGGTTAATCGAGTTTCCACTGTATTTTAAAAAAGTTAGTATTAAAAAAAAATAATATTAAGACCCAACAAAGAAACTGAACAACAGTAAACTGAGAATAATAGTATCAAACAAGGTAGGGATAGTGATTAGTAAACCAATCACAGTGCTTCGCAACGGCTTCTGAGGCACCTTAACTTTAGAATAGACTGCGCCGGGGTGGTTTAGAAAATGTTCGCGCGAGTCTGTTTGCGACCCCATGCTATCTTAAGCCCATTGCACATGGATCCGAAAATCGGTTGGTCGGAACCATGTGCAATGGGCTTAAGGGGAGCGCTTGAGACTAAAATTATCATATTGAAATGAAAAAAGATGAGGTGAATGAGGGTGTTTTGGAGCACAATTTAAAAATAGGGTGATTCAGTCAAAAATTTACATATTCAAAACACCCTCATTCACCTTACCTTTTTTCATTTCAAGATGATAATTTTGGTCTCAAACGTTCCCCTTAAGCTCATTACATATGGATCCGACCGACCGATTTTCGGATCCATGTGCAACGGGCTTTACCCACCCCTATTTATATGGAATAATCGTCATTCTCAACTCAAACCTTGTTAATAAACTGAATTCCTAATAATGATTTAAAAAAAAAAAAAAACTTAAGTTGATGAGGGGATCGAACCCACGACCTTCGCGTTATTAGCACGACGCTCTAACCAACTGAACTAACAAACCACCTACAACTGAGCTAACAGAAGCCGTTGCGAAGCATTGTGGGATATGTGTCCATAGACAGACAAACCGGGGATATAAGGCGTCTTTCAGAAACCTAAAAACTATGGTAAAGAACTCGCGCAATTGAATGTTGCCATTTTTAATTGAAAGCATCCGTCTAAATATTATTTTTATTATCATTTATAGCTTCTTCCATTAAATTGATAATAGAAAAGTCCTCATTTCCGTCATTTTAATATTTTTTTTTGGATTGGTTAATTTGATGCCTCCCTGTTTCCTTTTTTTGACTTGGCCGATTGATATTGATTGTCCAATTTGGCTTAAATACTGGTGATCCGCTTATTCTAGACGTTGACAAAGGATTCTAAGACAGTCCGAAACTATAGTAGTTTTAAAAAAAAGAAGGGTTTGCCATATGTGGTCATTACGTAGCGATCGATTTTGTCTGGAACAAATGTCACCAGTCATTACGTCATCAACTTGAACTCCGAGCAGTTAGTTCAAGATGGCGTCGTTCTGTGATCGCATAAGTGTGGCCAAGAAAGGACGAACTTTGCATAGCAAAGCAAGGGGAATAGTGTGGAACGTTTGTAATTCTTTCACTTTTAATTATTATTATTTATTCGTAACTGTTAAAAAAAGAAAAAAAGGATGCCACGACAGGCCTATGCAGGCTCAAGGGCTCGCGGGAGGTAAAGCTCCCGGCGTTACTTGACCAACGGGACTACACATTATCTCGTTTTTATTTTGCAGACGGCTTACAAGATGATGTAATGTATCCTTCCGTCAGAATGAGCACAAGATGTCGGTATCAATATTTTGCCTTTATAATGGAAGTATGCTGAATTCAAGACAATAACTACTGTTAAAAAATTGTAGAGGGGAAAAATATCTAAAATTTAGTCTTAATTTTTTTTTAATCTCTAGATAATTTCTTTAACAATTTTTTGAAGCTTTCCTTTAAAATATCAAAATTATAAACATAAACATAGAAATAAAATTATAATTTTCCAAAATGACAACGTTTTACGTTCGCTAAAAATGCTTGGCAAACGAGAGCCAACTCGAGCCTCGACTCCGTCCGATTTCAGAGTCGAATTTTATCAGAAAAAGTTAGAAGAATGCAGAGTTGTACAAATAGCGAGGTTACACTGTATTTGGTCTTTTCCCTCGTGGGAGATTCCTCAAAAATCCTCTATTAGACAACTACCGTTAGTCGCCATTTTGTTTGTTTTGATTTTAATGCGTTTTGATTGGCGGAGAATAAATACAAATATTACTGCCTAACAAAAGGCAGATTGTTATTGAATTCCTTTAGAAAAATGAAATTTCATATTTACAACGTTTTATTTCGCATCTGACAATAATTTGCTAAGCCGGCAAGTTGGACCTATTTTCTTTGGCGGCAAAATATAAAAGCCTGTTTTCCCTGCAAATTGAAAATGAGATAATGTGTAGGTTGAGGTCGGGAGGTCAGCCCGACGCCCGCCCGCCTTTAACTCCCGGGAAAGAAACCCGGTACCCATTCTACAGAGGGCTGGGTAGGCCCTAGGACCCGTTTGGAGGAGAATGGAGCGTGGAAAAATTCCCACTCTCCGCCGAGACCAGGAATCGAACCCGCGACCTCCAACCCGCAGCCAAGCGCCTTACCCACTCGGCTACCGGGCCCACTTTTATTCGTAACTGTAGAAAATACAAAAACCAGAATGTTTTCGTAATGTTTATAAGATTCAGTTACGGATTTTAGCAATAGATGGCGCTGTTACGTCCTGGATATATCAATCTATAAGGAAATTACGTTATCAAAAGCTCTTCTTTCATGAACTGAACTGTAGTCCGGTTTTAAAGGCAATTTTTAATCATTTCGTGTTTTTTTAAGTGTTTGTTTGTTTTTTTTCCGAATATTTGTGCTCAAGTTAAATTACTCATTTTTATTATTATTATTTATGTTTTGACGCCCAATATTCGTCAAAATAAATAAGGAGTTCCTATTGGATAATTTAAATTTAATTGCAAAATTTCGGCATCCTAGATTAAAGAAATATTTAAGTTACTTTGATCCTACCAACATGACCGAAGGTAGTAATGCGCTGTTAAGACTCATGAGTAAAATCTGTATCAAAAAAATCAATCAAAATTTCGAAATGCAACGAATCTTTTTTTCAGCTTCTCATGATAATCTAAATAAGTTACAGAGAGAGAGATAGAGCAAGTTGTTTATTTCGGCTAAAATATTGAATTGTAAGTGTTGTCCTGCTCTACAGTCATTAATAAACATATTACAAAAGGAGGCCAAAGCAATACCTGGAAGAATTATACTCTTATTTAAGTAATTTCCTTAATGTATACAATATGTCTGTACATTCTGTATTAGTAGCGGATCGTTTTATTAAACTAATAACAATAAAAATGTGATGGTAAATTTTTATTATATTTTTTCCATCTATGGAAAGACGGACAAAAGCATCGATGGAGTTGATAGGGGATGTACACCCCCACCCCCTCTTCATTGCATCTGAAAATGGAAGAAATATAGTATTTTGGATGTTTTGGTTGGAAAACCATCGTTTTGTTTGAAAATTCTTCCCATATGAAAAAGGACACAACTTTTTTTTTTTGGGTTGAACGGCTGAAATCATCGTAATCCCTACTATTCCAAATTTCTGGACACCCCTATGAAAAACACTCATCGGATAGAAAGTGGAAAAATGGAAAAGCCCTAACGTCTCATGTAATTTATGAGGTTCTTTGATATCTAAATACAAAGTTTCACGAAAATAGATTCAACGGAAATCAAATGTTTAATGGTTACGAACAGACGGACGTTTATATATATAGATAACATCCGACAACTGTCGTTTTTTTATTAAATGTTTCTAAAGTATCAGAAGCATGTAAATAGAATAGATCTGCACCGTGTTTAGCTAAACTTAACTGAAAATATTAATGGTCCGGAGAAACTCGCACAAAACGAATGTTACTTGTCTATTTGTTCTATCTGGTTTCACTCGGAAAACTACTCTGTTGTTTCATTTCTGTCTTTCATATCTGCTCAGCCTCTTATTTGCAGTTCAACAAAACACTGTTTTTATTCAAAACGCAAAGTAGATAGAAACAGCATAGTTTGTTTTTTTTTTTTTTTTTTTTTTTTTTTAATACTTTATCCTTATTCTAAAAATTTTAGTTTTCTCAATCATGCTACCTATCATCTTCGTTGAGATAAAAACAAAAAATTTGGAAACAAGAATTAGTAATCCTTAGCCTATCTTCAGACTATTGTTATTTCCTTTGGAAGATCGTCGTAACAATAAGACATTGCTTCTACATTAAATCAGGCTAAACACTGTTTTTCTGATTTAATGAAGAAACATGCTTTTTACTGTATCATTTTAGTATTCTGATTCTTAGACATGTAACATTGGAGAAGTATCTGGATATCAAGTAATGTAGGAGTATAGCTTTCGTAAATGATTTTTGGTTTGTAAAAAAGGAGAAATAATGTCAAGGAATTCTGTTGAGTTTTTAATTATTTTTTTTTTTTTACAAACGAAATTGGAAACTAAAACCTGCCTTTTATTGTAGTGTTTATTCTTTCCAATTTCTTTTTTCTTTTCAGATCTTTAAATGGAAGCTTATTATTGAAGTAACAAAAGAAGAAAAACATCTTTTAGCTTAAAGAAAAACATCTTTCCTCCTTTTAGTTATGTAATGGTATTTTTTTTTGTCCATGGTAACGCTAAAAGATCGATCAGCATTTTTGTACTTGGGATCTCACCGCAACTAAAGCCTCGTAGTTTGTGGCCTTCAATGGAGTTGAGGCAAGAAATGCACCTGGAACTTGTTACACGTCAATCTTAGTTTGCTTACGTTGAGACAATGTTGCACTGAATTTCTGTCAATCTTTCGCCATTGATCATCTGGCCTAAAGATCCAGGTTGAAAATATATTGCTCATCGTCAGAAAGCAACAGAACAATGACGTCATCCGTTGCCTTATAACCGATTTCATGAATATAAAATGGGAATTGCAACTTTTCTGTTTTAACCATGTAGAAGAAACTAGAATATTGGTTCATCCAAATAACTGTTACGAGAAGAAAAGAAAATTATAAATAACCATTTAACTTATTCTTATGGTTCTTATGGCTTATATTCTTATTGTCCTAAACCAGCTTAAACCTTCTTATGGATTGGTCCAGAACTAATATTAATACTTTGTGAAAAGTAACATTAATGTTGTATTGTGTTGTATATTTGGTCCATAACAAAAATTACTTTATACTTTGAATGGTTGTTAATGTATCATAAATATCTTATGCTTATGAAATAGTCTATTAACATAAATCCTATTCTTATTATGAAAGGCTTAAATAGTAATGTAAATAATGATGACGAATTATACGAAAGGATTTCCTTAACAGAAATCCATCTTATTTAATCCTGTATGTATTATACAATAAATATATCAAAATATTTGGTAAGCAATCTCAAGACTTTAATGCTCTTTTAAACTTAATCATTAGCATTACATTAGCGATGCACGTCCGCCATAACTTCCGAACACTTCCGTTCGATTATCGGTTCGTGCCAATTATCTCGATTTGAAGATCGAACGCATCAGCTTCCAACTCTCACAACTTTCGAATTACCTGCTTATTATGACATGGTTTTCTTAACTGCTATTATGAGCACTTCCGCTTAACTAGGTTTCTATTCCGTATGTTCGATGTATCTCTGTCATTAATCCTACAAGCTCGTCTTCTTCTGCTCTCTTTTCTTCAGCTTCTGCTCTGTTGTGTTTTCTTATTCGCTAGCGTTATTTTGATCGTTATATTGACAAAAGACTCTTTCGTATTTAGTAGATTACTGAGCTGCGGATCCGTTGCATCTGCGCCATGGAGAAACAGATGTCAAGCTTTTCTGCACGATACCGATGTAATGCATACGAAAACAATGTTAGTAAATTACACTGTTTACGGTAAGTTTGCAGTAGCCTATTAATATATCGAGCATTGTTTCAGTTTTTTCTTCAGAAAAAAAAAAGTAGAATTATTAAATGATTTTTATCTATTTCACTTGAAACCAAAACAGTTGAGTATCGTAATCGGAAATTCCGAAATTTAGAACTACTGAAGATAAAGTCCTGCCTATGTATTACATCCATTCCTCTTATACTGAGAGATACATTAGAAACATCTCAGAAACATTGGAACGATAAAATGATGCTAATTGCTTAGGATCATACAGTAGAGGAATTTCTCTGGGGTTTCAATGATTAACCCAAGGTATTCTTTTTTTGTCATTAACGAAATCTTTAATATTGTGCGCTCCTATCCAGATCGATAATCGCGTGATGATATTTCTCTCTAATTGGTTTTTCGGAATGTAGCCAGAATATACCCAGAATATAGTTGAAGGAACTAATTCCTGATCCCTCTTCCATCCGAAGATGATAAATAAGAAAAATTTTTCTTTGTTTCATTTGTATTCATGTTTTTTATGTTAAGTAAAAATTAAATTAAAAATTAAGATAAGAAAAGATAGCAGTTCCTTGTTTTCGTTTTATATTCGAAAAATGAAATCTTATTTCTTTGTAGACAAGACAAAGGAATATCTAAGAAAGTATGAAAAAATAAAATTCACTATGAAAATAGTAATTGTTCGTGTGTCATCATTCACACAAATCATTTAAATAGAAATAAAAAGCCTGAACATGATTGCGAAACAGCTGTCTCAGGATGTTGCTCTTGAACACGAGTTTATTAACGTAATCAAATTACACTTGTTTTTAATTCATGTAAATCCTTTTTTACAAAGATGGGCGATGAATTTATAAACAGTGGATCTATCTAATACCCAAATCACACCAGCATATTTTTCATCATTCTTTTCAATCGTTGACCCTATCTTTGAGGTCTTCGATCGTGTGATTTGCCTCTCTGACCATTTTCATCATAGATTTCACTCATGAAAAAATTTAGAAACTGCTCTATTCGATCGAAGTTTTCAACGATAGCAATTAGTGAAAGCTCCAATCAGAACAGACTAACTCGACGCCATTTTCCCACCGTTTCGAGTGAATTGAAGGCTTTTATAAATTAAGTATCACAGTGAGGAGATTATCTTTCGAAAATAAACAATATTTTTACTGAAATAAATTAATTTTATGCGTTAGAATCTGCAGATGACAACTTTTTAAAGAGAGATTTCATTTTTCTTCAGTTCGTTACCGCTCGCTGATGCCTGTCATGATTTGCCGCTGTTTCACTTCGCTTTCGCTTAAATAGAAGAGATGCTTGAATACAATATACAATTAGTTTCGAATAGATTGACAGCTTGCTAAAAGTCATTCCAAATTCTACCGAAATTGCGTTGCCGAAACACGATTTTAACCTCTAAAAAAAGATTAATAACCGTCTTTTCGTAAACTGGGGAAACCTTTCGCCATAATATCGAGTCAACTCTGATTGGCTAGTGCTCTGCCAATTATATGCGCTGTTTCATCATGTTTCGTCTATAAGGTGGAATTAAAGGAAAATATCACTTCAGTGAAAACAATGGTCATTTTCAACGAAACAAATCAATGATGAAAAAATATGCTGGTGTGATTTGGGCATAAGCAACACAATTTGCAAAAGACCTCATGATTTTATCTTGCCGCCATATGGGTTTTGTTGAAAGAATGGACATTGAAATTTCTAGAATCTACAGCCTCTTGTCTATATGTAAGACTTTAAATAGAGACTACGAATGTAAAAATTGTTGCTATTTTAATACAATTGGTTGAGTTTTAAAAGCTTTCTTTTCTTCGTGAAATGGACTAATGAGAAAAAAAACATTTTAACAAAAAACCAAACAAAATTAATACAATTTCAGTAAAAACTAAATTAATGTAGATCTAATTGAAACATTAAGTTCTCTTTTTTGTTCTATTATTTTTAATCGTTAAATTCTCTAAACAAAGTTTTTATTCTTTTTTTTTTTTTGATTATAAGTCATAGAAGGGGAAGTCATAGAAATCAAATAAAATTTCAAAAATTGAAACGAGCTTTTTTTGGAATTCTGTTGAGAGAGATTCGTGTGTTCTCCATTTATTTGTTTTTCTCTCTTTTTTTTTTTTTCTTTCTTGAATTTTACTTTAGTTTGGGCAATTTGCCAGAAATCCATCCTTGGAAACATTAGAGAGAAAAGTTTGTTATTTCTGATTCCAAGCCAGTATTTGGTTGAACCTCATCCAAATATTTTGTTATGAAATTCATCGTACTATTCAAGTTTCAAACTATCAGCAGATAGTTACTTGCTATAGGAAGCCTCTTCCTAAAGTTTATAATTTAAAACTGTTTTTAATTCAGTTTGAAAGTGTGTGTATGTGTGTTTATTTGTCTGTTCCCTTAACTTTTCAATTGATGAATGGGTCATTTTGAAAGCTGATAAGCATATTTTACGGATAAAATATCATTTAACTTTTCTACTTCAAAATTGTCGTCATCACTTTTTGTTTTCGTTTTTCTTCACAAGCCCAAATTCTTAATCGAAATCTCCCAAAATGATTACTTGTTGTTTTTTTTTTTAATGCTATAACAATTTTAAGAAATGTAGGGTAATAGAAGGAAGTTTATGGCTACATTGGATTTCACTGTATTACTTGAGATACTGATAGATCTGAGGCAGATATTTTTCTAAATCTAATTTTATATTCATAAATATAAGGAAAAAACTTTTAAAGGCACAAAACAAATAGTTTCTTTTATATCATTGAAGTTCAGGATTTTAAAATTTCTTTGAAATTTTAGAGCAGCCGATGTTCTCCTAGTTTAGAGTGCTGTTTAGAGTGCTGTTCTCCTTCGTTGAAAATAAAACTTCATTTACAGTTTGTTGATAAAAAAAAAAGTCATTTGGAATAACTTAAATTGATTAGCATTTTCATTGCACAACAATTGCTGATGTTTTTGTTATTTTTTTTTTGAAACTCAACGATTTGTCATTGTTTTAGTTTTGTTTTGTTTTTGTTTGTTTTTGTCAATTGAATTTAATTAACTATCAGAAGGGACATCATGGGATATTCGTGCTACATTTGTAATTGTAAAGAGAAGAGGATCTATTTGCTACGAAAAATGGCGTCAGAAATTGTTGAAGTAGTTAGCCAAATTCTCCCTACATATAAGAAACTCCGAAGGTGTTGTAGGTTTGGCCTGAAAGTTATCATTACTATCTCATTAATGACAGAACAAATAAAAATTTGTGAAAATAAGACTATCCAATGCCAACTCCAGTTTAAATAAAGTTAGGAGTTGTTGACGAATTTAGAATCAGTTCAAACGATGGATCAGAGACAAAAAAAAACCATGACACATACTAAAGAAATAGTAGTATATATATGATTATATAAATTACGATAAACGAAATATAAGGTGTTATATCTTATTTATTGTTATTCTTTTTTTTTTGAACCTGTGATATATTATTCAACCACACAGGACAACGCATAAACCATGCAGTCAGAGAGAGAGTTTTCCAGTGTTAAAGACAGTTAGCATTAAAAACGCATGGGCACGGTGGATGATAGCCCGTTTACTTCTCTGTATGCGGCGGTGAGCGAGCGACTACCGGCGACAGTGAACCTAAGTATATTTGGTATATGCTTATATTAGTTTCCAGGACGATTAGTCAGCCAGTTAACAGTTCAGCTTCCTAAATTAACTAAACAGAACTAAGTAACTGTTAAGGCTAGGGAATGAAGACCGCCTAAGTAGCAAGTAGTAGCTAGGTTAGAGACTACCAGAACTGGAGTCAGGCGTGAATTAGGTTTTAGCGTTGCAGGAACATTACGTTATTCTTGGAACAGGAGTGCGATAGTTTCTCGAGGAATTCAGGATGAATTCTCAACGTTCCAGTCAGCGCACTGTTAGATTCAGACAACGGCCGAACTTAGCGCAATGCAAGAGGCGCAACGGAAGCGAGGCAACCGAAGCAGTTAGTATGCGCAGAAGGGAATCTGCCCATTCCTGAACTGTAGGAACTCTCACACGAGTAATATATGTGCGAAACTGCGACGAGAGAAAGCGAGATGTTATCCGTCGAAGCTCTTCGTTAAGAGTAAAGCCAGGGAAAAGCCAACTATGTCTCATTTTCGTTTAAAATTATTATTGTGGGAGAATCTATGAATAAGTGTCTTATTACAGATGTAATCAGTTACGAAACAAGAGGTTACAGGGTTAGTGTACTCCATCCCTTCTAAGGATAATGACTGCATTTACGTTGGGGAAACCCGAAGATCGCTACAGCAACGAGTAGGGGACCACCGGAGAGCCTACGCTGCAGGTAATTTGGATTACTTAACATGCAAACATTCAAGGGAATATCAACATCCATATTTTATTTGAATGTATAAATCATTTTCAGAGAAAATGTATAGAAAATTATTTTATGTTCCCCAATGGCTTACAATGAGTTATTTAAGCCTTCTATGACTGAATATGGTCTTCATAGCAAAATATTAAAGAAAAAGAAAAAATAATGATAAATGATAATGACAATGATACAACGCATTGAAACAGTACAGAATAGCTCAAATTAAATATTAAATTCCCTCATCCAATTCAACCCTTTTATAAAGTTTAATTTCTTTTCGAGAGCTGTAAATTTAAAGATTTTAGTTTTATTTTATTTTATTTCAATCAACTTATTTTAATTTTCATTTATGTTAATTTGCTGGCAAATTGTTTTTAATTTTTAATTTTGGACTTTTTGATAAGTCTGTCTTTTAACATGGATCAGTGCTTTTTTAATTTTTTTTTTAAACTTTTTAATCAAGTTTCAATTTTCATATTATAATTCCAATTTTAAGATCATTTAGGTGTTACATTAATATTTTGTGTTTGATTACTCTATTACATACTTGGAAGCGCTTGTTATTTGACATTAATTCTTTCAGATGTTCGTTACACCCACAGGGCTTCCAGTGCGATCGGTATGCATGTGGGATTTGTTTACAGAAGATGTTTCAATATGAGGTCGCAAGGTGGTGCTGAGCCAAGCAGGACGTCATCGTAGACGTCAATGCAAACAAGATCCAAAGGAAAATTCCATTACTCATTAAAATAAACATTTTATTTTTGTATAAATACTCTCACAAATTGTTTTCTAATGTACTTGAAGATGGTTAGATTGTAACTGAAACCGGGTTGTATATTTATTATTCTGTCATTAAATTTGAATTACGTCTCGCAGGTGTGCCGGTTTGATCCTTTGGTGTCTCATATCATGAACAGCGCACGTAAAATCGTTCTACATACAGGTGTAATCAGTTTAAGTTATTAAATTTGCCAATATCCTTTCTAGTCGTGACCAGGTAGCAAAACAGGTCAAACCGTTAGTGTAACTAAGGTATTATCCGTTAAACTTGATTTAATTCTTACTCTAACGGAAACTAATTGTTTTGATAGATTTAGAAATTTGTCATATTAAATGTGCTAAATACCATTTTCCGACATGAGAGCGGCAAGAAGCTCGGGTTATTTTATATCTAACTGTAACTTCCCCAGGAGGTGTGATGGAATAAATGTTTTGATGTTTCAAAAGGATAAGTGTGTTTTGCGTTTATTTGGCCAATACAGGGGAAGGTTCTCGTTGACCTCTACACCCGGAGGTGATTAAGCAAAGCTGAACAACCGTGACGTTTGGATTTCCCTGGATACATATTCCTTAAGCTTCGCACTTGACTGACGCCCATCCAAGGGAAACTACGGTTTTTCGAACAGTTACACGGACGAACCGTTCCATCACAATAGGCTTCAAGAGTAAACGAGCTCACAAAAAATAAATTTGGAAATGAAATACCTGTCTAATGTAACTTGGCAATTGAAGCAGAAGAGAAAATCGACGTAACTCTAAATGTAGGGGAGAGAAAGACATTGCATGTACAGAACTGCTTATTGACTAGAATAACTCTCAGTTTCCACTTGATAACTTATTTATAACAATTAGTTAACTACTGAAACTACTTACCTTATTATCAAATTTCTGAAGTTCATATCAATATACTTAATAATATGCACTTGAGATAAATTTTAATGAAAAGTTTCAATTTAACTTCTTGTTTTTATTATTTTTGCAATGTATACGGTATCCTATCTATGTTATTAATCCTGAATATAATATAATATCCCGCTTTGCGACAATTCGTTTTACGACACTTGGATCTTAGGATAATTCCAATTGTTATCATTTCGCGATTTTCAGAACTCTAATTCTCCGATACGAAGAGCTTCGCCGTCCTCGCTTATTTACGCACTGCATCTCTTTGTGTTACGCTCAGTGATTATGTGAATATTAAACTGTTTATAACTTTCACTTTTTTTATGATTGAAACAGAAAGTACATTAATAACACAAGATAAAAGCAAAATAGAAATATGTGAAGCATCGATACTGAAAAAGACAAGGTAATTAATGCTTTTAGACAGTGTCAAAAGCAAAGCGGCCCCATAATATGCACAATTGTATGAACAAAATAATTAAAAGCAAGAGCATATAAATGCAAGACCGTTCCATTATGTTTTACAGGCAAGCTATAACCTAGGGGGCCGCTAATACAATGTTTAGTGCATCATTTGGATATGTTAAAGAATTTACGAAACAATACGTTTGTAAATATTAACAATGACGTCCTGTTGGCAATTGTTAGTATTGTTATGTATGAAGCATCATTATTATTACTGTATTAATTGCTATTATTATTACTGCTATGAAAAACATTAATTTGGGGGGGGGTCAGGGAGTGGTTCTAAAGGTCTTTTTTTTTTACGTGTTCACCTACTTTTTGATGCTGAACACAATGGTGAAGGTTTCATTCTAATATCTCTAACCGTTTGGCCCCTACAGAGTGTGACAGACAGACAGACAACACAAAAGCAAGAGCGGGTCCCTATGTTAACTGTAACATGGGACCGCTAAAAAGAGCAGAACTTCGTAATCCGACGATTTGCTTTACAACGGCAATCTGGAATCTAACATGTCGTAATACGATTTGTTCTGTAGTAGAATACAACATAAGAAAAGATAAATGCTGGTGTCAGCTTCATTGTAGCATCTATTCGAAGTTATTCTGTTACTATATTATAGTTTGCCAAACTATCTTAGCATCTTCATACATTAAAAACTCACTCAGCTGTTTTCTTGAAAGGTTCAATGCGAACCGCCTCGTCGTTCCAATTCTGCCATTCTTTAAAGTCCTAGTAAATCCATGTTCCTTGTTACAGTTGTCCGTTCAGACTTGTTTCCGATTGTAATTTTTCTTCAAAACTTGTGCCTTCAGAAGTTCCTCATTTGTGCTCGTCATGTTAGGAAATTATTGCTTCGTAGAGGTTCAATATACGGGTTTCAAAGTTGTAGTTCATTTGTATAGGCCTAACTGTCCGTTAATGTGTAGACCACGCTTTGCTTTGCTGTAGGTATAGATACTTAGTTTTAGTTAAGCTGAGACATTAACGAATCAACTGCAACATAGTTAAATTTAAAATCATAATGACAACAACTGAACAAGACTTGAAATCAAAACGAAAACAAACAAAAGGACTACAACAATTGTATCTTTCAACACTTGCACATCATCAGATATCAATTCAAGATAAATTCAATTGTTATGCATACCATTTATTTATTTACTAGCAAAAATCCCTGTTCTTCGTAAGGATTACATTGATGTGGATGAGAAAGAAATTGTAATCACTTCGAAACTTTTCCAGTTGGTACAAAAATCATGACTGATAGGTACAAAGTAATGATGTTTTTGAATTTTATAACTCGAGATCGTTAACTTCCATCCCTGTCTCTTCTTCTCCACACCCCTTTCAATTCAAACCTTCCCCAGTTCGTAAAAAATCATGTGATCATTACAAATCTATATCTATGAGGAAAACCCCGTTGAACTAACCTTCATCCCCTCACCGCCCTCCTTTATTAGTTTTCTTCGGAACTTCAAATAATCTTTTATTACTATAATTTTACTTAGAAATCAAGATAAAAAATGTACAACTCGGACAGTGGCGAGCATCAAATTACTCCAAAGAAAATAGCTGTGATTCACAGGAAGTAGATTTTCTTTTTAACTATTATATAAAATGTTTAATCATTGAAAGACGAACAAATAAATTCCTTTAAGTGAAAGCTTTTGGGCTTTTAAACTTAATGACAGATATTAGATCTCTTTCTGGCAATTCTAACTAAAATTGTTCCAAATATAATTCTGAATAACGTAAGCTTGTTCTAAATGTTGTCAGCGAGAAAAAATGTATTCACATATATTCGTATAAAATTTTTATCAAAGTTAATAATATACTTTCTTTCTCCAGTTCTAACAATAAGATATAAATTGCCAAAAAAATTTCTCATAGAGAGAATTACGTTTTTAATTTCGAGGTTTACACCAATAACATTTCAAACTGCTCTAAAACTGCAAGGTGTTCATAATTAAAGTTCACATCTCGAAAGGCTGTTACTGGAGAACCAAACAGCAGAACGACTTCATATTCCACACAAGGACATCGTGGCGATGGACTTTTGTTGAGATAAAAAATTGCTTCCGAAGGTGACCGCAAATTTGTCGTAGAACTTTGTGAACAGTGCTTACGTGTTTGTCGAATGATGCTGCAACACGACCTGCACTGTTGCTTCCCACAACATTTGCCATCCAGTGATATGGCTACATCCTCCACTGTCTGCTGGTCGACGGTTTTCCGTCCTCTGCCAGGCTTCGCCTGTAAGGAACCTGTCTCTTCAAATTTCTCGATTATTTTTCGAACACCAGTTGCGATCACAGGGTCAGTTATTAATCCCTTTATTCTCCTAAACTTCCGCATTGCTGTTAAGATACAGCTGCTATTTTGATAAAACAGCTTCACAAGAAGTGAGCGATCCTTTGATAACACTGTCATTGTGCAATGACGCATTCCTCATCTGTCTCCATTTAAAACAGTTTTATAGCAGTTTTCAATCACTTGTCATGGCATGTGCATTTGTCATTTGTGTTATCCACTATAGTATTGCAGCGCTGTATATCCTCTTAGCGGCCACTATCGAAACTATTTTTTTTTTCCGCGCCAAACAAAATTCCATTGCCGCAGACGTTCTCATGTGAAATATGAAATCGTTCCGCTGATTGGTTCTTCAGCTATAGCTTTTCGAAATGTGAACTTAATTATGAACACCTTGTATACTTTGTAAAAATCCATATGTTAAATATAAAATTAATTTCTTTATTTCAAATAGTTACGATTTTGTTACAAAATGTAATTTCTAAAAAGACATCGCGGGTCATGTTTTGCAGACAGATTACAATAATAAACACTAATAATTATTACGGTAATTCAAGAGGAAAAAAAAAATTCTTTGCAGCCTAAGGCATTCCAAAAGGAAATACGAATCGTAGCATAATTATTTGAGGTAATCTTAATATTTTTCCTTCGCTTTCCTAAATTCAAATTACAAAATTTAAATTAATAAAGTTAGTCCCTCTAATAGCATCTGAATCTTGTTGAGAGTTGACAATACTTATGGACTAAAGAACTTTTGTACTTGAAAAGGGGGATGGATATTTATGGAGCGTCAAGATATCCCCAGAGTACAACATACAAAGAGAATTAAATCACTCTTATTACGTATTGGCTAATGTAATCAGTTTTCAGCCAATGAAACATTTGAAGAAAGATTGTTTGTTATAATGAGTTGCAAATACAGAAACTTATTCTTTTTTATAGTTTTCACAACTTTAAAACAACAAAGAAAAGTAAACATTTCAACCTTTATAAACTAAGTAGACTTTAAACTCTTTCTGGAATTTCTTTCCTTGTAAAAGGTTATTAAATAAACAATCAATTGATTTAATTAAATGAAAATGAAATCTTGTTTTACCTTAAGAAAAAGAAAACAGTCGAAATCCAACTTGAAAAATAATGTTTTTTTCCAACTTTGTAGATTTTTGCTTTTTTATCTAAGAGTCATTATTTTTTATCATAAAATTATCTTGTTATAATAAAATTATAAAAAGTGAATATGTCTTTCCGTTTATTTACATTTTTTGAAACTTATTTTCCCATTGGAGGCTTTTTGTTCAATAACCTTTTAACTGATCGACGGGTCTTCTTGAAACATGGTGTGCATATTCGAGGACTGTAGATGATCTTATAGTTTCTATTTGAAATCAGGGACAAATGGGTCCCTGAAATAACATTTTAAGCAAAGAAGTCTTTCTTCTTAAGATTCTCTGAATGAAAGGACTCGGACATCTCATTTTATTAAAATAATTCCATTGCTTTAATAATAATCTAAAACAATCCCAACAGGAATTCCCAAACTGAAAAATACGTTTTTCCAGGTTTGTTCAAAAAAAAAAAAAAAAAATAGAAAGTTAAATTTCTATATTATTCTTTTAAAGGCTGTATTTTGTTTAATTCTTTAATGTTATATTCATTTTCAGAAACAACATAGATGCAAGATGGCCTTGACATTCAACTGTAATTTAATATCATTTTCTATTTAATTCTCTACAATTTTTAAATAGATAATAATCGAATATTCATTTTGAAACTGTTCTGCATTAAAATGGTTTATAATAATCAACTTATATAATTGGCTAAGTTCGTCTATCTGTCTGTCTGTCTGTCCGTAACTCGATATAATTAAGCTATTAAAATAGATCCAAGGTTCTCAATGGTACCATTGAATCAAGTGTACTCAAATTGGATGTTCAAATAATATTAGTTCATTTTGTCATTCCATGTTGTTTCCACGAAATTATGTTTTCAGTTGTCTAGAAACTGACCTAGACAACTGAAAACATACGTTCAAAACCAAATAATTTTGTTACCACTGCACCGATTTTATTGAAATTTGGCATACTTACTCAGTTTTTTTACTCTGATTTTGAAACTCAAAAACACTTTTGCCGTAGAAGCTTCGTTCACAAATTAGCGCAGTATTTAGATTATACAAAGGTGAGTTTTAAATGCCTTTCGGCGTTATGAGTTAAAAATAATAATTATTCTTTAGATAAATTAAACTGTAGATATGGTTGGTATTTCGTTTTTCTTTTTGGGTGGAAAATGATCCTTTAGATTAAACTCTCAGAACCTATATTAGAGGTGTACAGGTAACAAGTACACCTAAATAGTTCTGATAAAACATTAAAAAAAAAAATTCAAATAAATCATCAATCGAATCATATACATACACACTCATTACCGAAAAAAAACTACAGCGCATCAGAACTGCGCACTCAGCAGGTATATATAAGAAGCGATTCTCAATCTGATGGTCAAAATTTCTGTTGCACTGCGAGCTATTACGTGCAACTATCAGAGTTTGAAAGAGGTCGTATCATTGGATTGAAAGAGGCAGGTTGGGCAAATCGGAGAATCGCTCGTCATATGGGTCGAAGTGATGCGGCTATTAGAAGATGCTGGCAGGAATAGGTGGACAATGGCAGATTTCAGCGTCATGAAGGTACGGTCGATCTAGGGCCACAGCAGAGCGGGAGGATAGAGTGATTGTCAGATCAGCTGTCACAGCGCCTGAATCATCGTTATCAACCATCAGACGTGCGACCCGCACACGAGTGTTCACCATGACCATTTACAGACGGCTAAGAGAGCGACATCTACGCTCGTACCGACCGCTACGCCACCTGCCACTCGCGTCTGCACACCGTCGGGCCAGATTACAGTGGTGCTTGGCTCGATCCGGTTGGAATGATGCTGACTGGGGACGTAAAGTGTTTACCGACGAATCCCGATTCCAACTATGTCCTGACGATCGTCGCAGACGTGTCTGGAGACGTCCAGGGCAGCGTGCCGATCCTGCTTTCACAGGATCGTCATAGAAACGATCACGCCACACAGGCTCTCAACCAGGAGTTATGGTCTGGGGTGCCATTTCCCTTGATAGCCGGACCTCTTTGGCCGTCATTAGCTGCACACTTACAGCACAGCGGTACGTCGCCGACATTCTGAGACCTGTTTTGCTACCCTTCCTTTTGCAGTACCCTGGCCTTATTTTTCAGCAAGATAATGCCAGACCACATACGGCACGTGTTGCTATGACCTGTCTTGCAGCTTGTGAAACACTTCCTTGGCCAAGTCTCTCTCCAATCGAGCATGTCTGGGATATGATTGGAAGGCGACTGCATCCACCAGCGAATGTGGATGACCTAGCCCGACAATTGGAGCAAATTTGGCAAGAAATACCGCAGGAGACCATCAGGGAGCTTTATCACTCTATGCCACGTCGTGTGGCAGCTTGCATTCAGGGTAGAGGTGGGTCAACATCTTATTGAGCTCGTTACTTTGTAACTCTAACTCTGAAATAAATCATTCAATTTGTCTGAAATTTTAATCATTTTCTATTCTGTACATAATCTTCTTCTCCACCAATTTTTGTCTCCATCGGACAACTCCTTCTAGGTGCGTCGTTTTTTTTGTTTTGTTAATGAGTGTATATATATATAAATTGGCTAAGTTCGACTTTCTGTCTGTCTGTCCGTCTGTCTGTCTGTAACTCGATATAATTAAGCTATTAAGATAGATCCAACGGTTCTCAAATTGAATGAAAATAAGTTCATTGTGTCATTCCATGTTGTTTCCATGAAATTGTATTCTTGGGAACTGACCTCGACAACTGAAATTCTCACAAAACATACGTTCAAAACCAAATAATTTTGTTACCACTGCATCCATTTTAATACAATTTGGCATACTTACTCAGTTGTTTACGCTGATTTCGAAACTCAAAACCATTTTTGCCGTAGAAGCTTCGTTCACAAGTTAGCACAGTATTTAGATTACATTTACTTTATATTTGATAGTTGATAATAAAATGATTTTTCAGATTTTTTATGCCTGTCGTCCGACAGGCTTTGCTGCTAGTATAATAATGATTACGCAATCATAAGTTCACAAAAGTGATACTTGTGCCTCATTAATTGTAAGAAAGCAACGTATAATTAAGACTTCGGTTTTGCAGTAATTTCAAAAAGAACAGAATAATTCAATTGACAAATCTTTTTGTTTTCTATTTACTCATTTGCAGTAGAAAAAAAACCCATAAAAAAACAAACAAAGAAACACGTGGTACTTACAATCCTCTTCCAAGAGATGGCTTTTGTGGTGATGGAGGTTGATTTACTTCCATTGAATTCTTTATGGTTTTTTCTTTTTTGTTTTAAATGGCTCATTTTCTTCGATCAACATTTCTTTAAAGAATATTTGACGTTTGACGGACAGATATAAGCACGAACGGTAGAAGTTAAAATCACAAAAATCACATTTGATGCTTTCATTATAATTGAATGAAGTTCTTTACTTCTTTCTGCCAAAAAAGTGTTCACGAAATTTATCCACAAAATCATCATATTCCATCTTAATAATTATAGCTTCTTACTGACTATATAATAAGTGAATAAAAAACTAATAAACTTTTTATGTTATATAACTAAGAATTAGTTAATAAAACTGCTAATTATAAGCACCTAATTAATTAAAAGCCGTGCCGGCGTGGTCGTGCGGTCTCAGGCGGTGGTCTGCCGTGTGACCGGTGTGCCGGTACCCGGGTTCAAATCCCGATCGAGAGCATGGATGTTTCAAATTTCCTTTCCTGTGTTTGTCAGCCTCTTCTTCATTTTCTCTTCGGGTCTGGCGCCATTCCTTAATGGCGTCCTGAGGAAGGCAACGGGAAACCACCTAAGTATCTTTCCCTAGAAATTCTCGGGAGTCTGCTAGGGGTTCGACTTATCGGGAACACTAGCGCTCCCTGGAACACGGATGCTTCGCTACGAAGCTCGCACTTCGTCCATACCGTACCGTAATTAATTAAAAGCGTTACATAATATTACAAATTCAAGTGATAAAAATGGTCTCTGACAAACTCTCCAGAAATCATCACCTAATTGTTTCAATGTTTGGAGCAAATAACACTTAACAAGATTAGATTAGGTAATCCACGAACTTTTTATTTTTCATCACTATTAATTGCATTATAAGTAATTAATATGTGCTTCCTTTATTGATTATGGTTTATTCGCTCGTTAAGAATTCTTCAGAGTACAAAGCAAAAATTCCCAAAGGACTATAAAGCAGAATTATTTGAATGACCATTTAAAATCAAGATCAATGATGTATTACAAACTCAATTCATTTAATCTATAAATTGATAGAATGACGTAACTTGCTTTTTTGACTCCGAGGCCAAATGATCACTTATGATATTTCGAAAATCATAAGTATTACAGAACATTATCTTTGCATTATTTGATTATAAATTCGAGCGCCTACTAGATCCTGCGGACGACACTTGATCATGGCACAAAGCAAATCGAAACATACGATTCATTTTCATTGTTAATAAAATAAAACCTGTCAGATTTACGACATTATCCTGAAACTTTCTTTGTAGTAGTAAGACAATTAGTAAATGAAGCAGAAATTTTTGGGGTTGTATTTAGACTATCAATTAGCGCTCAAATCATTTTACAATACATTGTTAGTATAATGGAAGCAATAAAAAAAGAGAAGCCTCGAATAAAAGTGTCTTTCGTATTACTTCAAAAAAAAAAACAAATAGAGGAATGCATTTCAATTTGAGAACTGTTTGCTAATAACGAAGTCCCTCTCTTTTTGGAAGTAACTAAAATGTTTTATCCTCTTTATTTTCATAGTAAATCAAATTCTGTTTTATTGAGAAGAACTAAGACTATCACTTTACTGTTTTTCAGAAGATGTCTCTTTTCATGTCTTAGCTAGAAAAGCGCATTGAGGCGGCATTAGGTGTTTCACCTGAATGCGTAGGAAGTTAGAATGACTGTTCCAACTTCCGTTGTCACTGCTGCGTGAAGACGTGACTGTTTCACAAAAGCCTTCATTCGAAAGGCTGGCGTCGCGAGGGGTTCCCATTGTATCGTTTTCAGTTCCCCTCGTCGACGCCTCTGTAAGGACCACACGCAATTGTCCCTGAGAAATACATTACATTCACAATAGCTTTTCACTCTGATTTATTTGTAATGATTTTTTTTTATTTTTAACAAAACAAATAATTCTGTACTGTACGAAACATTACTATTAAAAATTAGACGGAGGTTTTAATTTTTAAAATTTGAATTTTTTTTTCATTTTATTTCGACTTTATTATTTAAATCGGAAGAGGGATTTCAATTTGCTTCGTAGATAGGATTTTTCATTTGACCGGTGGATTTCTGTTCCTTCTGCAGGATCAAGAGGAATGGAATGAGGGGAAACTTCAAATGATTTGTCATGAAGTTGTTGCTCTTTAAGTTGATGCTGTTTATCTGTCCGTCCGTTCGCCTATCACCACCTCTACAACTACAAGTTCCACTCACATACGTCCTACCTTATTGACTTGTAGAGATCAAAGACTTACATGTAGTCGCCCTATTGGTGCTGTAGGAATTTAATACTTATAACGCTTTCCTGACGCTTCCACACGGAGCGGTTTTCAGAGTACGTATAAGTACAGACGGATTAACTTCAGATAAATTTGGCTAAACTTAAATATACTCATGGACAAAAAAAATTAGCGCAGCAAGAAATAATTGCGGGATCGTAATGAAACTTGCAGTGAAGGTACATGGCGGGGAGATATGCAAATGATTAGAAATGCAGCGTGATTGCGCATTACGTATAGCCGGTAGAGGGTGTTGAACATCATACTCTGTGGAGTATAAAATAGGTAACCAAAGCTTGTTTGAGTGTGCTGAATCATTTACAAAGGAAGAGCTGAGGTAGACATGCCATTACGCCGTGTTCGAATGCAGTATACGCAGTTGTCGCAGTTTGAGAGAGGGAGAATCGTCGGGATGATGGAAGCTGGGTGGTCAGCTAGGCGAGTAGCTCGTCAATTAGGCCGCTCTGATTGTGTTGTGAGGAGGT
>JAFIDM010000001.1:74646392-74670515 GCA_023159025.1 Thereuonema tuberculata | reverse complement strand
TATTTTTGATATGGAAAGAAAGAAGATTGTGGAAGAATTTGGTTTATCTATCTTCGTTCAAAAGTTATTTGGGTGACTTAGGACTTTCCCGTGCACCCTGTATATAGTATATATTTAATTCTCAATCAAATTACCAATCCTCTCCTATTATATTATATTACAGTTATATATATTTGATTCTTCTCGCATCTTCTTCATCTGGATATTGTCAAAAATGCAATTTGCCAAATGCATTTCTCTTCCTTGGACTCAATCCCCTTTTCTGAATATTGGTTCACATCATAGTTTACTAATGAATAATGTCTCGTGCTCAGATTTAACAACGTAATTTGTAGGATAAATTTCAAAATGACTAGTTGTCGCACAGACAATCACAAAGTTACCATTACAATGGTTATTTATTAAAAAAAGGTTCCTTTAAATGTTAAAATAAATTTCAATATCTCTTGGTTTTGCATTGCTAATAAGATTTTCGTATTTATCTAGTTCAGGGGTGCACAACCTTAGGAAGTCTGATGGTCAATAGTTTTGTAAAAGTTCTGATGGAGGGCCACAGTGTTCCATCCTCCAACCCTTACTATAGCTTACTAATTGATAATTTGATAATGTCATTTTTACTACTAATAATAATTAATAATACACGTTATTTATATAAATGTCTTACTAATTAGTGAAATTACTGCCATTTATAATAATAATTAATAACAAACGTAATTTACATAAACTTGAAATTATCAAATAATGTGCTAATTGTATTTCATACTAACTTTCCAACAATAAAGTCTGAGATAGTGGCTACTGAAAGTTATGACATTTTTCAATGTAGGGTAAGATGACGAACTTAAGCTTCAGAGATTGTCCCTCGGCTTAGTAAGTGGTTTAAAAACCTGAAATCTGAAAGGACACTTCTTGTAACCTTTATGTTCAATAAAAAAAATAAAAAGATCTTATCCCACCTAAGGGGTAAGATGACGAAGGGGGGTGGGTAAGATGACGAACAGATAAAAGTAACGTACATTAAGATGTAAACATTTTATTTTAAAAATGCAAGAAACAACTTCACTTACTAACGTGTGGCATGAAGTAAAAAAGTTAAAGATGAAACACTTAAAATACATTAACAGATTGCTCGTAATGAAACAAAACTTTGAAGAACTAGGTGCAACAAACATTTAGAAGAACATTAGTGTTGGCTCTAGCACGTTATGTTTCTTTGCTGCAGCATTTACACTTGAGGTTTTATCTTTTACTTCGGCAATAGCTGCATTCATTGTCTCCTTATCCCACTTTCCCCTGTCACTATTCCTTGTATAATTTCGTGGCATGTTGTTTATAATATCTAAAACATTCATAGATAAACAGTCATAAGTTGCATGAGGATTTTAAAATAAAAGAAAAAGATAACTGCAACTAAAATTCAGTTTCAAAACCAATTTTTAAAATAGGACAAAAGCTATTCATAAAAGGTACTCAAATACATGTTGGGTAAGATGACAAACTAAGCAAACTTCTGATCATCTTACCCGCCCTGCCATTCGTCATCTTACCCCGCGCCGCCAATTTGGTTTAGAACTTATTTATCATTACCGTAGCTTATTGGAACAACCTACACCACACAAGGTTCTTTACATTATGAGTTGTATTTTGAGAATATTTTATGAAAGAGCAAAAACAACTTAACGCAATTCCTTACGCTGTGAAGTCCAAAAATTACAAACGCACGGGAAACAAACACACTTAGTCGCTACTGCTCGCAAAACAATGTAGCCCGATATCCCTTGCATTGAACTTCGTTACTAATCACCTGAGTCTCAGAAATTGCTTGGACAGGTGCTCCTATCTATGAATGCGTCGGAGAAATACCGAGTTCGTCATTTTACACGCTTCGTCATCTTACCGGACTTTCCCCTATCTGTTGGCAGCTTTCTAGTACTGATAGTAAAAGTCGAATATCATTTGTGATTTATAAAAATTTCGGAAAACTAATATCTGTAAGTCACCGGTGATAAAATCGTAATTAACTGGAACAGTGTTTTTTTAACACTTAAGATTGGTTCAAAAAATACCTTCTTCAAAATTGTGAATAATGTAAACTACTCTTACAACTTATATTAATAATCGATAAAAATAAGTGAGAACATACATAAGTCGTACATAAAGACAAGGAGACCAATACATACAGAGCAGGTTTCTGGTGTCCGTACAAAACAACAAAACACAAAAGACAAAGGACAAATAAGAAAAAAAAAAAAAAAGGATGGGGAGTTTTTAAAAAAAAAAGTGCAACTCTCAATTTCCACAAGATTCAGCAGTTGGAGGATGCGCAAGGTAGAGTTACATCCTTCCCACACTGGCCGTCAAAGACTCAACCAATGTGTTTCAGCGCAGATCGCAACTCCCCTAGGCATTGCTCTCACAACCCGGCAGATCAGTTGGATCCAAGTAGATATTAAAAAGAAGCAAAAGCTTACATTTCCATAGCCTCAATTTCCATACATTGCAATAGACACCATATGTTCCAAGTTAAAAAAAAAGCTGAAGAGGTCTTCGCGCTCAGCGGCCACTACTCACCGACTGAAGTAAGCATGATAATGTAGGCCTACCCCCTAGTAAAAATGTTGTACTTGTAATGACAGACCTTGTAATAAAAAGAGAAACGAACCAGCCAAACACAAGAAAGGAAGAAAAATGGAAAACCCAACTAAATACTAAAAACACATATATTTATCAATAGGAACATAATACCTCAATAATCGCCAATTCTCTAACTATTAATCACCAATTATTAAATGGATAAAATCAAACCTACGATCCCTCCCAAAAACGAAAAATTAAAAACAACGACAACAGGTTGAAAATAACCCCAAAACCAGACCTACTCAAAGACACATCTTTTGCGCAAAGTTAAAATAATAATTTAAAATCTTAAGGACACAATTGTCCGGGCAAGGGTACGATATATGTCTTCATGATAGAAAAATCCTGAAATTATTACGGATGAGAAAACGCTGAGGATTCCGACGACGCCACAGGACATGGTCGGGATCCTCGTCTTCATTCAAATCACATAATTCACACTCGGGCTCATTCCTCAAGTCGAATCTAAAAAGATAACTTTTAAAAGACCCATGACCCGTTAAAAATTGATTTAAAACGAAGCTAGCAATAAGCAAACTTTTGCCAACTTTTTCAATGAACCTAAAAAGTGGCCGTCCTTTATTGGTGTGTTCCCAATGGTTTTGCCATCCCGCTATTTGATTCTTAAGTTTAAGATTTCTTGAGAAACTTCTAGGCAAGGGACAGAGATAAGTGATGCTTTCCAAGGTGGTGGCACGCTTGGCCTCTCGGTCGGCATCCTCGTTGCCTATAATTTCCACATGTGCCTTGACCAAATATAAATAAATATTAACATTCTTACTCAATAAATTCTGAATATAAACAAAAGCATCCCTCGCCGATTTATTCGAGTAAGAGCACTTGCCAACTGCTCTCAGAGCAGCCTGAGAGTCAGAGATAATAGCAATATTGAAATTAGGATAGTACCAAAGCTCAAGACACATGGAGAGGGCACATAAGATAGCACTGAGTTCGGCCTGGAAATCCGAAGCATCATCAGGAAGATGTTCTCTGATGATGTCAATAGTGTGATTAAAACAATCTTTAAACACGACGGCGAATCCTACCTGACCATCAACCTTGGAACCATCTGTATAAATTTTTAAGTCTGTTGAATCAATATTATCTTCCCAAGTTGAAAAAGTGAAAGAATTCATTTCGGTAGCATGTAACCAAAGAGAAGGAGGTACCCTTTGGCAATTGTTTAAATTAAGGATCCTTTGATTGTGTTCATAAATTTCTTTAGCCTGAATCCACATAGGAACAATGCCACAAAGGACGTAAAGAGCATCATGTCCTGTATGTGCGAGCTATAGCAATCAAAAAAGGTCTAATTAATAAATTACGATTATTTTTATTTCTGATAAGAAAGGCCCCAGATTTCGGCGGCATATAGAATTTTAGGCTTAATTATGATATTTACTAATAATTTTCTTATTTTTGAAGACATACCCCCATTCCTGGAAATGAGTTTATGAACTGATACCTTTTTCCTTAAGTAATCGAAATGGTTTGAATACAATAAAGAAGCCGTACACCTGATTAAACAAAAATAATTTATAGACATGAATTGAAATACAACGACGTTTCGCTGTCGAGAGGCAGCCTTCTCAAGCATGCGCAGTCGCCGTTCGTGTTCTTCCCAAGAAATTTATGTATAAATTGACATCCAACATTTTGTTCCCTCACTTGAGAAGGCTGCCTCTCGACAGCGAAAAGTCGTTGTATTTCAATTCATGTCTAAAAAATATTTTTGTTTAATCAGGTGTATGGCTTCTTTATTGTATTCAATGATATTCAGTGCACGTAAATTCATCGTATTAGCAATAATCGAAATGGTTTGTCCAAGTAAAGTTATAATTTAAGACCAACCCAAGATAAAGCAAAGTAGGTTTAAATACTATTTTATTATTATTTAATTTGAAGATTGGTTTTTAATTGTTCTTCTTATTGGAAAAAAAAAATAGCAGCAGTCTTATTACTATTAATACCGGTAGTGAGTTTGTTGTCAGAAGCCCAAGTTGTGAGAACAGGCCTAAAAGAGTCCCATAATATTCATTGGCTGCAGGATTAGTAATTGTTACCATTGTACCTGTAGATCAGAGCGTCTTCATGAGTGTGTAGTTGATTTTGAAAATGCATCTGCAAGTCTTCACACTTAACCAGATGCTCTAAACATCGACTAAATTCTAAGTATCAAATATTCTGGACAACCATGAATTTTAAACACATTGTGTTTCTTTCTAATCTGAAGCATGTATTAATACTTAAAAAAAAATAATGCCCATATTTAAAAAAAATTATTATTTTATATTTTTATTATTTTTTAATAACGCTCACATTTAAAAAAAAATAACAAAAGCGTCCTGTTTTATGGTAATATGTTTATTATTTTATATTTTTATTAACGTATTACCATAAAACAGGACGCTTTTGTTATTTTTTTTTAAATGTGAGCGTTATTTTTTTTTTTACGTATTACTATTTACTCATCCCACACGTTAAAGTTGAATTTATAACTTTTAAGATTAGTAAAGTATTAATTCGTGGGCCCGGTAGCCGAGTGGGTAAGGGCCGCTTGGCTGCGGGTTGGATGTGACTGGTTCGATTCCCGGCCTCGGCGGAGGGCGGGAATTTTTCCACAGCTCCATTCTCCTCCAAACGGATCTACCCAGCCCTCTGTAGAATGGGTACCGGGTTTCCTTCCCGGGAATTAAAGGCAGGCGGGCGTCGGGCTGACCCCCCGATCTCAATCTAGTCCCTTTGGTCATGAAACACCGGGAGCCTTACCTCCCGCGTGCATAGGCCTGTTGTGGCAACCCTTTACCTTTTTTTTAAAGTATAAATTCACTTTCAAATTATTTTAAAAAATATTTGAAGTTAAATGTTGAATGTTAGATATGCATTGGGATTTTAGGAACAACGTTGTACTACGAGATTTCTGCAAATATAAAAGTGCTCTGCGAAATGAAAAAGTTTGAGAAGCACTGCTGTAGGTATCTATAGCATGTAGGATTGTAGGTGTATGGATACCACATTAATACTCAATGGCTGTTTTTAATAGCAAATACAGAATGGTTCCTTTAGAATTGCTCTAAGATTGTTACACCGTTATTTAGTAACCTTTCAATGCTAAAACCGAGCCTTCGTAAAACTAAAATAATCCCACCTACAACAACCAAAGTAATGACAAAACAAAAACAAAAATAATATACTACCATACATAGGCTATCAGAAGTTAACAGTATTGTTAAAAATATGCTGATTTCATATCTAATCAAAGTAATAAATAAAAAAAATGTAAAGAGGAATTAAAAAATAATTAACGATAAACAATTAGAAATTAAAAAAATATAAAAATAATAATAAAATAAAGAGAGGAAAGAAAAAGTAGAACTAAAACTTTTAAAATTCTATTTAAGAATTGTGTAAAGATAGAATTCGAAACAATTTAAACTAAAGAATTTATTATTCATTTTATCTGTTATATCTTATTATTATTCCTATTATTGCATTTACATATATACATCGATTATTGCATATAGACATCGATTATATATTCATCACATAACGATTATATTTAGATATCGATTATTTGTAATATATCTACTATTGCATATACGTAAATATGCCTATTATTTCATTTACATACATACATCGATTTTTGCACATCTGTACAAATATCGATTATGTATTGATCACATATCGATTATATGCAGATATCGATTATTAGTAATATGTACTGTAGGTATAAATATCGATTATTCCATAATCAAAATAAGATAATACATAATCAACATAAGATACATACATAATCAACTATTATACGAGGTATACGTAGATATTTATATCAAATTACTGAATAGATGGATACATTTATTGATTATTTCATATTGTCACATATATCGATTATTACAGATATGTAAATAGGTCTATTATTGTATTTACATACATACTTTGGTTATTGCACATAGATATCGATTATATATAGATATCGATCATTAGAAATTTGTACATACGTCTATCAGGCACGTAGCCAGGATTTTGTTGAAGGGGTGGGGACTATTACGAATGGCGGCCATTATTAAATTTTTGTAAATGACTTTGCTTTCTTTAAATGAAACTTTAAAAGTAAAATGATCTTAATACTAAAATCTACGGCGAGAGTAGGCTTTTTGAATTTCATCATTTACATATTTACACTGGAATATACATACTTTCTTTTCTTTCTTTCTTCCCCGAAGGGGAAGGGGGTCCCCCCCCCCTTGCTACATGCCTGACTCTTACCTTTTGTTTACTGTTACTGAATTGAAAATAGTGACAATATCTTTTATACTTTTTAATTATTAAAAAACAAAAACAAAGCCTATGCACATGGCTAAACAATTTTATACACATTAAAAAACTTTAAAATTTAAAATTTAAAATTAGCCATGTGCATAGGCTTTGTGTTTGTATTTTAATAGTATGAACAGTGCACGTAAAGTTTTATTTATTATTACCTTTTATACCTTTTTTACCTTTAAGTAAAAACAACATTACAAAAGTATGAACTCATCCTCGAAATCAAAAATTATTTTCTGGAAATATACTCATGGACAAAAAAATTAGCGCACCAAGAAATAATTGCGGGATCGTAACGAAACTTGCAATGAAGGCACATGTCGGGGAGATATGCAAATGATTAGAAATGCAGCGTGATTGCGCATTACGTATAGCCGGTAGAGGGCGTTGAACATCGTACTCTGTGGAGTGTAAAACAGGTAACCAACGCTTGTTTGCGTGTGCTGAATCATTTACAAAGGAAGAGCTGAGGTAGACATGCCATTACGCCGTGTTCGAAGACAGTATACGCAGTTGTCGCAGTTTGAGAGAGGGAGAATCGTCGGGATGATGGAAGCTGGGTGGTCAGCTAGGCGAGTAGCTCGTCAATTAGGCCGCTCTGATTGTGTTGTGAGGAGGTGTTGGGACCAGTGGACCCGAGAGATGTCATGTACACGAAGACCAGGCTCAGGACGCCCTCGACAGACCAGTCGTCGAGAAGACCGCCACATAGTCAGAAATGCACGCGTACAGCCAACTGCTTCATCGGCCGCCATCCAGGCACAGGTAGCACCTTCACTAGGGGCCGCTGTGTCTTCTCGAACCATACGAAGGCGCCTGGCTGAAGGACAGTTGGTATCGCGGCGCCCATTACGTGTGCTGCCCTTGACGCCCACCCATCGACGCCTCCGTTTGGAGTTTTGCCTCGCACGAGGAAACTGGACTGCAGCGGAATGGAACCAGGTCGTCTTTAGCGACGAATCCAGATTCAATCTCGGCAGTGATGACAATCGTGTTCGTGTGTGGAGAGCCCGGGGTGAACGCTTCAATCCTGCCTTTGCTGTACAGCGACACACCGCTCCCACAGCTGGTGTGATGGTATGGGGTGCCATTGCCTACAATACACGGTCACCCCTAGTATTGTTCCGTGGCACCATGACAACCCAGCTGTATGTTCATTAAATCCTGCAAGCACATGTGTTGCCACTCATGCAACGGCTCCCAGGAGCCATTTTTCAACAAGACAATGCTCGGCCTCATACGGCAAGAGTGTCACAATACTGTCTCCGCACTGTTACTACCCTTCCTTGGCCTGCCCGATCCCCAGATTTGTCTCCAATCGAGCATATCTGGGATCATTTGGGACGACGAGTTGGGCATCCCACGAGTTTGAACGAACTAGAGGCAAGGTTACAGCAAATATGGAACGAAATGTCTCAAGACATCATACAGAACTTGTATGACTCAATGCCCGATCGTATCGCATCGTGCATTCGCGCTAGAGGGGGTCAACGGAGTATTAACACCTCCGTTCTTTTGCCTTTTTCTCTGAAATAAATTATCCTTTTTCTTTGATTTTCTTATCATTTACTTATATCAAAGTAGTCATTATGTATGTAAATTTTCGTTTCATTTTGACGACTCCTTCTTGGTGCGCTAATTTTTTTGTCCATGAGTGTATTTTAATTAAAAACGTTTTAAAATAGACTTCTTTTTTTTTAAAAGAGAATTAAGAACCGTGAAATAGAAGCCAATTTTTCAAATAATAAACAAGCTAAACTTTTCATTCTTTTTCAGATAAAACTGAAATAGTCCATTTGATCTGTACAGTGGAAAGAAAGGAATATCGACTGCACTTAAACCTCGAGTGTTTTCGTAAATTCGATTCCGTATTAAAAATCAATAAATGTCTTGCACTAATTCTGTTTCCATTCTATCAATTCAGGAGTGGCAAAGAGTGGTACAATCTGCGTTCTAAAGTACAACGCCATATGTTGCGACCAAAGGCCGTTGCCATGTACATGGAAGCAATGGATGTGGTTGCGAAGGAGTTTGTTGATCGCATCAGCCAACTGCGAAATACTCAAAAGGAAGTTCCAGAAACATTTCTGCAGGAAATTTACAACTGGGCTTTGGAATGTGAGTAATTGTGACTTTCAAATCTCACTTTAAAACTTTTTCTATAATGACATTCAATTTGTTTGCTAGTAGGAAGTTCTAGAAATTTGTAGAATTCATCCTGAAGTAAGTAACATATAGGCGATTTTTATAGTCGTCGCTACAAACTAAGTGTAGCTGAAGACAGGAAGTATTACCAATAAAGCCTTTTTACACAAACCAATCATTATAAATATTCTTCAAATGTTTGAAGAATTAGATTTATAATGATTGGTTTGTTAAAAAGGCTTTACTCTTAAATATGCTAGTATTACAGTGAAACCCCGCTATTCGTACACAATCCGTTCCAGGAGGCAGTTCGAATGGCGATTTGTACGAATGGCGAATCATTTTTTCATAAATTGGATTAATCCCTTCCAGACCCACAGATAATTGCTTATTTAAACCTTTGTAATAATACTTTAAGCGTAAAATACATAAAAACAATAAAAACATATGTCTTTATTATGTCTTTCTTTTTCAGTATAGACGATATGGTTGATTTCGCCATGCCATACTGAGTTGCCAGGTCAGAGACACGAGTTCCACTTTCAAACTTCGCAACGAGTTCTTTTTTCAATTCAATTGTCGTTCTCACTGCTTTCCTTTTAGGCTTAGTTGAATCAGTAATCTTTTTTGGACCCATGGCTGCACTATTTTTAATAAAAATAACAAAAAATAACAATAAAATATCACAAAGTTATTTTCATGAAGCTTGCGTGGATGATGCATAGCGTTCGGAAGCTAGCACGATACTGAACTGAAGCGACCGCATGGGGCGGCCAGTAACAAGGTCACGCTGTCCGAATCGCGAGCAAGCGTACTAATGGCGAGTTCAATTTTACTTGAAAAAGTTGGACGAATAACGAGTTGTACGAGTAGAGAGGCGGACGAATGGCGGGGTTCTACTGTATTGTTATTACAATATTCAACTATGAATGTATTCAGGAAATGTTTTGTTAATATGCTTAATTGTTTGAAATCAAACTAGAGGAAGTATTAGCTCGATCAGTAATCGTGGATCCAATGCTAGATATTTTATATCTTTTTTTTTTTTGGATATCTTTAATGATTTTTTTTTTTTATCATAACATTTAATATGCAATACAATCTTTTCCTAAAATGAAAATTACAATAGTAAAAATACTAAAGTTTTATCATGCTACTGTTTCAATGTTCAGATACAGGATGATTCACGAAGATATGCAGAAACTTCGGGAGCTCATTCTACATGTAAAAGTAAAGAAAAAAAGGTATAAACATAGGTCCGGAAATGCTTTGGTATCGAGTTACAGCTAGCGAAAGATTTCGCCCGTAATGTAGTACAACAATACGCACTTGGACTACACCTCAGTTGTTAGCTCTCACAATAAATCAAAAAAATGCAATTCACATTATTGTTGAATAGCTGTTATTGTGTTGCCAACTTTTTTTGTAGGTTCCACGTGGGATAAGCTTCAAACCACTAGGAGATATAGTTCTGCGACATGTTTCATTTGATTTTTCAAGTCAACAACCATAAGAAACCACTGATTTCGCACCTTAATTTACCTTCCCAGACTTCCAGCAAGTCTTCATTTCACCCAGGGTACTACATTATGTTATGAAATCTTTTGTTAGCCGTAACTCCGTACCGAAGCATTTCCGGACCTATGTTTATATAACTTTTTTTTCTTTACTTTACATGTAGAATGAGCTCTCGAAGTTTCTGCATATCTTCGTGAATCACCCTGTACATATATATTTTATTTTCAGAACCAACGTAGTCTAATATTTTTAATAAGCCTTTTTAAACAAATAAATGTTTAATGTATCTGAATGTTGTACAATGTCAGCGACAAATCAGTTTCAATATCAGTTTCTTTACATATCCCATTGCAGTTATTTTAGAAATAATGATTTTGCTAATGAGATTAATTATTATGTTAATATAAAAAAGAAATTGTAAAATATTGTTACATTGTTAAGAATACCCTAAAATTGAGTTTCCGTTACTGTAATGTATGTAATGTGATTTAAGCTTACAATTCAGTTTGTAAAGTTTACATTATGCTTCCATTAAATTGCAGAAAACAAAATATCAAAAAAGAATCAAAGGATAAAACATTTCGTGTTAATTTATTAATTTGTTGATTTCATTAAATGGAAGAATTCGATATTAAAGATGCGATTGCGGTTGATTACACAGATATTCCAATGATCTTTTCATTTGCTATTTCAGCTTGTACCAATCGTATATTGAACACAATAATATTTACTTTATTTCTTTTTCTCTTTCAGCAATTGCCATGGTTGCTCTCGATACTCGACTCGGCTGTCTGAACTCTGACCTTTCAAAAGATTCGGAAACCAGTCGCTTCATCGGTGCCGTGAGTGAGTCTCTGGAGATCATCAGCACCATAGAATTCGGATTAAGATTATTCCGGTTCTTTCCCACCCTCAATTATTTAAAATTGTGTCGAACACAAGATTTTTTCACCGAGTGAGTTGATTAGCATTATTTTCAAACAAATATAAAAATAAAACTCAAGGAAAAAAAAATCCAAAGATAGTTAGTGAAAGTTTATTACCATTCGTTATTTATTTGTTGCAGTTTTTTTTTTTTTATATAGGATTGCAAAGGTTTTAGTTAATACTTCGACTAGGTATACTTTTATTTTAGTCTGCGTAGCTCGATTTGAAGTTTGGAAATCTCTAACCTTGATACAGTAAAACCTCGTTAAGTCGTCACCCGAATAAGTCGTCACTCCGTTTAAGTCGTCGTTTTCCTTTGGTCCCGACAAGGTCTCATACACAATAATGTAAAATAACCCTCCTTTAGCCATCACCAAATTTAATTCTACTCCGGAAAACTCGACACCCTCAAAAATGGCCAAAAGAACCTTTTTCTCCATTTTGCATGCCATCGTGTTGTGTTTTCAGCCCCGCTCTTCACTTTAAGAAAGCGAAGCCATTCTGGGGAATTTTCGACGACGCCTGTCACTTCATTCCTTTCCTACCCATTTGGGGGATTTGGGTTCTTGGAATCTCGCTGCTAATCATTCAAAGCACACTTCTTGCTGTGACTCTGTAACGTTTTTCTTGACCGCTCCTGAGTGTGACTTCATTTTAAAGCGAGTAAGCCCCACTATAAGGGCTATTTTTTCTCTTGCAATACGTTTTTAATATGCCAGGGAAACGAAAACTTACCTCGTTATCTTTTAAAGAAAAAAAAAAAAGACTTAATTGCACTTTTTGAAAAATCAAATCTTTCGAAAGCAGCTTTTGCCAAAGAACACCATATTCCCAGGACTACATTAAACGATATTCTTTCATCGAAACAAGTATTTGAAGAAGCTGACTGTAAAGACAAAAGAAAAAGAATGAGGAAATTGTAGTTGACGAGATCGAGGAGTTTTAGTTCGATGGCTAAAATATGCCAGATCGCAAAATGTGCCAATTTCTGCCGTGATTCTCAAAGGAAAAGCCATGGAAATTGCTAAGGAGTTGAACATTGAAGATTTCGGCGGCAGCAATGGTTGGCTGGAACATTTCAAAGACAGACATTGCCTTTCTTTTAAAACGATTAAAATGTGGTAACTATAAAAAGTGGTTTTTTTTTTTTATTTTCCACTCATTCATTTGCATGTATTGATTTCTGAAAATCTTATTTTTCTTACCGAATCCTATAGCAATTCATGAAAATACTGTATATCAGTGTTTTTTGTTGTTGTTTTTTTCAAAAATTCCCACTCCGCTTAAGTCGTCAAAAGAGTTGGTCCCTTGAGTGACGACTTAACGAGGTTTTACTGTATATGAAATTTCAGATATTTTCCTGGAAGTAATTAGAGCTAATGTCCAAATCCTTTCATCTTAATATCAATAGTTCTGAAATGAAGAAACCTTCGTACTGTAGCGACTGGAAAAGTCCTGTATCATTTCAGTACTTTTCAATATATTTTCCCCTTATTGTTTGCTAATGTCAGGAGAAGAGAAGCCTCTTCAATATTATTTTGCACAAAACCATTCAACATATAATTTGTTTATCTGAATCGTTTCTTGATTGCAGGCTTCCTTTATCGGAGTGAAATTAAACTTATTTTGGGATGGTTTTGAAAACTGAAATAAATTTCGAACTTTGATACGGTAACTTATTTTTAACTTTTATTCTTCGATTCCCTTCCTTTCATCGACTTTGGACAACTGTGGACCACGGGCTAGCCCTACCTGACAACATCAGGGTGAGGCTAGGAAATTCCAGAAGGTGGACGAGATTCACATCCCGTCCAGAAATAACCCTTGTGAGATAGTAAGTCCCAGGGGAGAAACAGACGAAACACAGAAGAAGAAAGATGAAACATCCATGCCCTCGACCGGGATTTGAACCCGGGTACCGGCACACAGGCCGCACGGCAGACCGACGCCTGAGACCGCACGATCACACCGGCATGGCATTCTTCGATTGTACTAACTTCCTTTTTTTTTTTTTTTTTTAAATAAGACACATGAGGTTCAATTGGGACCTGCTAAAATTTCTTTAAGGAAGTAGAAGCTCTGTGGAATAAGGACGGTTTCAATTTGACTCGGAGTAAATTTAACTCTCTGTAAGTTAATTTATATGATAAAGCGTAGATTCGGTTGAGAAAACATCGTCAGACAAATAAGCATAAGGAAGGAAAAAAAAAATGGGATCGATTATCAAAGTGCAAAGCGAGGATTTAGTTATTCATTCGAACTGAATAACTAAATTGATTGCACAAATAAATCTGTAACATTTTAAATATCTAAAGGGCTAATTTAATCTACAAATCTGCATGTTTATAGTCCCCAGAAACACCAAGTGATACATTTCTTTCTTTTTCTGCATTTTAATTTTTATCCTGTTTTTCGCTATTTTTAAAAATTTAAAACTTACACTTTGCATTATTTTTGATTTTCCTTTTTTTTTTTTCAGTATTTAAGATAAAAAAAAGAAATTTCATAAATACTTAGAACTAACCATTCTAATATTAATTAATAATTTCAGAATTGCAATGAAATATGTCAATAGAGCTTTAGAAAGATTGCAACAAAGTCCGCCAGATGACACCAGTGATCGTACTCTTCTGGAAACACTTCTTTCTGAACCTGGAGCCAAAATCAAAGAAGTTGTTCTTATGACTATAGATATGTTATTAGCAGGAATCGATACGGTAATATTTCATTTTTTTCAAATTGAAAGTTATTGATTTGATTGAAATTATTAATGCTGCTATTAATTTTTATGTAGTATTTGAGTGAATAGTTAACAGTAAAATTAGTAACCTCTTTTACAATATTATTTATAGCAATTTACAATTAAATTGTTTTCTCCTTTTATTAGAATGATTTGTATTATAGAGGGAAAAAAGAGACATCTACGCCATATTTAATTCATTAACATTTTAGGTTGCATGGTTTGGTCAATTCTTATACTAAAACTTAGTTAAATCAAAAATATGAAACTAACTTTCCATTTAAGTCACATAAGAATGCCTTTTCAGTCGAGCTGATGCTCTGGGACGGTCGTTTCGAGCTTGTTAGGCTCTCATCGGCCTAAGCTAATCAGCCAGTGCAAGACTCAGAAGGTGTACGAGGGGAGGTATTCAGAATACAAGATGAAGACAGTGACCCCTCAATAACTAAAAGTAAGAAAATAAAAAACAAGAATCAAATGTGGAATTCAAATCCTTGGATAGCACTCGGGCTACCACAAAAGGAATTTGACCACAAAGAAAAGAAAAGAAAAAGAAATTAAAGAAATAAAAAACAAACCCTCTAATGGGTAAAAGAAAAGCAATTAAGTCACATAAGAATGCCTTTTTGAGTCGAGCTGATACTCTGTGAGTCTTATGTGACTTAATTGCTTTTCTTTTACCCATTAGAGGGTTTGTTTTTTATTTCTTTAATTTCTTTTTCTTTTCTTTTCTTTGTGGTCAAATTCCTTTTGTGGTAGCCTGAGTGCTATCCAAGGATTTGAATTTCACATTTGATTCTTGTTTTTTATTTTTGTACTTTTAGTTATTGAGGGGTCACTGTCTCCCTCTTGTGTTGAACTTCCCATTTACTAACTTATTATTGAATTTCAGACCGGGTAAATAGATTGACTTCTTTGTGGATCCAGCGCTCTAAAAGTCAAAGAATTTCATTTCAAAACATTATTATTCGTAGAAGTTACAGTTATTGTTTTACATTTTTTTTTTGTTTGTTTGGTTTTTTTTTAAACCACTTAAAAGTTTCAGTTGAATTCTTCCCACGATGTAAATACGAGTTAGATGAACAGAGAATTTGGTAAATCTTAGGATTAGTCTAGAAGACAAATCATTATTCTAATTAAACTTGATTAAAATTATTTATCCTAGCTGTTCTCCTTTGAAATGCAATAAATCCTATCATTGGTCTATTTTTTTTTTTTACCTAGACATCCCATTCCATGGCTTTCTTATTATACCTTTTGGCCAAAAATGTTAAAGAACAAGAAATTCTTCGTGACGCTATAAATAAAATCTTACCAAACACAGATACTCCCATCACACCAAAAGTTATTGAGGCATTGCCATATGTCAAAGCCTGTGTCAAAGAAAGCATGAGGTAACATTAATTAACTAAACGTTACTTCAGTAATTATTAACTTTCAGAATTAACCTAACTAGAATTTTATGTTACAGCGTATTAATTGAATAACGAGAAATAAAATTAATTGAAAGTCAAATGACTTTTTGAACTTCAAAGATAGCAGAATTTTTAATAAAAATAAATCAATACGCAAAAAATACATTGATCATGTCAGAGGGGGATCTAATGCAAATAAATTATCTGTTCTATGATATGTATGTTAAAGCTGAATTTTAAAGTGTAAGGAATTAAAAAAAAAATCCTTTCGAGTTCGTTTTGTCAGAGTATATAAGTTATATACTGTGTATATATAAACTCTGCGACAAAAAAAAACGAATCACTTTGCAAATGATTTAAGTTTAGTTGTTAAGAAACGTAACCATCACCCCCCCCCCATGGCTTAACGGAAGTTACCATCTTGTGGCTTATATAAAGATCCTCAAAATCTTACTAGCCGTATTGTATTTCGTGGAACTGTTGATTCACATCAGTTGCCATCAGTAATGCCTCGACGACGCACTATGACACCCTATGAACAATTGCAGGACTTCGAGATAGGCCTCATCGTGAGACTGCGAGAAGCCGACTGATCATACAGATGAATCGCTCGCCATCTGAGTCAAAGAGATGCTTCTCCAGGAAGGTGCTGGAATCGACAGTTGCGTGAGGGCACTCACTCATGTCGCCTGAGTCGATCAGAGCCTATCTTTTAGTATCACTGCAAGAGACAATCGGGTTGTTGTGAGCCTAATTGCTTTGCTGTCCACCACCCAGAGGGATGTCGCATCCTGTAAACAACAACGATATTTACCCGCGCCATTGCTACACGAATAGCAGCCGCTGGGATTACGAGGCCTGTCTTTAACATTCCAGCACAGAACGCCCCTTCTAATGTGATTCCATACCCAACAGATATGGTCTACCTTCGAATGGTCTCGTATTGTATTTAGTGATACGTCCCGTTTTTCTTTTTAGCAGATGATCATGTTTTCCGCTTAAGAGAAGGATTGGACAGAAATGAAATGCTGGCAATATTGTCGAGAGACATTCAACCGTACTAGCTGATGTACGAGTAATTATATGAGGAGTCATTTTTTATGACAGCAGATCTCCTCCCTTAGTTTAAATGCAATATGTGTAGGAGAACCCGTTGTTTAGCCCTTCATGTCAATCCTGTCAGAAGCATTTCCAAAACACACCGGAAACGTTTCCCAATAGTGCTCCCAAGCAATTCAAACCGTTCTTGGTCAGCCAGACTTCTAAACCTTTCCACCATCAAGCATGTAAGTGATATGTTAGGACATTAACTACATCTATCATCAAACATCCAGCATTTGCATTAAGCTCAGCGTGATCTGCCACATGATAATAAAAGCACTTTGTTTCATTCAATTTCACATCGTATATTAGCATAGTAGCCAAATCAACACAGTACTACTAACATAGTAACGATTTTGCTATTGTTCAATAAAATTTTGTTTTTCGCTATAAAATTCATACAAATTGGACGCTTCCTTCATGGTGCTTCGATTATTTTGTCATAAAGTTTCTATATAATATATTTATCATTATAACTTTCATATATAATATATTTATTTATTTTATCAATGAATTAATGATAGGTATCATCTTTCGTGATTTTTAAAGCTTAGAAACATGAGATTTTAAAGTAAAAAAAAATTAAAACAGAGAATTTGGAAAAGAAAAATTGTAATGTTATGAACTTTCTATAAGCCTCAATTATACATTAATAACAAAAAAAATATCTTAATAAATTTGTATATTATTCTATTTAGGCTTTTCTACTCTACAATAGTCGTTTGGTTTTGGTTTTTTTTTCAATAGTCGACTGTTTTGGGTTTTTTTCAAAGCCGCCCTTCATCCATATAAGCAAGGAAATTAATTCATTTTTTTATCAATAGGGAGATTCCTTATAAAAAGGGCTTAAATCTGTCGTTGGTTAAAATGTAAATTAAAAAATAAAGGGATTTAAATGATATAAAAAAATAGTAAAAAAAAGAACAATAATGAACATTTCCAGAGGCGGGCTAAAAACTGCTACCAATTAAATTACATTTATTTTTTATTTCGTTTTCATTCGTTATTCAAATTTAATTTCATTGATTTTATTTTTTTTTATTTTTATAATAAGAATGTTTCCCATTATTGATGGAACGATGAGAATTCTGGATACTGATGTCGTAGTTGGAGGATATCAGGTGCCTGCTGGGGTAAGTAAACAATATATTCTATTTTTATTAAGTTAGAAAAAATAGGTCTAAGTAGATTTTCACTAAAAATGTCCTAGAGGAACTAATTAAGTTATTTAATTATGAGTTTGTTTTACTGGAATGTAAACTGAAGTTCAGGTCTTCATATTTAGCCTCAAACACAATTATATTTAGTTATCTCTCTCATGTTTACAAATATAGCCATGTCGTTGTTTTTTGTTTATATTTACTTTTTAAATGTTTTCTTTTGTTCTGACAATGGAAAAGTAAAGATGTTTCTTTATTATTTTTTTTATTTTTTTTTACGTAGTCTCCTTCTGTATAAAAGTACAAGTGATTTAAATTGAAATATCCTTACACAGGGCACTCTGGAGAGAAAAATCAGTGGGCGAAACAGCATCAGACTTGGACTGCATACATTCCAGATTATGGAGAAAACATTTCTGCAATAAAAAAAATTAATTCAAAAAATGGCAGACGGGGGAAATGTAGCGCTACTTAGGGGTATTAATTACAGTAGGATGAACTGGATGGGTGTGTGAACGGGAAAGGAACCATAAATAGCGAAATACTAAGTGTTATCGAGTAATTTTATTCATTCATACCATACATTATGTAGAAGTGGTTAATAACGCCGAGAGCTGAGTTTGCCGGGAGCTGTCAAGGCTACTCAGAGACAATGTTCAACGTGTTGGCCATTCTGCAGGACCAAAAGCTGACACCAAGTGACAGCATGTTCGCAAATGATCTGTAGGGATTGGTGCAGTACGATTCTGTCCTTCAAATCTGCCAGGTAAGGAACGTTGCTCCGATAAACTATGCTTTTTATGTAACCCAAAGCTAAAATCACAAAGGATTAAGGTCTGGTGAACGTGGCGGGCATTTTGTTGGGAATGCGCGACCGATGATTATATCCTCTGTGAAATGTTGTCGCACCAACTGTTGAACGTGTTGTCCTATATAGGAAGATACTGATCTTCCATAAAGGCTTTGTCGTGTTGAGGCATTCTATTTGTTGAAGGTGCGGGATGACGAAACTGAGCAGCATTTCCTGACATTGGTAGCGGTTACCATACAGATCACAGGTCCGGTTGCATGGGTTTCCTCGAAGAAAAACGAGCCGATAAGAAATGTGGCCGTAAACCATATTTACCTTCGGTGAATGTATGAAAATCTGTTGAAACTGACGAGGATTCTCTGTAGCCCAGATGCGGTAGTTTTGTTCGACAAACAAGAAAATGAGCTTCATCATTCCACAGGATATTCCAGGAACAATCCTCGTCCACCTCCATGCGTGCAATGTTTTGCGCAAACATCTCCATCTAACTGTCTTCTATGCAAGAGCACTACACATAACTACAACATTCTCACGTGATTGCTCAACGATTGCTGTTGTAACTTCTTCGGCTACTTGAGGATCTTAGGTTTACGCCCTCTTCCTACTCTAACTGTGAAGCTTCCCAAATCGATGAACCATGCTTCGCAGTGCACGTGGCATCAGCGGACCTATCCGCAATAATTTGCGGCGTCTGTACTCTCGAAACGCTGCAGTAGCGTTTTCACCATTCCGGTATAATAACTTTAAAAGTATATATTTTTACAAATGGTTTTATGGTTTCATAACTTCAATATCTCAAAAAATATATGTATTGTCCCTGACACGTAAGTCTTTCGAGGTTTAGGGGGTGTGATGTTAGCAGAGTATTTCCCTCCATATTCTCACTGTCAGTCGACATCGATGACAAAGCAACAAAATGCAAATTTAGTAGTTTCGTCAACTTAATTCCTAGTTCGTGGTATGACAGCCGCAGTGTCCATTGAGTAAACTGCCAAAACCTCGGAAAATAAACTTTGCATATGACACGAACCTACCAACAAATGCAACCTGAATAAATTCTAAATCAGAAAAAAATGAAATAATGGGATTAATGTAAAATTTAAACCTTCCACCACCAAGGGGGAAGTGAGGAAGAATTATGTCTAGTGAGTTCGAAAACAGTTTCCAAATCGTTTGAAAAAATTGGAAACTTGTTTGAAAAAAATGTTGTAGAAACGTGTTTTTAAGATGTTTTGCGTACAGACCTGCCAGTCGAAATAGAGATGTTTACCGAGGAGGACGTATTTTCCTAAGCACAAAATAAATGATTGGATACTCTGAAAAAACTTGGTTTACATGAATAATACCCAAAAACACAAGATAACGTAATATATCTGCTAGAAAAAAACACTCAATTCAAGAAATAGATTTGAAAATACCAAAGATTGGCCTATTTGCCGACATCAAGCGGTGGTGTCTCATCTGACGACTCTTTGTTTTGTTTGTAACAAAATTGAAAAGATTTCTACTTAAGCCTAGTCCAAACTTAGAAACATGTTTCTGGAAATTGTTTGCAAACAGTTTCCTTTGTTTCCCAACAGTTTGTAAACTGTTCGAAAACAGTTTCCAAATCGTTTGAAAAAACTGGAAACTTGTTTGAAAAAAATGTTGTAGAAACGTGTTTTTAAGATGTTTTGCGTACAGACCTGCCAGTCGAAATAGAGATGTTTACCGAGGAGGACGTATTAATAGCTTGTGCTTCTTTAAAAGTAGTATTTTTTTAATAATAATAAGATAAACTTTAAAAGGATAAAATTGAAAAAGAAATACAACTTATACTTCAAAAGAAACTCTCAGTTTCATGATCATTTGAAGGGTCAGTACTTCTGCTCCCTTGAGATTCTTGAGAACTTAGCAAAAACAGAAATGGCTCGTATCAAAACCACCCCACTTTCCTGGGAGAAGCACCACGTTTCTTCCCATTACAAAAAGCTTGTGCTGCCTACGAAACTGGACACGGAAAGTCTTCAACTTCTTGTCAATCGCTTGTTGGCTGAGAGAGAATATGTCGGCGATTTCCTTCAAAGCATCGAGCTTCTTAATCCTATTTTTGTACTCGTAATGTCCCAAAGTATTCTACGAGACTGAAACTCATCAATGAGATGTAGGATCTTCTCCTGCGTCCACATTTCAATGTAAGAAAACGGATTCAATAAAAAAAATGAATAGATAAAAATAAAGGAGAAATGAGCAGAGACGTTGACATAGCACATACCAAGGAAGAATGACTACTGTCCAGAGGAAGAAAATGTTTTACAGACTGTGTTTGAACACACGTCCAGACATGGAAACTTTGTTTCCTGTTTATCAATTTCCAATTGAAAACAAGAAACATTGTTTTGTTTCTCGAAAAAACATGAATTTGAAGAATGTTTTCTGAAAATGTTTCCAAGTGTGGACTTGGCTTTACAGTCTTTGCATCCAGCATTGGCCGTGACCCTTGGTCCGAGGGAGCGCCGTTCTCTCGTACCTTCCGTTGGGGATGTCTGGAGCAGTCTCTTCTCACATATCCGCTTGTTACTACTTTTTTCTCCGATCTGTAATAATTTCTCGTTTTTCCCGCCGTTTGTAATTCACTTTTGCTGTCCATTCAGGGAGGTTTCTCCAATCACGTGATCCTTCTCTTTGCCGAGGAGAGAAATGAAGGCGTGGTTTGCCACACTGATCAGGTGATGGCTTCCTCGCCAGTTTAAATTTATAGCAAATTTATTATAGCTCGTGGAGGCTTTACACCATACTGCGTTTTTGCAAGTATTGTTGTTGTATTGCTCTGAAAGTTTAATCGTGTGTTTTTATCACTATTAGTAATGTTTGTAACATATTTCCTTTCATTCTGGTGTTCCAATTTTCACAAACGTGAGTATATATATATGTGTGTGTTATTTAAAAAGTCTAAAGCGGAGGGGTCAAGAAGATTAGTGCTTCCAAGTGCACATCCTATCTTCATTCCTAGCCACCACTATTTTGGAAAACCTTATTTCCAAAATAGGGCATGATGTTATCTGAATTCTTCTTTGTAACCAATTTACAGGGTGGATATAATAAAAGAATGGTAAGATTTCAAAGACATGTATTTTCTGTAATACTTATCATATACAGTCATGACATCTATCAATTGGATGTGCAACTGTCCAAGTTTGATATGCTTCACCCAAACTCCCTAAATGTGCGCACCTTTATCTTCCGACACATATCCAAGCAATAGTCTAATTCTACCAGACTCGATGAAGTATATCCGGTGTGATGGCCTGCACAGCATGGGTAATTTGTTCCTTGGTATCAGTGATGGATCTGGGCATTGGGAGTTGTCTTTCACTTACTCCTAAAGGAAAAAGTCATATGTCTCATATCGTAATGGCCATCGCAGAAGTTGGTAGCACACCCAATCAGCGCTCTGGAAGAACACGATTGAAATGGCGTCGCACATCATGATGGAAACGGAAGGAGCGTCGTCCCCTTGGAAATGCAGTTGTTGTAATCACTGCCCAAGATTGGAAACAACTCGTTTTTCTACATGTCCTGGTAGATGGAACCAATTACTTATGCTTCGGCAAAGAAAAAAGGCCCATACACTTTCATGTGCGATACAATATAAAAGACTTTAGGGGAATCAATTACTGCATGCGGTGGCTCTGTACCCTAGATACCGACGTTGTGGCTATTGACGTTTCCGCTTTTCGATCACCATTTTCGGAGTCAACGCAACCAAGAGTGCTTAAATAGAAACTTGGCCACCTGCATGTCAATGCTACGCATGTATCATAATTTTTCACCGGACACGAACGACGTAACACGTCTTTGAAACCCTACCATTCTTTAATGCCCACCCTGTATTTTAATGCCCAGATATCTAAAATTGTATTTTGATTTCCGAAATTTGGGTTTTAAAATTATCGTGTAACAGAAGGGGAGACCTACTACATTCCATTAATCATTCTACAATGAAAAACATTTTCTTTCGTCCTCTTTGAATGTATTGTCTTAACGGTGACGCACTAGGAAGGATATTGTGATAGTTTTCATTGCCTTCCAGATAACTGAGAAGAGAAAACCTCTTCAGCCTTCGGACAGACAATAAAATTGAAATTCGGCCTTTGTGTATTGCAATAGATGACTTAACCACAATGCGAATTATCTTTACTATTAACTAGAAAAATGTCAGTACGCAATCTCATTGTTTTTATCATAGGATATAAGACGTGACGGCATTGCTTTTTTTTACTTATCATTAAAGAAATTGAGAATTTTTATGTGTACGTTCCTCCAAATACTCTGATGTTTCATCGGTCATCCATTATTTATAGATTCCTCTTGTGGCCATGAATCGAGTTCCTTGTATGTTAAGTGAATATTTCGAAGAACCAGAGCGTTTTAAACCTGAACGATGGCTCAAAGAAAACAAGAAACAGGATTTGAATCCGTACACTTTCTTACCTTTCGGGCATGGTCCTCGAATGTGTATAGGAAGAAGATTCGCCGAACAAGAAATATATCTGCTTCTAATCAGGGTAAAGTTATTACTTTACTATTTTAATTATAATTATCTGTTAACTATATTCGTGTAGAGGAAATGAACTTTAGCAGTAGTATGAAAAAAAAATAAGCAAATAATCTTTCAGTATTAAAAGCTAAGCAGTTATTAGTTAATTTAGTTATTTTAGGTTATTAATTTATTTTTTAATTTATTTATTTATTTATTTATTTATTTATTTATTTATTTATTTATTTTTAGTTGATGCAGAGATATCGGATCGAGTACCGCTACGATGACATTGACACTTACACAAGATTTGTAAACGTTCCTGATAAACCACTGAAATTTACATTCACTGATTTAAAATAAGGTTCTATCAAAAGTAATTTCCGAATCAGTTAAATTCAAATAAAATGAAGACTATTTTTTTTTTTACTTTAATTTTCCTATAAAATAGAACTTCTTTTGCTTACAAAGCATAAGATAAAGTCAAATAAAAGTAATTATAATATCATTCTAAAACAGTCTGTCCCAAACGCTACGATCCGGTTAAAGAAAATATACTTGCAAGTGTTTTGAAGTAGGGACCCTTGCATCCGAAAATAAAAGAAATCCAGGATTTTGGGCTTTTTTTTTTTTTTTCACGTTCTGGAAAATTTTCGGACAGACTACGAATCGCACTTTGCTCAGATGTAAGTCAGGTTAAAACAAGGTAATTAATGCTTTTAGACAGTGTCAAAAGCAAAGCGGTCCCATAAGGGGTCGTTCATTAATTACGTGAGGTCAAAAGGGGGGGGGGTCCGGCAAAATCTTACCAAATCTCACCAAGGGGG
>JAFIDM010000001.1:74624049-74640782 GCA_023159025.1 Thereuonema tuberculata | reverse complement strand
TTTTCCCTCCATTTATAAATGATTACGGACGTTAAACTTGCTTTCTAAAATTTTTGTTGTAAGCAATAACGCAATATGAAGAGGTTTGCTCTTTTTTATCGTTCATTCTTTTTTAGGTTTTTTTAATTTTATATCTTTTTTTGTAATTTCTTTTATATTATATACTTTTTTTACTTTTTTATGTATAGTTTTAATAAAAAAAAAATTGAAATAAAAATATAAAAAAATAAATAGATGACAGTCATCAGATCAAACTCAAAACTTCCTAAAAGAAAGGATTTAATTTTGAATTGCATAAGATAACTTAAATGATTATAAATCAACAAATCCTATCTTGATCCTATCTTGGCATCTTCTCGCTAGATGCCGCTGATGACGTGAGAGTAGAATTGGATTATTATTCTCACAGAAACAGCTTTCTGAATTTTGTATTGGTTTTTTCAAATTTCAGAATGCTGTCCGGCTATATATATATATATATCTATATATATATGTATTAATAAAATAGACAATCTAAATCCAAATTAAAAATTTTTTTATAAACAAGTGAATATAATTTTGTGCTACAGCACAAATTTAAAGGCGACCCACAGTAATAAAAAAATTAAAAATAATAATAATAAAGAAAGTACATTAGCGTAAGGAAAAATAAAATAAAAAAAAAACTTAGGAAAATAAGAAAGAAAAAAAAACAAACGCTCGGACATTGAGAAAAAAGATTAAGAGAAAAAAAAAGTAGACAACCGACAACCCTCAATATACTCTGTCCGGTCACTTTATTAGGCACACCCCTGCTGTGCGCACAAATGTAAGTTCCACTCATTTGCAAGTCACATGGACAGTTGTGGCTATAAATACAGCAGTTCAGACCTCACATCATCAGTTGAGAAAACAAACCACAGCAATAATGGGAAAGTGTAGTGATCTAACGGAGTTTGAACGACGCATGATCGTCGAGGCTAGACATGCTGGACAAAGCGTATCCGAGACGGCAGTGCTCCTGAACTTTTCGCGTACAACAATAGCAATGTTATATAGGGAATGGTGCAACGAACAGAAAACATCGAGTCAGCGGCACTCCTGTGAACGAAAATCGCTCGTTGATGACAGAGACCGGAGGAGGATGTCTAGAATTGTGCAAGCCAGAAGACAGGTCACAGTTGCCTCAGTGACGTTCGACTTCAACAGTGGTGCGCAACGCACCACTAGACATACCCTGCTGCAGATGGGCTACAACAGCCGACGGCCTTATCAGGTAACCTTGTTATCAGCAAAGAACAGGAATGCACGCCTTCTGTGGGCAAAGCAACACCGACACTGTTCCATCGATGACTGGAAAAAGGTTGCTTGGTCCGATGAGTCGAAGTTCCTGCTGCATCATGTTGATGGAAGACACAGATTTGGCGCAACAACATGAATGTCTGGACCCGTCGTGTCTCACAACAACTCTTCAAGCCAGTGGGGGCAATGTCATGGTGTGGGGGAAGTTTTCCTGGCACATGTTTGGTCCATTGATACCTCTGGAGGCACGTCAGACCTTACCTAAACATCGTAGCTGACCAAGTGCAACTCGTACATGTTAACAGTTTATCCTCATGCAGATGGCTACTTCCAGCAGGAGAATGTGCCGCTGCCAAAGCTCGCATCACTATGGAATGGTTTGAGGAACGTGACGATGACTTTTCCTTGCTGCAGTGGCCCGCTCAGTCCCCGGATCTCAGCCCAATTGAAAATTTGTTCATGTTCCCTCCAGGCTTACACCTCCATCAAATCTTCAAGAACTGCGTGACACACTCATGTCTGCATGGTACACAATAGCTCAACAACGTTTTCAGCATTTTGTGGAATCCATGCCTCGACGAATTCAGGCTGTTTTGAGGGCTAAAGGAGGCCCAACACGCTTATAGTGTTGACAGTGTATAAGTCCGAGACGTTACGCCTCAATCTATAGCTGACAACTGAAATCAGATGGTTGCATTTCTAACATTTAAGCTAATAGAGGAACTCCAATGAAAACAATGCCAAATATCTCGAACATGGGGAGGCGGGGCGTTGGCCCCTAAAAATACCCCATTCCTACAGTCTTTGTAGGATTCACGATAGTGAAATCTGTTTGTCGATCCGACCTTCCGTTCGGGGGTGGTCAGGGGTTGTCAGGGATGACTGGACAAACGCAGTAGCTACCAATTTTGGTCGCTATCACAATAATGTTTAAATCATTATTGTTCCTTACAAAGTTAAAATTAGTGTTTTAAATGATTTTCTTAGGCTGGCAATAACTTTGGAATAATTTTTCTTTATTGAAAGAGGAAAAATCTAAATGTCAATATCTATATTTAAAGAAGATTTTTCTCTAAATCAAATTGTTGTTAGAGCTTTCTATAAATCTGGAGCTAAATTACTTAAACGTAACTAAAAAAGAAAATAGAAGCAGCAATCCCAGGAGCGATCGCATAATGTCCCACGGCTTCTAAACAGAGCGAATGTACGGGAAACAGAAAGGTACCCTTTCAAAAGTAACCTCAATAAAGATATTATGAAGAAGTTATCAACTCTCACTGATAATCATTAACAGAAAAAATAACCACAAAGGAAAAACCAATACTGCCCAAAATAAAAAAATAAATCAATTGGAACACAATACGGAAATGTTAGAAATACAACCAAGGAAAAATAATATAGAAATTTCTAGAGTTCAAGAAACAAAGGGCGAAAATTTATTTGACACAATTGTTCAAATCACTTTACAACTTGAAAACCCCCACAGAAAAAAAGTAGAAGATCTCCGTACATTTAGAAGATCCCATTATTATAAAAATGTAGAAGAATGAATAATTTTATTATTATTTCTGAATATAAAGTTATTTATTCATCTATAATCCTACTTCTGAAATGAGTTCAGATCAGTCCTTTGCTGTTGGAGAGTGGCTTTTGAGTGAATCAATCAGAAGCCCTTGACATCGGATGCAATGTCGCCTATGGAAGTTCGAACCTCAAATAACCAAATATAACAACTTTTTTCGATGTAATGTTTCGCCTAAAAATCTCAAAATTAAGGGAAGAAATCCCTAAGGTGAACTTTCTTGAAATCTTAAAAATGCGTTCTGATAATTTATTTTTGGGGTATTTTTTTCTTAAAGAAAACCCACGATAAACACCAGCTTGACTCTTAAGAGTTCGCAATGGTAAAACCCTAGCAACGGGTTCTTCGAACTGTGATGTAGGTTGTGACGGCACCACTTAAACGGTCCCCAGAACAATCATAAATTTCTCGCGACATCGGATAGACAGAGCTGGGACATAAGGCTTCTCCTGCTATGAGTATGCTCTATATACAAGCCTAAAATGAGAAATAATAATATTTGTGAAATTTTTTTTGTTTCCCCAATTAATAATGGTTAAAACCATTAAATGTTCCGGCTGATAACATGTATTGTAATTATTTAAATTTTAAAGAGTAAAAGGGAAAAAAGGAAAGTTACAAAACTTGGTCTCTGCCATTCCATGCGGGGGAGAGGGAGTTGTAAACAGTTATTAAGACAGGCACAGGAGTATTGATGCATGGTCAACTCATCAGAATTCTTTTAGATAAGGAAAATATTTCAAAATGTAAAATCAAAAACATTGTATATGTGAAATTGTTTAGAATTGTAAATTTAATTGCATATATTTGTTAGTGTAAACTTTAATTTATTTTTCGTTTTAGTTGTAAGTTGTAGTTTATTTGATCTAATGTGGGTTTTTGAATAAATACAATATTGGTTTCCATTCATTAACTGTAATTACTTATACGAGGCTTCCGGAGCGAAGAGACGGGTCGCCGTCTAGTATATTCAGAAAATTCTAGGGAACAATTTTGTAAGGAAAGAACAACTTAAAGTTGTTTAACCTCCAGTTGTGGACTCAGATGAATGGAGGAAAAAAAAAAACTCCAGAAAATTATGAAAGGATTTTGAAAATAAATGGATTAATTTAATACTTGCAAAAGGCAGGGCTTTGAATAGAGTGTTAAAATCACTTCCAAAATTTTGCATAATAAATATATTTAAAGTTTGTTTAACGTATGATGCATTTTAAAATATTATATTTCTAAAAAAGTTGCTAAAAAGCACACCAATTCATAATTAAAAATGTATTATAAAACATTAAAAATTGTTGAAATACATTACATCATGTCTTGAGAGCTTTCGGATCTTTTGGCAGCGATCCTTTGTCAATCGTCAATTTTATAAACATTTTTAAATAAGAATTGATTTTTAGCAACTGTTTTAGAAACATAATAAGTATATATATATATATATATACACACATGTTAAGATTGAAGGTACACTAGAACCTCATTATAACTGACTCTATTATAACGGATTTCGCTTATAACAGACAGTTTTAAAAATAAATATAATAATAAAACAGAAGGCAAATGAAAATGTGTTTGCATATTATGAACACCTCCATCAGTTATTAACTGAAGAAATAAGCAGCAAATAAACTCAGCAGAAAATAAATTAATTGTTCAAACCAATGAATGTAAGCAATCAATATGAACCAGGACCTTCTTGTTCTAAAGATTAATGCAGTGTATACATTCACATCTTTTTGAATTCAACCTACTATGTTGAAGGCTGTTTTTTTTATTTGATGTTTAATAAACACTTTTTATAATTAACTATTGTACTTTCATTGATGTACATCCGGCTGCATTACACCCCTATAAGAATTATTTGTTATAAACCGGACTTTTCCTTAAAACGGGTTACTATGTATCTCATTAATTGGAAAATCTGATGGAATCAACACAGTTAGTTTTATTTTAAAAAATTAGTGTTTTGAATATTAGGATGGTTTTATAAAATGAAATGGTTTTACGCCATTTTTTTTATCTATTTTTCACAATTTCTGTAGCTTGCCTTAATTCTGTTTAGATTGATGGATTATTGACTAAATTAAATCGTTCAATGTAAATTCATTCGTTTAATTCAGTTTCAGTGTCTTCGTTGTTTACTGAGTTTTAATGATATTATGATGACATTGAAGCTGTCATTTGAACTTGTTCCTTCCTGAACAGAATTTAAAACGATAAAAACGATCCTTCAGAAACACTTCATACGATTTCACAGAACAACTTAAGCAGTATTCTACATTTTTTTTTTTTTAGTTAAAGTCTACAGACACTGTGAATTTACATGTTCCTACAAGAATGTAAATGAATCTTTGTTATCTTTTATTAAATTTTAATTGTGTTATTTTAATTTGCTTAAATTTTAATTTCTAGTTCACTATTTATTCAAAAATAAATATGCCGATTTGATTTTAATTAAACAAAGTTTGCCCAACATTACTAATAACTCAGTGCAACATAAATTCATTCAGGCTTTCTTCTTCTTACAAGGATAAAATAATACTTTTTATTCTAATTAACGTTAATATTTTTGAAAATTGTAATTGTTAGTCAATTGAAATTCTTTAATTAAAAAAAAAAAAAAAAAACGTGTTTCAGATTGAAGGAGGAATTTCTTTCTTGCATAGGCTTGATTTGTAATATAATATATTTAAACATACTTTATTATACATTATATACAACAATAAAGACAAAACAAACAACATAAGGTATTTAATATTTACCTTGTATTCTTTATTACCTTCAGATTCTTTATTATCAAACTTTGCTGATTAAGTTTTCTAGGGAAAAATTTAAAATTGCTATGTTAGTACTCTTTTGTTAATTAAGTGTGATGAATCCTTTTTAAGAATATTGCATTAAAAAATGTAATCTTGACTGTGGCTGAAGGTGCCTGATTCAATCGTCCGCGCAGGACGAGGATTTTTTTTTTTTTTTCCACTCTGGATTTTCTTCTAGACAGATCCTAGGATCATCCAGTCTTCTATAGAATGGAAATTGGTTTCTTTGCGTGTGGTTAAAATGTGCTAATTTGAAATTTTTGTACTGGGAGAATCAAACTGATGACAGGTAGGAACCTCCAAACAGTCTGTTTTTGATTCCCGGTACAAAAATTCCAAAATTAGATCAGTGGATCTTAAATTGATGTGCGTTTTTATCTTTGATTTTATCTTAAGAAATACTTTAAGATAAAATTTTAAATAATAAAGAGGCTCCAACGTGGTTGGTTTTTTTTTATTTTCATTAAAATAAACCACAAAAACATTTAATAAGCTCTAAAGGATAATTCTAACTAAGGATTAAAAGGTAAATAAAAAACTATTGCTATAAGAAAAAAGAATAATTATTTCTTATTATGATACTTTTTGTTTGTTTTTTTTTGTTTTACAATATATTGAACAATAACAAAAGTTCGAAATTATGTAAGACTTCATGCAACATAAAAATACTAATTCTCCCCGATAAGATTCCTCTGATAAGGAAATTAATTTAATTTCAAAAAGTTGTTTCATTGCAACAAGAAAAATATATTTTTTTTTTTAAGTTCAATTAAACTTCTTAAGAATAATGGGAAAAGAAATGTATTTAACAATATTATTAAGAAAAGAAGTTTAACGTGCCCAAATAATTCCAAATTAGATATCAAGCACAGGCATAAAGCTAAAGGAAGGATTCGCACCTTGAGTTGTCACCGGAAAGAGACTGGGACGGAATGTTTCGTCCTTATTAGGACTCATCAGCCAGCCAAACTCCTCCGATGACAACTCAGAAACTGCGCGAGGTGTTAGTATCCCGGTTCTCGCAGCCGAGAATGGGACCTCCCACCGAAGAAATCCTAACCAAAAATTTTAAAGAAGATATAAAATACAAAAGTTCCTTGTCCTGCACTCGGATAGGCACAAAAGGAATTTAATGGCGGCATAAATAAAGTAAAAAAGCCATATGCTTATAAAGAAAAGAAGTTTAACGTGCCCAAATATTTCAAAATTAGATATCAAGCACATGCACAAAGCTAAAGAAAGGATTCGCACCTTGAGTTGTCACCGGGAAGAGACCGGGACGGACCGTTTCGTCCTTATTAGGACTCATCAGCCAGCCTAACTCCTCCGATGACAACTCAGATTTATATCTTGTTTAATTTTTGGTTAAGATTTCTTCGGTGGGAGGTCCCATTCTCCCGGTGACAACTCAAGGTGCGAATCCTTCCTTTAGCTTTGTGCCTGTGCTTTATATCTAATTTTTAACAATATTATTATTTAGTAAAAAAAAATTAAATTATTAAGTAATGGAGTAAACCGTAATTATGTAAAAATATCTTAAACTAATTATTCTCTTTAATCTTAATTACATTATTTTGTAAAGCGAACGAATTAGAGAACTGGTAAGAATAGGAGAAATAATTCATTGGTACATAAACAGTGTTTTATTTGGAACAAACAAGGAGGGAGGGGGCGGTGTGAGTGACCAATTTTAATGAATGCAATTGATTTAAAAAATATTAAATTTTAAAAGTAATCATGCGGTGATATGTAATTTTAATCAATATTAATATTTTCTTAAGTTCAATTTGTTTAATTATTATATCGAAAAAGTTTCAAAACATGGGATTCCCCATATTATTATTATTATTATTATTATTATTATTATTATTATTAATATTATTATTATTATTATTTACTATATAGTTTGCTCTTTTGATCAGATTCAGTTATGTTAGTGAATGAATATATGTTTGAGAATCTTATCGCTACTTTACGAACTATTAGGCTAAATCAGATGAAATATTGTTAATACCAAATTAATGTTTATTATAAATCGAACTTTGTTGTTTTAGAAGAAATGACTAATACAATTCAAAGACCAAAGAGAAGAATAAAATATTTATATTTAAATATAAAGAAAACTTTCATTTAACAAATGAAACAAATCTGCAAATGAATTACGGTATTTCTGTTACTTTTATACGGAATTTTTTTGTTGTAGTTAAAGAGTATGCATTCCATGATAATTTCAACTAAAATTTTACCTAAACGTCGAATAGGCTTAGTGATTACTCATTGTATAAGAGTTCGCTTGTGCGGTTCCTACTGCAACCCACAGCTTCCCAAAGTGTTCACAGAATGGGCTTAGCACAATACAACGTTGTATATTGAGATATCCTGAGTGATTAAGTGACATCCTGAGATGGAGTACTAGACGATATACCTGCTCTAATGGTTCAATATATATATACATTATATATATATATATATATATATACATTCGCTACCTTGCGAATGTAATTACAGTAAAACCTCGTTAAGTCGTCACTCAAGGGACCAAACATTTTTGACGACTTAAGCGGAGTGGGCATTTTTGAAAAAAAAAAAAAAAAAAAACCACTGAAATACAATATTTTCATGAATTGCTGTAGGATTCGGTGAGAAAAACAAGATTTTCAGAAATGAATGCATGCAAATGAATGAGTGGAAAATAATAAAAAAAAAAAAACACTTTTTATCTTACTACATTTTATTTTCTTTTACTGGCATTAAAATAATCCAACAGTGTTGATTGATGAAGGTGCTGATTACTGGAAATAACTTTCTTTTCTAATATACTTAAGGCTTTAAATTCTTCGTCTGTTCTACCTTGAATGGATGTTAAGTAATGTCGAACTTTCTCCAGGGCTTCGATTGTTTCTGTCTTGTTGGGTGGGGTTTGATCTATATTCTCGACATCGCTATCCTTACTTGAACTGTTTTGATTTTCTTCCAAAAATTCAGATGTCAAAGCTTGTACAGTCGCTTGTGAGCAGATTGCGATGTCGTTATCAATGTTGATAAACGCATTAGCGTCATTGACGCTGCACCCTTTTTCATTTGCAATTTGCAGCAAAGTCTGTAATGGTTCCGGTTCGATGATGTCTTCGCTGGGGATTTCTTCTGATCCTGCGTTTACTATGAACCCTGCATATCGGAAACAATTCGAAACACTTGGAACTCCAACTTTTGTGCACATAGTTAATCGCATCTAAAACCGAAACTTCTAGCTTTTCGTTTCTATCCAATGCTTTTATCATGTCCTTTACAAGGATTTTTTTGTACTTTTGTTTGAAGTCAAGAATTATCCCTTGATCTAAAGGCTGAAGAAGTGCAGTTACATTTGGAGGAAGAACAACAATTTCGATCGCTTTTAAATTTTCGGGTTTATTGTGAGCGGTACAGTTATCGACAATGATGGCAACTTTTCTTTTCTGAAGCGAAAACTGAGAATCCAGTTTACGAATATATCATTCCCAAATCGTTGTAGTCATCGATGCATTTGAATTTGCTTCATATTCAACTGGCAGGGATCTAACGCTTTTAAAGCAGCGTGGCTTTTTGCTTTTGCCTATCACAAGTGGTTTAAGTTTCTCATTTCCACTCATATTAACTCCAAGCAGAAGTGTCAGGCGTTGTTTGCTTGCTTTTCCAGAAGTGCACTTTTCACCCTTAAATGATAGAGTTTTATCAGGCAAAAGACGGTAAAATAAGCCTGTTTCATCCAGATTAAAAATATTTGATGCATCAAACCTAGATAAAATGTCCTTGAGAACATTGTTCTTCCAGTCTTCTATAGCATCACCGTCAACAGCTGCTGCTTCTCCGCAAATCGTTTTAAAGAAAGGCAATATCTGTCTTTGAAACGTTCCAGCCAACCATTGCTGCCGCCAAAATCTTCCATGTTCAACTCCTTAGCAATTTCCATGGCTTTTTCTTTGAGAATCACGGCTGAAATGGCACATTTTGCGATCTGGCATATTTTAGCCATCCAACTAAAACCTCCTCGATCTCGTCAAACTTCGATTTCCTCATTCTCTTTCTTTTGTCTTTGCAGTCAGCTTCTTCAATTACTTGTTTCAATGAAAGAATATCGTTTAATGTAGTCCTGGGAATATGATGTTCTTTGGCAAAAGCTGTTTTCGAAACATTTGATTTTTCAAAAAGTGCAATTAAGTCTTTTTTTTTCTTTAAAAGATAACGAGGTAAGTTTTCGTTTCCCTGACATGTTACAAATGTAATCAAACCACGAAATTGCAAGATAAAAAATAGCCCTTAAAGCGGAGATTACTCGCTATGAAATGAAATCTCACTGAGTAGCGGTCAAGAAAAACCTTTACACTTGACAAGAGTTGCAGCGAGAAGTGTGTAATTTCCCATGTGAAAATTCCCCCTAAAGGCTAGGCTTTCTTAGAGTGAAGATGCGGGGCTGAAAAGATAGCAGGCAAAATTGAGAATAAAGATGCTTTTTGCCATTTGTGAGGATGACGAGTTATCCGGAGTAGAATTAAATTTGGTGACGAGTAAAAGAGGGTTATTTTACATTATTGTCTATGAGACTTTGTCGGGACCAAAGGAAAACGACGACTTAAACGGAGTGACGACTTATCCGGGTGACGACTTAACGAGGTTTTACTGTATTAACACAGGAATAAGATCTTAACCATTTTATTGAAAGAACTGAATATTTCAAAACAATTTTGATACTAACTGGAAATCTAATTATCATTTCTGTTATTTTACTTTTGAAACACATTACTATAAAAAACGATGTCTTTAGGAACATTTTGTTTTTTGTTTCTTTTTTGGACGTGGAGGTAGGGCAGGTCTTATTGACAATCGCTTACAAATTTTCTAGAGCACGTCTTGTCACTGCTTTAAGTTTAATATTATTACTTTAATCTATTTTTAGAGAACAAACGTAATCTGGGACAAACACAGATGTTTGAAGCAAACACTTAAACCATAGCCAGACGTTCAACTTTTTCCAAGTCCTCGAGAGTGAGACAATGGTGAAGCAGAGAAGAGGTCTAATTAATCGTGAATGGGATTTCACTTTTCCCCCTCTCGAATGCCATCTCATTTTTTTTGATCCTCGCAATTGCCTGTACGTTGTTCTACGCCTTTGTAAGATAACTGTGCGACGTTCGCTGTTCTGTCTTTGTTCCATGTATCGATTACTGAATCGACCCAGTTACCATTCCACAATCACGGTCTATCTGATTGGTTTTCTCACTGGTTTTGCTGTTGTCTACACCTTCGGATATTTTCTCTCAACTTCATTCTCATATCTTTCTACTGAAGAAACAAAATCACGCCAAAGAAAAGAACCTTGGAAACAAAGTAAGCTGCTTGATTTAAGTTAGTTATAAACAATGAGTAAATAATAAAAGAATCTGGATTTCTGAAACTCTTTGCTGCGGTTACTACATTTGTTGCTAGATCTTTAAAATCAGATGAAGATATCTCAGTTTTAGAAAAGTAAATCCAGAATTCAAGATTTTAACATTAAATGTATCTGAAAATGTTCAGAACAGTAGACTATAATATCCATTCAGTTCAAATGATGCAGATCGTTCCTTTAGAATAAAAATCGTGTAAACTAAGAAGTTTCACCTATATTTTGTTGGGGACTTGAATGTGAGCCTGTTTTCTAGAGCCATTAGGTTTATGAAATTAATTCTGTTGGTCCTAACGATATCTTACTTAGCTATATTTAGCTGGTTTGTTTATAAAAGAGTGGAAAGTAAGTTTGGAAAGCCAGCAATGACTTGAAAGTTCATTCAACGAGCTTCTTATTTTACATTGAAGAGTAAAAAAAATAAGATAACATTGAAGAGTTTAAAATAAAAAGGTAATTAACTTATTAAAATTATCGATAAGGTTTAAGACAAGCAGCGGAGCAATAGAAAACAAACAAGCCCTTCAATAGGGGAGAGGTGACGGATCAATTACACATTTTAGAAATAAGATTTATGTTTTTAATTAATGTGGGCCCGGTAGCCGAGTGGGTAAGGGCGCTTGGCTGCGGGTTGGAGGTGGCGAGTTCAATTCCCGGCCTCGGCGGAGGACAGGAATTTTTCCACGCTTCTTTCTCCTCCAAACGGGCCCTAGGGTCTACCCAGCCCTCTATAGAATGGGTACCGGGTTTCTTTCCCGGGAGTTAAAGGCGGGCGAGCGACGGGCCGACCCCCCGTCCTCAACTTTGTCCCGTAGGTTCTGAGCACTGGAGCCTACCCTCCAGCAGCATTGCGCGGTCCTCTGGGCCTGATCGCAACTTTAACCTTAACTTTAATGTTTTTAATTAATAAGCGGGCTTGTGTTTATTGCCTTCGATGTTGTAGGTTTTTTTTTTCTCCGATTACTTAATGCAATATGATAATAGATTCACTGGAGCTCGGATATCGGGATTTATTTCCATTTCTTGCTGTTATTTCTTTATCCATAGGTAGAGACCAACTTGCAGAAGGATCATCCACAAAACATTGGCGCATTCTTTGTTGGATATTGACAATTCCCGATAATCATTTAACCAAGGCTACATATATAAAACAAACTTGGGGCAAGCGATGTGATGGATTGGTATTTTTCAGTTCTCAAAATGACATGGATCTTCCAGCGATTGCAATTACAGGAAATACCACCGATGATTATAATAATATTCCTCTCAAAGTCCGAAAGGCCGTTCAGTATTTATACCATACTTACATCAATGAATTCGATTGGTTTTTTAAGGTAAGAACTAAATACAATTATTGTGTCTTGACATAGAACACCCTTTAAATTGCGCCAAGAAAATTTATACAGGCAATCCACGCTGTTCAAGAAGGCAAACATTAACTGTACCTCAATTTTCACTCGAATTTCAAACTTCCATGATGAATTAAATGAAGCTAAACAACAACGCAAACATACTTGCAGAAATACCAAATTCTTCAACGATCTTTCTTCTTTCCATCACGAATATTTTAGACAAATATAGACTCTTCCACACATCACATTAGTATTTAAAATACAGTGCAACTTGGATAATTCGAAGCTGAAGGGACCACTATACAACTTCGAATTATCCAAGACTTCGTATTAAACAAGTTACATCTTTTAACTTTAATTTCAGGTCCACTGAATGCTTGAAAAGATTATTCTGTCAATAAGTAAATATTTATTCAGAAAGATCATGGTATGAAAGACTTAAACACTATATGTATGTAAACAAAATAAGATTTATATTACGTTAGCTACTGTACATATTACATTCAATACAGAAAATTATAGTTTTTCAAAAAATTGTGCAGTGTCTGATTGTTTTGTAGAATTAAGTCGCTTAAAATTAGCAAAATCATCAAGCATGTTAGTGAACGGAAAACAGCTTCACTTACGTTGGTTTGTCCTTCAATGTACCGACGAAATTCGGCGCTATCCCGTACTCGTTGGCGATTTGGCATTTCTTCTTCACACCCTTATGGTTATGGTTCGAAATTTTTTACAAAAAACTTCGAATTAAGGAAGTTGAACTTCGAATTAACAACGATTTTTTAACATTGATTTAATAAAAAATTCAAGGGACCAAAAGAAATCTTCGAATTAACCACGATTTCGAATTAAAGACGTTCGAATTATCCAAGTTGCACTGTATTATTAAATACTAAATACAAAAGACAAATTTTCAGGAAGTATACATCTTCCTTTTTTCAAGTCAAAAATTAGAATAAAGTAACAAACAAACAAAGAACGGGTTGGACAACATAATAAAATAAAGGTATGGAAATATCAACAAAATTAATTGTTGTTACATAATAATTTAGTATAAAAGGAAGTCAAATTATTAACAATAATTACTAATTAATTAATCATTCATATATACTATTATATGACTTAAAAAGTGCATAATTTTTAAGCATTTAATAAGATTTAAGCAACTCAAAACTGATTCACAAAAACTAAATTACCTCACAAATTTAAAACTCGAAGTATTTTAGTATTCGAGTTAAGCCACAAACATTTAAATCCTTAGTAATATGCCGTTAGTCAGCTAGATAAATGAAAATGAAATCGTTTATATGAAATTTCAAATAACTAGGCCAAAGTGGAATAACGAGGGTAGTTTTTCTTTTCTGAATGAAAAGATAAATGAAATCAGACATAAACATCTTAAAAGATAGGATTCCTATCTCGATTTCTGTGTGATACAGCTTGTTAATCACCATGTTTGCTATGGTGCTTTTTACTATGTTTGGTTTTTATTTTGGAGGACAGAGTGATTATTCTACTATATTTAAGTTAGAATAATGAAATATAACTGGGTTGTTTCAATGTTAAACAAAAGTACTGTTTGGCTCGTGTAAACTTATCATTCCATTATTATATTTTTTCTACATTTTATTTTATCTGTTTATTATTTATTTTTTGTTTTGAACTGTTTTGCTTATAAAAATCATTCCCTAGATTAATTACAATTCTGCTTCATGCATTTACTTCCCACAATGGCATAATCCAATTGGAGTCAATCAATGTTGGTAAATCCTGCAACTTTAGTACAAATAATCTGATATTTCAGTTTGAATCGAATCTAATTTTGATGTAAATATTGCCGTTAACTTTAGAAACATATTGTTACCTATATGGAAGCTTTTTATGATTTTTTTTATTTATTTATAATTTTTTTTTTAAATAAGGATATTTGTTAACGGATTTATATTAAGAACAGAGCTTCTTTCCACTGCTTGTGAGCTGTGATGGGCTTCCAGGCAGACTTTTCATTGTGATATTCATTTATTTCATTAATTCTGTAACCAGTAAATCTCTGGTTGATTTTTTTTGTAAACTTACTGGTTAGATCAAACTCCTTTAGTTAACATTATGTTAAATTAGGTTAATACCCTTAATTCTTTTTTAGGATGTTTAGTTGGAAAAAAGAATAGAATAGATAAATAAATAACCACCTTATGCCTTTCTTAAGTGGCCGTATATATACTGCCTGCTCAATTGAAAGTGGAGACCTGTGGTATGGAATAGACACTTTATATACAGCGTGGCTAATAGCGCGTACTGTGGTCTTTTGCCCTACTGTATGATCAGAAATAAAGTATACTGAAAGGTTTCTTTTGATTCCATGCCTAATAACTTTACATAACATACTTAATTTCCAACCATACTGTCATAGTAGAAGATACCGATGATCATATTTAGGTCAGAGTTAATTAGATAGTTGTTCACAGGAAAACTAATAAAATATACATTTAACTTCTGAGGGCAACATTCTCCTCAGAAAGAAGTTGCAAATAATAATGAATAAGATATTTTTGATTTTGTCAGTACATTGCCATTAAACCTAAATTCTAACCTTAGATTTAAGAATACCTTAAATCTGAACCTTACAATATCGTAAATTCAATTATTGCATTCAAAATTTGCAACAATCAGCAATGAAGTTATAAATTGTTAGAAATATCTGTAAATAATTCCAAAAATTGCAAAATTAATAAATTTGGCTTGCAATGTTCTTCTGCAATGTTTTAAAAGGAGATAACCTAGTTTAGCTGTCAATCATAACTCTTTCTGGTTGTCAATAAAGGATGCAACTGAAACTGTAATCCCCAATAAGTTCTGGCAATTATACAAAACATTCAAATAGAAAGAAAAAGAAAAATCCTGACCCTATAGTAAACCTACATACATCAGTTCTATTTCACCTTCAAATTGAAAAGGCAATCATTCTGCTTTTCTGTTAGGTAAAATCGCTTGTTGTGTATGGATAAAAGGAAAGATTGTGATCTCGGAAGAAAGTTCACATTAGGTGTGCCATTTAATATTCATTGGGCAGGTCAGATTTCTCATCACCTTCAAGAAACCATGTTTTTGATAAACAGGCGAATAACTTATTGCCGAATTCTTAAATTTTATTTTTACTTTTCTTACTGTTTTAAGTGCAGTAGGATTTGTGTTACCACACGCACATTTAAGTTCATTATGCTTGCTCTCTCTCTCTATCTCTGTAGCATCTAAAATCTGCAAGTTTTATTTACATTATAAACTACATAATAAGCAACTGCGAACAAATAAACAATTTCTTTTTAGCTTTATGTTCATCTATTATTTGTCAATTTCAAATAGAACTATAATTAATTTTAGATTTGAAACTTAAAACTGTGTGATAATCAGGTACTACAAATTCATTATTTAAAAAAAAATCATTTTTTAACTTTCATGAATTGACAAAAAAAAAATACAAGATAAAATACAATGTGTAGGTGTTTAATAATTTTCCTCCCTTGTAATTAGGCAGATGATGATACTTATGTTATTGTGGAGAATCTTCGTCTTGTGCTGAAGGAATCTCATCCTCAGGATCTAATTGCTATAGGAAGCCTCTTTCAGAACCGTTTGGCTAAAGGCTTCTATTTGACTGGTGGAGCTGGTTATGTTTTGTCTAGGGCAGCTCTAGAAAGACTTGCTGTGGCAGGAACCAAGTTCTGTAGTTATGATAACATTTATCCTGCTGAAGATTTCCAAATGGGACACTGTCTGCAGAGTGTAGGAGTCAAATTAATTGATGGACTAGATGAAATAGGACTTCCTAAATTTTTTCAATTCAGCCCAGAGAAATATTTAAATCCTCGGGGAATTGAAGGTACAGAAAAATGGGTCATCGCCAACATAGTTAATGTGCCTCAACCGGTTAGTAACTTATATAAGCAATTAAATATTCAGTACAAAAACTGTGTAATTAATAATTCTGAAATGAGAAAAGTGTTTCCTTAATATAAAACTTCAAACAGAAAATTTTCATTAGAAATCTATAAAATAGTATTTATTTTTGCTATTACCTTGCTTGCTTTTCAGGTTTTAATCTGTAGATGTAAAGGCTCACAAAGTTTTTTTATTTATTTATTTGAAAAGTTTATATTCTTGGGAAACTTCCTAACTTTACATTAATGGGATGGTGTTTAATCAAATGGAATGCGGTCTTAACTCTAAAACTACTAGCAATCTATATTACTAAAATCTTTTATTTCTCTGTCTGTCTGTCTGTC
>JAFIDM010000001.1:74611651-74622631 GCA_023159025.1 Thereuonema tuberculata | reverse complement strand
TGTGTGTGTGTGTGTGTGTGTGTGTGTGTGTGTGTGTGTGTGTGTGTTTTTTTTAATAAATAAAAAATTGTTTTCCGTTGCATAAGGGAGGCTTCCGGAGCGAAGCGACGGGTAGCCGACTAGTTTAATACAAAATAATAAAATTAATATTAACATAATCCAGTACAAAAGATAAGATGCCTTGAATTTGCTGTATTGCTATATTAAAATTGCCTCTCTATTCCTTAAGCTGGGCGAACACGTAGCAACATGCGACAATATTGCTCATTTTTATTGCTGACAACCGTTATCACGCGCGAACACACAGTTGTTGCTACGTGTTCGCCCAGCAAAATGGGCAATATTGTTCATTTTTATTGCTGGAAACGGTTGTCAGCAATAAAAATGAGCAATATTGTCCAGCAATATTGCCGCTTGTTGCTACGTGTTCGCCCAGCATTAGAGATGAATGGAATAAGATTAATCTTTTATTTATTAATTAAATGTTTTATTAATTTGTTTTTAATATTTTAGGGTATCTTTTCTTCCCTAAAAACAAAAACAAAAAACTTTTGTTTTTTTCTTCTAAGTTCACCTAAACATCTTATTTTTTTTTATTAATTTCTTTCCAGGGCTTTAACTGCTGCAGTCAATACACAGTGTCATTCCATAAGATGAATCCATTCGATTTTTATGCTTTAGAATTCTTTATATATCATCTTCGAATATATGGCAATGGTAAAACTAATCAACCAGCAAACCAGAGAATTTTAAATCCACAAAATTAGCATAAGTAAATATCTAAGAAAAAAAAATCTTTATTAACTCATCTACATTTATTATAATTATAATACTGTTTATTACAATGTAATTATTTACCATATTTACTTACACATTTTGGTAATACGTATTAAACAAACAATTATAATTCAAGATGTACAAATTAGTTACATAATAAATAGATGAAATGCTTTTTTATTTTGTTTATTCTAAAGATATTTGTATTTGTTTTTAAAGTTGATTGATGATAACTATTTAAATGCATGTATCTTAAATTAAAACCTTCCATCATGTTCTTTTATAAATTAGGAATGATATCAAAATATACTTCCTTTGTCATAAAGCATCTTCTTTAAAGTTAGAAGGATTTCCTTTCAACTCATCTAGCCATTTGTATATGGGTCAAATGTCCCTAAAAAAGAAAAGTATAATATTCTATAATAATAACAACCAATTTATTTAAAATGAATCATAACTTTCTAAATTAATAATTTTCTATTTAATAAAACAATGTACCCCTCAGAAGTCTAGTCATGTTCATTCGCAATGCTAGACTGTTAGAATATTAAGGTAAGGCTAGTACAACAGATCTTCAATAATCACAGTACTTAGGGCCTATTATGTCCTCCCTATATGAATCTAATCTAATAAAACTGAATTTTAGAAACTGTAAATCAAACTGATAAATTCTGAGGAAAAAAAGGTCTAAATGAATAGCAAATGAGTGAATGCAATAATTCTGCAGTGGAAGATTTTGGCAAAAATAAAAAATATTGTTACATTATTAGCATTTTTAATAAGGTAAAAAAATAACATTTTTTAGAAGCATTTATTACAGTCATTAAATCAATTCATTAGAAATTCTCTCGGATTGGCTATGGATACAGAAATAATTGAAAAGCACTAAAAATAACAAACCATTTCTAAGAAACTGAAAACTAAGATTTCCATGTAAGCTTTACTGAATCTTTCTAGGAAGCCGCCTACTAAGAACCACCTTGCTAGGAGGCATCATCAACAAGATATCAATTTCATTATGAATGAGTAGAAGGAAGCATTTTCCTTACATACCAACATCAGTTGCAAATGGATCTGACAAATTAAGATATTACGTCTCTTTCAAAACTTACACTTCATTTTTTTTTTTTTTTTAGTAGCAAGGTTGAAATATAGCTACTGAAAGTTTTTTTTTGTTTTGCTTTTTTTTTTAATAATAGTATTAAGTGCATTTGGTTCCTCAAAAGGTAAAAGATTGTTATATATATCGTATTATACACAGGTACAACATGTTTAGAAATAATCTATGTACAGATTCACTGTAATTTTTTTTCCAAGAAATGGATGATCTTGTCTATTATATAATTAATTATGAGAGCATTAAAATCTTAATTCTTAGTGATTCTGAGCTTATTTTGATTATATACTTAACCACAAATATAGATTCTAAGCAAGGTTCAATTCATTCCATGTTGGTGCCAAGCATAAACACAAAAGCAATTTTGAAACAAGGTAAGTTTTGCAAATTAATTATTTAGTGTATCAGGAGCAGATTGATGAATTTTTATTATGTGATCTTTGTTGATCTATCAAAATGGCAAAATCCAATTAGGTTCTGGTATCAAGAATTCCAGAAAAATGGAATATACAATATATTATACTTCATTAGTAATTCCTATATATATAGAAATAAGTCCATATTACTATGGGCTTTAACATTACATTAAGACAATCCTCAGCTTATATAAATGAAAGTATCGGTAGAACGAACAGTCACATGTGTCAATGGGCGCAGAGCAGTATATATACAACCACAGAACTGGCTTTCTGTTAGTGTGTTTGGTATCAGAAACAGAAAAGCTACCAATTTATCTGAGTTTGGTAAAGGACAAATTGTGATGGCACAGCACCTAGGAACCAGTATCTCTGAACGGCACAGCTTGTGGGCGGCTCATGTGCCGATATCGTGAGTACGTATCAAAAGTGGTGTAAGGATGAGCAAACGATGAACCGTCATTCAGTTGTGTGCTGACCACAGCTCATTGATGCCAGAGGTCGGCAAAGACTGTCTTGCATTGTTCATAGCGACGAATGGACTACAGTCCATAATCACCTGCAGCTACAATAGTGGTAAATAGGGCAATGCTTCACAGCACACAGTTCGTCGAATCCATTGCTTTTGGGGCTGTGTAGCCATAGACCCCGTGAGATCCCAATGTTAACTGCATTTCATTGATGACAGTGCATGAAAAGGGAAACAGATCACTGGATGATTGGAAACAAGTCGCCTGGTATGACGAATCTAGATTCCTAGTGCATCACATAGACAGCTGAATTCGCTTCCACTGATTACCATTAGAGGATATGGCACCTGGATGCAACGTTGGGCAGGAACAGGCCGGCAGAGGAGTGATGTTTTCATGGGAAACTTTAGGACCAATTATAAATATTTGTAAGTAGTCTCTACTCAATGTATGAAACACAAAACAATTTTTCTTTTATATTTTATTGCTTAAGCCCATTAATGCCTAAAACAATTGAAATGTCTAATAGTCCTGCCAAAGACAAAACATTGTGTGCTACTTATCTTACGAAAAACATGAATAAATAGTAGTAAGTGTGAGGGTGACCAATCATAAATTACTAAAAATTACTGTGAAATACCTTTATTATTACAAAGAGTTTGTTTAACCCACTACACATTTATCAATAATAGTAATAATAAATGTGTAGTGGCTTAAACAACCCTTTATAATACAAAGAACACACATTACATTATTGCGTACATCTATTATTATTATAGTTTAATTTGTATACATTTTTTGAAAACGTTAACCTCCAAAACCAATTGTATCTTTTTTTGGTTTTAGGTTAAATTTATTTATTTTTGCCTCCAAATCCACTTTTTCTTTTGTATCTAATCTTTTTTGTTACTTACTGATTCTCCTGCAGCACATTTCAAACATGATGAAAGACCACTGAAACTCTATTAAAAAAAAAAAAAAAAAAATTCATTGAATATAACAAGACAAGCTAATATAACATACAAGTTTTAAGAAATTATTTCCTATAAAATACTGCATCTGACCAGAAAGAAACGAATACATAAAAAAGAAAATCAGATTACTATAATTAAAGTTCACCTATTCCATGCAGTCTACTGCAAAAACTATATCAGAATGGCACCAAATTTGCAGTATGTCATAATGATGCCATGGGAAGGATATTCATTGAAAAAAAAAAAAACCTTGAAAAATCACCACCATGTTGTAGGCATGTATGGTATCAGAAATGCAAAATTTCCGTTAGCACATCATCCCTCGTATCACTATTGAAGCAACAGCCTCACATGCGTTTTCTTTCACATTTTGTGTTCAACTCAAATGATGTTAAGTTTATGAGAACATGTGTTACTTGTAAAATTGTTTTACCAAAACGGGAATTCTGCACCTGAATCTTTGCAGAGGTTTAGGTCGTTAAAAGATCTTCAACGAAGTCCAATGACTGCAAATGGGTTACGAAAAATGATCCTGAAATTTGAAGAAACTGGTTCATGGAATGTGAAAGCCGGAAGAGAATGAAACCTGCTGCTACACAGGTGGTTGACTGTAGCGACTAAAGTCGAAGACAATTTGTCAAATGTCAGGGCCAGTATCATTGTTTGGCATGTTGCACATTTGTTGAACCAGTCTGTTGCCACAGTCCACAAAATTGTTCGGAACATTATGCGCTGCGATCCTTACAAAATTGTTCACGTTCAACAACTGCTGCCTCCTGATCCACATCAACAAGAGTAATTCGCGCTATAGTACTTAGCTCGGACTGATGTTGACCAGGAATGGCTCTAGAACATTCACTGACGAACGAGACATTTCCATCGCATGGTGCAGTTAATATGCATTAATGTTGCATTTGGGCGAGAGAAAATCCCAATGCATGTCTGGAAATTCCTTAACGTTCCCCAAAAGTGACAGTTTGATGTAGGTTAACATCAATGTCTTAGAGCAGCATTTAAAGCTGTATCCTTTGTTTTGAAGATCACTTTTCAAAACAATAAGATACAGACAAATCATTGCTTTAATAAAGGTTTTCTTTTCATTCTTTACTTTGGCAGGGCTTCAGCCCCCTCTGTGGATCCGACACTGCTCAAACTGTCATTTTGATCAATAAAATGGCAGATCATCTACTCGTTTTTTTTTTTTTTTTTCAGAATAGTAGAGAATTTTCTGATAGTACCTTCATTCACTAAGCAATATATCTGGACTTAACTTGTTCACCTTTCAAAGTATTCAGCATTATTGTTATTGTTTCAAAAAGCAGCAAATGGTACTTTCCACTCACTGTCTCATGATTACTTAAAGCTTATAATTGACTAATGGCTAGCAGTGGAGTGAGGAATTAGTGCTCCGTTATTCAGAACAGCAGGAAGTTGGTCCACTATTTTCACACCTAAGCATTTTAGATTTTGTAATTTTATTTTTGCAAATATTTTTGTGCAGCACTTTCGCATAAATACTCAATGCAAATAAATAAATGCTTTTTTTATTTTTTTACTAAGATTTATTTAGATAGCACATCTTTCTTGATTGATGAAGTTTGTGGTGTCATGATACATATTAGGAAATACTTAAATCGGGAACAATGAGGGTTAGTTTATACTGATTTGGGAATGTCCTTCCCTACATCTTTAAATAATGTAATTTGGATTATTCTGAAGAAAAAAACGGTATATAAATAGGATGTTGGAAGAGCTCATGTTGTATGTTTTTATTGTTGTTATTCAACTTACTGAAGTTTTTTTTTTAAACTGTACGATATTAATGAAAAAGCATAGTAACCATGCAAAATATTTTTTTTTAATATATCTAATCATTTTAATTTCTTCAAATTTATTTATATAAAATAAGACATTAACTATATTAAATATTTATGTTACAATTATAAAGGAAATTTATGTTGTTTGCTCCTTACAACAAATTTAGATTACTTTTTGAGTGATTTTCTGTTATTGAGAATCTAGTGGGCAACCGTAACTCCAAAAATAATTAATTGATCTACACCAAACTTCATATTAAAGAGTTTAGAGCTATTGTCTAAATCTGATTAGATCTTTCAACATATAGGTCATTCTAAGATCCACTGTACATAAGGACCAAAATACAAATATAAACACTTTAAAGGAAATGCACTGATCAACATCAAGCTTTATATTTGAGAACTACATATATCTGTCAAGCCCTGATGATGACTTGAAAGCCAAAATGTGATAATTCATGTTACGTATGCCTACACTCCTATGCTTATTTTTACCTAAACATTCCGCCCTAGATGTATAATGACTGAATTTATTTTTGCCGAGTTTGCTGATATGTTGTTAATTTACAGCAAAGCTCAAGGTAATTGTAAAACTGCTCATTGACTTTACAAATAGCATTTTCTGCATTATTAAACTCCCATCTCACACCATTTTTTGCAGAATTGATCAAAGATTAACTGAAACAGGAGCCTTCATAACCCAGGATTTGAAAGAAGGTGCTTCACTGCACTCAACAGAACCTGTTGACACAGATACAGAACTGAACCAGTGCATAAGCCATGAACACAAATCAGAATGTGTAGCAAATTCTGCAAGATCTACAGGAGGGCATAAAGCAGGGAAGTCTTGCATTTCCAAAATGGATTCCTTTTCAAAACCCTCCTCAAGGTCCTAGAATTTTGTAACATGTATTCATTTAAACCCTCAATAAAGCCATCTTAGAAGCCACTTTTAAATAAGAGCCAAAATATGATGTCTGTAATTAATTCAAAGCACATTCAAATAATGCACAGAATATGAAAAATGATTCATATAATACATCATATATAAATGTTTAACCTTACCATTGCTACTTATTAATGGTTAGATTAGATTTCATGAAATATATGAACTCGTGTACTAAAACGTTAATCCGATCTTTTAGTTTGTATTTCGGAATCGCAAAAAAATGCCAATCTTAAATCAGCCACAGTAAATAAACAAAGAATGACATGTCTTTCACTTGAAAATAATTTTCCCCCCTCCACAAAAAACACTATCACAGCTTTAAGATGCCCTTCGTAATTTTCAAACAATGATTTAGTCATGTTTTAAATTAAAAATAACGCTAATGAGAATTATCAATTTCATATAATGTTCAATCGCTGTAGATAAATAATAAAATTATGAAGGAAAAGTGAAATAGCGATTAAATAAAAGTTGAATTTATATATTTTCTTTTTTTAACCTGAAGCCTCTGACAATGCGGAACCTCATTTACTGGTTGTATTGTTGAATCCAAAAGACGGCGCTTCTGAAAATTTAAAAAAAAAAAATTAAATTAGCAAATCAGTTTCTCAGTGAAATTAAAATTCCTTATAATATAAACAATGATACATTTCTAAGATTTAAAAGTATTTTACAAATAGAACAATGCAGCTTTATGTTATCGATATAAAAAATACTAACCGGTATCCTAGCTATAACTGCTGGCATTTGAATGTCAGAAGAATTGAACAATATTTCTGGAGAGTTGGTGAAATGATCTGTTCTCTCTGGATGTAAACGCTTTTTAAAAGTGGATAAATGCCAATTTGGATTCGTCGGTCTCATTATAAGAATTTTATCTAGAAAAATTTACGGCTTCACATGTAATATCGATATGGCGGTAAGTAGCGGTCTCTGGTGGCGGTTTCCAAAGATATTCTTCAAAAAAAATCTCAATTAGCCTAAAGGCTTATTTGAACTGCGATGTTTTTAAGAAAATGAAACCAATATTACTTTACTGGAGTTCTGGATCACAGATTTTAAACATTGATGAACACATAAAAAAAAAAAAAAAATCAAAGATAATAGATGGATGCCCAATCTTTGTTTATAGAGGGAGCCACCAGTCTCCGGAGTCGTCGGCAAATGGGATAAGGATAAGGATAAATAGGGGGTCGGCCTCTATAATATGCTTTGCTTTGGTCTACAAACCTTAGGTCGGCCTATTGCCGTTAGTTACTCAGACCTCATAATTGGTCCATTCCTCCATTGTGTTCCCCTATGAAAAACTTAGACTTCGGCAAATGCGGATAATTCCTAACAAAATTTTTATGCTTAAATAGATATGAATAGTAACTTTAGGATATTTGGTATATTTTTTTTTCCATCAAGAAATATCCGAATTTTAGAGAAGAGAGGCTTTAGCCACGCCCACAAAAAAAACACACTTGGCTGATATTTTGTTTCAGTTGTGACGTCACCTTTATGTAAACTTTCGCTTCTCCTAGAACTGTTGTATTTAAGAAGCTATAGTATTTGACAAAGTCATAGAGCTAAATTATAACCATGGAAACTCACAAAGTTACATTGTACCTTTGTGTAAGAGTACAACAACAATATTTTATAATTAAGAATTTAAAAGTAATCTTTAATAATAATAAGCCCCTATGGACCCTACCTCCTCTTGGTGGGGTATGGGAACTACTCTAGCTGTAGGGTAGGCTAAAGGGTCAAACCATCTATGATGAGATCTTGTTCTAACATTGATCATGCTGAATCAGGTGTGGCGCAGGATAAAGTCACCTGTGTTTGGGGCCTCCGTTCGTAAAATATACTACAGTCTCCCGCAGGTGGTGGTGGAGAAAGTGGCATTCCATTCTGTAGTATGGCTACCACAATGCCGGGGCAGCACCATCCAGCCTGAACAGTCGTAAGTGTTTTGTCTGTATTAGAGCAGGCTACCACCAAGACTGGGAAACCTCACCAGCGCATCCGATGGTCTTATGTGCGACTTCTACACCATTACACAGTTAGGGACTCATCTCACAGGATACACACGTTATCCATCGTTAGGGTTTACCGGGTAGTGGATCAGTGATGTTCCATAGTAGATAACAATCTTATTCCTCCATGCATTCTTGCACAAATTAGGGAAGAAGTTGCTGAATCCAACCACAGGACACCACACCTCACCCCACTAGAAGACACTAGCTTCATGGTTTCTGTGAACAATCTCTACCTCTCAGTACACATGCCCCAACAATACAACTAATAACATATTACAAGCAGCACATGATCATTTCTACACTGCACTAACAATACACAGGCTCAGACCCCACACTCAGGCTGCCACTCCTCAAAGTACACACATCAAAACACCTCTCCACAGTCATATACAATCTCAACAACATCATATACAACACCTTGACAATATCCAAACATTAGAAGACATACACTCTACTGTGCGGCGCAGAGAACCATTCGGGCACTTGGAATCAAACAACACCACATACCTCCCACTGCACGGTCACAAGAATGCTTTCCCTCTTGGAGATGTCGCCTTGAGAGCCGCATCAGCGACCTTAGAGGAGACATAACCAGGCTCACACAATACTGTACAGGAAACAAAACAAAGAAACTTATGTCCCAGGTTAGGAAGATATTCAAACACATAAAAACTCGCCCTTCACACTCAAATCATCATAACCAGATTCAGGAACATCTCGACACACTGAGTGCACTTGCAAAAAGATTACAAAGATACAAAAAGATACACTCTGCACAAACAACAGAACAACACTTTCCAATACAATGAGAAAAATTTTACAGATCCCTTACATCACCCTCTACTACACATAACACAAATACTCCCACCAGCGAAGCATTATATGGTCGTCTCTATGGTCCAACCCCATCCTCACAATAACAAAGCACCATGGATAACAGAGGAACAACAACTTACTGAACACTTACCCTTCATGTTCTTCCATGAGATTACTGTCGCAGACGTATAGACAGCACTAAAACATGCCCACAACTGGAGGGCTCCTGGTGCAGACGGCGTCCAGAACTTCTGGATCAAGAGATTCATGTCCCTGCAAGGAAAGCTAGCTCTTACACTCACTGACATAATCCAACATATGCATCTTTTCCTCACACAGGGTGTCACATACCTACAGAGCAAGTATACTGAAACAGCGCACCCTGCAAACTAACGTCCAATCACTTGCCTCCCCACACTTTACAAACTCCTCACCTCCTGCCTTGCAGACAAAATCTACACACACATTGAAACACATAACATTCTTTCCGAACAGCAGAAGGGCTGTTGTAGGAATTCCCAGGGTTATAAGGAGCAACTCCTTATTGACTCGGTAATCCTGTGGCAGGCAGCACGAAGAATAGGAGCTTACACATTGAAAACATCAACTACAAGAAGGCATTTGATTCGGTTCCTCATTCCTGGCTCCTACACACTCTTCATCTCCACAAAATACGCTCCAAGATCATGGCATTCTTGGATGCCACGGTGAAGAGTTGGAACACAACATTACATCTACACACCTCCATCACTACAGTCCTTATTCCTATACGGAGAGGTATTTTCCAGGGAGACTCCTTTGGTTCTGCCTCGCCTTGAATCCATTAAGCCACATGCTAGACAACACAAAACACGGTTATAGACTTATCTCAGGCACTCTGACACCTTACAAAATTTTAGTCTTGCTCTACACACTTACTCTACATGGATGATATTAAACTCTATGCCACAAACAATACACAACTTACTCATTTACTATAAGTCATCACACAGTTCACCAAAGATATTGGAATGGAATTTGGAATCAACAAATGCCTCAAGCTACATATAACACGCGGGAAGACTTAGAATTTGGAGAATTTTGAACTGGACCCTGGATTGGGCATCCAATCCATGGAAGAGGGAAGTACCTGGGCTTCCAGCAAGCACGTCATTGATAACGCAAACATCAAAAACACACACATACCATGCTCGCGTTCACAACATCCTCAAAACACAACTCAACGCCAGAAATAAAAGTAAAGCCATCAACACTTTTGCTGTGCCCACAATAACATATTCATTCGGCATAATTCCAAGGACAAACACCAAACTCGAAGCACTACAACGCACAACACGCAATACATTCACGAAACACAATATGCACCCCCCCCCCCCAAGTTCACTACAGAAGAATGACTCTTCCCCACAAGGAGGGAGGATGAGGATTTATCAACCTCATCACCCTACACGAAAAAAAAGTACACACTTAGAGAACACTTCCACCCAAAAAGCACAACACTCCTCATTCCATTTAGCCATTGTCAAGGCTGACATACACCTCACCCCCTAGACCTTGAAAACTCTTATCCAACACTCACCAACCCCCTGGACCTCGAAAACTCTTATCCAACACTCACCA
>JAFIDM010000001.1:74579319-74611641 GCA_023159025.1 Thereuonema tuberculata | reverse complement strand
CTCTTATCCAACACTCACCACCCCAGATACCCATACTCAGCAGCTGCATGAATCATGGGCTCATAAGAAACTCCATGGCAGACATTGTCCATGACCTCAGCCAGCCTCATATCGACATGGAACCATCGAACAGATGACTGACGAGTGGTGAGCTATTTGGAGAGAGCGAAGGGTTCATGATCACCAGGTCATTCCAACATGCAACTACAAGAAACACATTTAACCCTACGCAAACACTCACGACATATGCAGGAAATGCCTCACTATGCATGAGACGATCGAGCACATAATATCAGGCTGTTCCCTTCTCTCCCAAACAGACTACCTCCACCGACACAATCAGGTAATGTCGATTGTCCATCAACAGGTAGCATATAAATACTCAATTATTAAGAACACAGTCATGTACTACAAGTACACACCACAAAGTGTATTATAGTCACCCTCATTTAAGCTGTACTGGGACCGCCCCATTTGCACAGACAAAACAATACATCATTTTGCACAGACAAAACAGACATCACACTTGTTGATAAGGTCAACAAACAGACCTATCTCATTGATATTGCAGTGCCTATCAGCAACAACATGCTGAAAACTCACATAGACAAGATTAGATAGTACATTGACTTACAATGGAGCACACAAGCTCCAGAAGCAGTGGAGGCAGGACCGAGTATGTGTTGTACCCATCCGCGACTGGTCTGGTGCCTCACATACTGCATTACAGCCTCAGCACACTAGGACTTCACAAAAACACTTTCGCACAACTCCAAAAGCTTATAGTACTCAACACAACACGCATAGTTAGGAAATTTATGGACACAACCGCACATCCCTAATCTTCCTTGCACACTTTTTACACTTGGCAACATGTGCTTTGGTCCTTGACCCACCATGTCTTTGCAGCGGAAAGCCAAGAATTGAAACATTAAGGCTGGGCACACACCAAACAAACAAAACCCTTTTCAAACAAAAATATTTTGCTTTGGCTTTTTCAGTGCTTTTGAATTTAAACGACAAACACCAAATAAACAAAATGTTCGCAAACATTTTGCTTGTTGAACATACATTTTGTTTGTATGTGTGGTGAAAAGCACGTTTTGAGCATTTTTGTTCGTTGATCAAACATTTTGGTTGTTGAACAAACACGTTTGATCATGTTTGTTGCAAAAGCATGGACCATTGTTCGTTAAGCCAACATTTTGAGTTACGCATGTGCGGAACTTGTTACCAAGCAATATCAACAATGCGCCTGCGTCATAGTGTATTTCAGCTGTAAAGAAAAATGGAGATCGATGTAGAATAGTTTTTTTTTTATGTTAGTAGAGAGCCGGCCCGCAATTTATAATTGTACTTTAAAGGAGCGTTCACAAACAGCATATAATATAAAATAAAATGTGCTTATTATGATTCGTTGAAGTTTTTAAACTTATGTTCATCCGATCGTAGATCCACAATAAATTGCAACATGCATTCACCTGTTCTTTTTTGATTTAGAGGATGAACAAATAAGCGTTCTGTTTTTCCTTCATTTAAAGTTCGCTGTAGCCAGTATCACATAACAACCATATTACAGTCGGACTCCATAAAGACGCTTTATCGCTGCTGTTTTTCCTTCATTTAAAGTTCGCTGTAGCCAGTATCACATAACAACCATATTACAGTCGGACTCCATAAAGACGCTTTATCGCTGCTGTTATCACAAAGCAGAATGTTTTGTTGTTCATCAAATTTTTTTTTTATATCCTGCAAAATGATTTGCTCGCAAGCAAAACGTTTTGGCTCACAACAATTTTGCTTGTTTGGTGTGTGCCCCGCCTTAAGCTGGCCGAACACGTAGCAATATTCTGCAGTATTGACGGTCAATATTGCTCATTTTTATTGATATCAACCGTTTCCAGCAATAAAAATGGTCAATATTGCCCATTTCAAGAATATTGACGTTGCTACGAAAAAAGGATCAATTTCAGTTGACGAGAAGTATTGCTGGTGCGGGAGCGAATCACATGAACGGATGAAATCACGTGACAATGGTGACGTAAGCAAGGCGCTAAAAAACGGCGATAAAAAACGCACACCGAGCAGTTTTTTTGAGATAGAAGGCATAAAATCATCAAAATGGGTCGGTCCAAAAAAGATAATTCAAACAACAACATTTTGTCAATTGATAATGAAAGACCCTTAATTGATTTCTACAGCGGTAAGGTGTTTAATACTAGAGCGATTCTGTACGCTCGTAACAAGTTAGGCTTAACCGCAAGTACGCTTACACTGGATAGCTCCCATTTTATTCGCAAATAAATTGTATAAAACCGATGTCGTACAATCGCTGGGAATATTATCCCCAGTGAAGCTCTGCTCGTGTGGTGTGCTTATAAGGCGTTCCACTGAGTGTGTAATGACTAGGGCTCCCTAGTGAAACACGAAGCGCCGTAAGCATCAATAATCAGGTCAATACTCGATTAGGAAAAACTGTGTTCGCGCGTGATAGCAACTGTCAATATCAATTTGCATCAATATCGATCGTCAATACTGAAGAATATTGCTACGTGTTCGGCCAGCTTTACACAATAACAACAACAACAACAATAATAATAATATCTCTTTACTGTAATAATGAGCTATAAAAACTATTGTGCTCTTTATTTTAATTCAAATAAACAGGACTTAACGCTAAAATGTCGACCAGTGTCATTGAAAGGAAATTTGTAATTATGCAATGGTTTAGGTGGACCTTGTCTTACTAAAAAACTTCTTTCGGCGTATCCTAAAATTCTTAACCACAATGCTGGATCTGTACTCAACGTTTGTAGAACGCTTTCTGTGGGTGTCAATTTTTTCAATGCTTTCATCTGGTGATGGTAGAGTCAGAGTGTCGTCAGTTCCAATTGATTTAGAAACTTCGTCCATTTGTTTGTCATCATCTGTCATCTGACGATTCCGTATTTTCTTTTATAACCGGACTTGATGTTAGATTCTCATAGTCGTCATTTGTTTTGGTACAACTCTTGATATAATTTTTTAACGTGCCAGCTTGTTTTTCCTTTCGGCTTCCTTTTCCAGCTTTCTTTTTTGTACTGGTAACCACAGAGGCGTATTTAAATGAGGGCTTAAAGGGCTATAGCCCAGGGCGGCAACTTTAGGGAGCGGCAAAAAAAATAGGAAAAAAACAAAAATCCTATACTTTTCAATAATATTAAAATTCAAAAATATTAAGTGTCATATTACAAGTAGAAAATGAGGGAAACATAAAAAGAAACAGACATTTCCTGGCTTTTTGATGTGTCTGTACAATATATGCGAACAGAGCGTATTTTTAGCTTTTAGTGTATATCCCGGGAAATCGGACGAGTGATGACTGTGGCTGTAGGTTTGAAGTGGAAAGGGACAGTGGCGTACCAACGCCTTTGGGGGCCCGGGGCGGGAGTTGTAGATAGGGCCCCCTAGACTTGCTTTTACAACCAAAAAAAAAGGAAATAAGCTGCTTGGTGGGGCCCTTAGGCTGGCTGATGGGGGCCCCTCCCAGGCGGGGGCCCGGGGCGGACCGCCCCTCCTTCCCCCCTTGGTACGCCACTGGAAAGGGGTAGATGTTTTATTGGACTGCTCAGGCGTGGGAGGCGGCGGGGGACTGTCTGACAGTGACTTTATACCTGTATTTACTTTCTAATACATATCTTATGCGATTGTTATATACGAAATATATTCCAATTATTTAAATTAACTTTGATGTTTAATTTTCTGTTAAACAGCTTTTTACAACATATTTTTTGAATGTGTACGTAAGGAAACGAATGCATTACTATGGGCCTAAATATTTATGTATTTTATTTTTTTTTCATTCTCCGAGTAAGTAAATTTTAACGAATAGACGAGTTGTAAATTATCAGTAACTTAGCTCAAAACTAAACATAAACATCAGTATAGTTTACTAAAATAGTGATATATTCAGACAGGAGGGTCAGGAGGAAGGGCGGCAAATCTGGCATAGCCCATAGGCGGCAAAAGTGTAAATCCGCCTCTGATAATAAAGTTTAGAAGCTTTCGAAGCATCTGTTGCCAGAGTGTTGGATTATCTGTTCTTTGTTAGATTAAGAATTAGATTAATTCACAAAATAGCTTTTTGTGCTAATCACGTGATCAAATCACAATTCATGGATACCAGGGTTTAAATGAAATAATTTAATTTTCAGTCTAATTTTCATCTGAAGTTAAGAATATGCCTTTCAGTAAACAATGTGAAGTGAAATAGATCAACGCGTCATTACAGTCCACAGTGTTAAAATAATTTTGGAGTCTAAGATATTGAATACGTTTTTAAACTTTTTTTAAAAAAAATATTTTAAATTGTATTTTTCTTTCCAAGTTAGTGTTTTGAGATTTAAAAAAAAAATCCTTTGAGCTGTGAGAATAAGTTCTGTTATAATATTTATAATCAGAAATTCTAACTAAATTTTACGAAAAACTGTTTGGAAATGTCAGTTCGTTCTATTTTGAGTTCGTAATCCATGTAGGCCTATGCTATGTATTATTCTTAAACTTTCTATGAATTAAATATTTAATTATTCTTACTTTCTAATTTAAATCCCAGTTAATGAAAACAAAAGGATGTCACGAGAATTGTGTGGTTAGTTTCAGTTGAGTAATGCTTCATTTACATGTTGATCTATATCAACTGAATAGTTCCTAGTCTGAATTATTATAACAAATCACGTGATAGCAAGATTTAGGAGGATCATATGACTGTGCTTGTTGAACGTAATGCACTCACTGACTAATTTTTGTCAAATTTCAAAGTTTAGTCTTTCAGAACATCGGGCGCTATAGCAAAGAAACAAACGATGTCTGGACTGAATGCAGGAGATACAGCTAAAGGAAAGAGGAAGTCCCATTTCAATAAGGCTGGGCTTCTTTTCCCCGTCAGTCGTATTCACCGCCCTCCCTGAGAACGCAAATATTCCCAGCGAGTGAGTATGGGAGGTGCAGTTTATCTGGCCGTCGTTTTGGAATATTTGACAGTCGAAGTACTCGAGCTTTCTGGCAATGTAGCTCATAATGCCAAGATGAAGCGAATCATCCCTCGCCATTTGCAGTTGGCTATCATGAAGGACGAGGAGCTAAACAAATTGCTGTCGGATGTCAACATCACTGAGGGTGGTGTCATACCCCAAAATTTTGGCTGTCTACTGGCGACAGAAAGGGAGAAGACACAGAACTTACATAACTTATGTTTTTCAATGGGGTTGTTTTGTAAATAATCAAAATTAGTCATGATTTTTAGAGTAATGCGTTGTCTATAAATAGTATCAATAAAGTGTTATACAAAACAATGGAATATCTACTATGGTTTTGCTGTTTGTAGTGTCCCGTCCGCCTAAACCTCCAGGAAGATACTGGTACTCAACGTTAACTTATTTAAAGAATTAATAAATACTTAACTTGCGCAAAATATAAAGAATTTAAAATAATTTAATTCTGATTAACTACAGTAAAACCTCGTTAAGTCGTCACTCAAGGGACCGAACATTTTTGACGACTTAAGCGGAGTGGGCATTTTTGAAAAAAAAAAAAAAAACCCACTGAAATACAATATTTTTATGAATTGCTGTAGAATTCGGTGAGAAAAACAAGATTTTCAGAAATCAATACATGCAAATGAATGAGTGGAAAAAAAAAACAAAAAAAAAACACATTTTTTACTTACCACATTTTATTTTCTTTTACTGGCATTAAAATAATCCAACAGTGTTGATTGATGAAGGTACTGATTACTGGTAACAATTCGAAACACTTTGTAATGAAATGGAACTCCAACTTTTGTGCACAAAGTTATCGTATCTAAAACCGAAACTTCTAGCTTTTCATTCCTATCCAAGGCTTTTATCATGTCCTTTACAAGCATTTTTTTGTACTTTCGTTTAAAGTCAAGAATTATCCCTTGATCTAAAGGCTGAAGAAGTGCAGTTACTTTTGGAGGAAGAAAAGCAATTTCGATCGCTTTTAAATTTTCGGGGCTTACTCGCTATGAAATAAAATCACACTCAGTAGCGGTCAAGAAAAACGTCTACTCTTGACAAGAGTCGCAGCGAGAAGTGTGTAATTTCCCAAGTGAATTTCCCACGTGAAAATTCCCCGTAAAGGCTAGGCTTTCTTTAGAGTGAAGGGGCGGGGCTGAAAAGATAGCAGGCAAAATTGAGAATAAAGATGCTTTTCGCCATTTTTGAGGGTGACGAGTTATCCAGAGTAAATTTAAATTTGGTGACGAGTAAAAGAGGGTTATTTTACATTATTGTCTATGAGACCTTGTCGGGACCAAAGGAAAACGACGACTTAAGCGAAGTGACGACTTAACGAGGTTTTACTGTACATGAAATCTTATTATCCTTCTGATATATGCAACATTTGAAACCTTTTGATTTAATATTTAATCTTTGAAATTCATTATGTTCGTTTTTTATTTCTTAATCTTCATAATTACTTTCTCAATTCATACATTGAATACTTCCTCTTACTACAGATCTCTTGATATTTATACATCCACATTATGCAAAAAATCTAAGATTCTGCGAGATTTCCTAGAATAACCTCCATTAAAGCTAATCTGAAATTAAAACCTGAAATTTGGGCATCAATTTGCGAAAAATGCAGTTTTCAGATTTTAATTATAGTATGAAGGGGAAAAGTGTAAGACTTCAAACTTTTATCTTAAGTTGGCCTGTGCCAGGAGAGTTATTAGCCAAAAAAATCATTCCTTATATTTTTATCCTTCTCTTTTAACGAGGTCACTAATACTGCAAAATTGCGAAAAACGCAATATTCAGATTTTAATTATATCTCTGGTGAGGGAGCTTCAAAAAACCTAAAACTTTCAGGAAATCAAGTTCTAACAGGAATTTAACTCAAATATAATTTTGAAGTTAAATTTTCTGGTATAACTGCTATGAATTTTTAAACAAATCAAAATTTCCTACATGAGTCCTGCGAAAAAAAATCAACTGTTTTCAATGATACAATTTTCAAAAAAAAAGTATTTTTTTTTATGACCAATGTAAAATTAAAAGCAGGTCTTTGATCAATATAATTTATATAAATTAAACAAGGTAGGGATAGGGATTAGTAAACCAATCACAGTGCTTCGCAACGGCTTCTAAGTCACCTTTACTTTAGAATAGATTGACGACAGCCCAGCAACTTTTAAGAAACCGAACAGATATACCCTACGCACTGTAAATTTTTAGCGAACGAAAAAATCGATATGTAAAATTTTCTGTTAATTGGGTATTTAACACATCAATATTTTTCTCACACTTACAGCCAAAATGCCGCTCCCAAATTTTGGCGCCCCGGACAAATATCCGGGTTGCCCGCCCCTAGAGCGGGCGCTGCTCCCGCAAATTTTGAGCTTTTGAGCTAAAACTTTTATGGGTGCTAGATACCCTAAAGAACTCGGCTGGTATTGCATTTCAACCAAATCAGATCACTCGTTTCAAAATGGCGGTCGATAGAATGTCTACTTTTTGACGTTTTTCCTATCTTCAAAGCCTTATCCTCACGTTGTTTTTTTTTTAGCTTTTGCCACGAACGTTTTAGCGCTTTTTAGGCATTAGCTTAACTACTAATAAGTAATAAAAAAGTCGACATCTGTTCACGGGTTTTTATGGGGTGGGGCTTAGAAGTCGGGCGTGACCTCAAAGTTCTGACGTGGATAACTGCCATAAATTTTGAGCTTTTCAGCTAAAACTTTTTTGGTACTAGATACATAGGCGTAGCTAGGGGAAGCCAGGGTGGGGCTGGCCCAGCCCCCCCCCCCCCACCCCAGAGTGGCCGTGCCCCACCTCAGAGAAAAATATATACAGTGGAACCCCGCCATTCGTCCGCCTCTCTATTCGTACAACTTTTTCAAGTAAAATTGAACTCGCCATTCGTACGCTTGCTCGCGATTCGGACAGCGTGACCTCGGTACTGGCCGCGCCACGCGGTCGCTTCAGTTCAGTATCGTGCTAGCTTCCGTACGCTACGCATCATCCACGCAAGCTTCGTGAAACTTTGTGATATTTTATTGTTATTTTTTGTTATTTTTAATAAAAATAGTGAAGCTATGGGTCTAAAAAAGATTACTGATTCAACTAAGCCTAAAAGGAAAGCAGTGAGAACGACAATTGAATTGAAAAAAGAACTCGTTGCGAAGTTTGAAAGTGGAACTCGTGTCTCTGACCTGGCAACTCAGTATGGCATGGCGAAATCAACCATATCATCGATACTGAAAAAGAAAGAAATAATAATAGAGGCCTATATATTTATTGTTTTCATAGTTTTTATGTATTTTAGGCTTAAAATATTATTACAAAGATTTAAATAAGCAATCATCTGTGGGTCTGGAACGGATTAATCCAATTTACATTATATCTTATGTGAAAAAATGATTCGCCATTCGTACAAATCGCCATTCGAACTGCCTCCTGGAACGGATTGTGTACGAATGGCGAGGTTCCACTGTATTGCTGTAATTATTTTATATTTTAAATATTGATATAAATTTGTGAATGGTGGGGTGATATGTATATTTGTTTTTAGGGTGGTGGTGTAGTTTGTCTTTGCAAGACACATTCTTTAATGCGTAAATGTAACAAAATGGGATTTCCTATCTACTTTGCATTTCGAACACAAAGCCCCCCCCCCCCCAGAAAAATTTTATAGTTACGCTTCTGATTAGATACCATTAAGGACTCGGATGGTATTATCAATCCCTACTCACAAATCTCAAGGTGATTCACCTTTGAGAAATACACTTACCGCGGTGGGTGCGCGGCAGAGATGTTGTATTATAAAATAAAGATTTTATAATTAAAAAAATAGATGCACAAAGCAAACTCCGAACAAACAACAGGAGGCAACAGTACTCTAGTGACTTAGAATAAAAATAAATATGTATGTAGCGTGATTCACCCTCTGGAGAAACCAAGACCGGTTAAAGAGAGAAAAGAGGGAGTGAACTGTATTACTTTAATCGTCCAGACTTAAATTAATACAATAAATTAATATCAATCTTTAATGATATTGTCTAATAAGTGACAGACTTAATTGGTATTAAATGTTTATTTAATTCGATTTATGAAAATTTCGAAATTTCAAAGCGAGCTTTTTTTCTTTCAACATCAATGTTACAAGTAGTATCTTAATAGGCCTATTTAGACATTTACAGTAAACTCCCGATTATCCGCGGAACCTCTCCTGTACAATATTTTTCATTTTTTTTTTTTTTTTTACTATACAATAAATTACGGAATTAAAAAAAAAAAAAAATTAAATCTAGAATAAGGTAAACAATAAAAGAGGCTAACAAGTTAAGTGAAGACAATTATAGACAAACAATGCGGAGCTTAGGCCGGCAGGTTACACTAAATTACGGGAGAGCCTTGCCGTAATAATAACATTTAAAAATAAATAAATAATTTAAAATAAAATAATTGTTTACAATGTATGTACTGTAACTGTATGTATTGCCATTTTAATGTAAATAAAACATGTTAAAAGCATTTTTGTGTTGATTTTCGTCCTATTTCGGATTTTCCGCGAAATTCGCTTATCCGCGGTTGCCGCGCCACCCAATTCCGCGGATAATTGGGAGTTTACTATATATTGATTTTATGTTTGTCTTATTGTTTAATTCCTGTAAATAACAGGTCTACCATAATTCTTTTAGAACGATAACCTATGAACCGGAAGTAATCCTCTGAGTCAAATAGCGCCATCTGCGGGCAACTGATAGATTCCAAGCAGAAGAAAATAGAGGGATAATTTCTGTTGCCATCCAGTAAGTAGCCGATAGAATTTTGAAAAACTACATTTAATGGTTCTGTTATTACAGATACTTTCGATTATGTTTTAAGAATAAGTTCGTCGGTTCGTTTCAATTAATATCGTTACTTCGAAATATTGAATTCCAGAGAAGGGACCACCGACGGTAAGGAGCCACATCAGTGGATGGTTAGATGTCCATTGATCTCATGAACAGATTAAGAGAAATTGGAGCATAAATTACATTTATTCTTCCAAAGTCTACTCTACAAAAAACTATCGGTTGCGAATGAAATCAGATTAAATTCCAAGTTTAAAAGTATTTGTGGAATCTTAGATTCCACTGCTTTTTCTTTCTCTTTTTTTTCCTACTGATGACAAAAAAAAAAGAAACAAAATTAAAAGAGAGGAAGAAAAAGAGAAGTAAATGATATCTTAAATTAGAAATTAGCCATAATCTGATTTCAATTCTTATTGTAAAGATTTGCTTTACAAAAAGATTCTAAACAACTTGATAAAAGTCAATTTCATTGAAGGGATTGTGTCAATTTTAAAATCAAGGTCAATTTTGTTGCAATATAATGTACTTATAATAACGTTTTGTTTTTCTTTTATCGTTAGATCAGCAAGTATTTCTATACTTTGAGCTAAGAAGCTCGAAACTGAATAATTTTGATAAATCAATTTTTCAATATATTCCAAATTTATTCTTGAATATCGGACTTTTGTTTTAATTTCGGTTATTAATTATCTATAAAAAAGTCTATTTTTTTTTTTAATTTGAAAATGGTTAAACTACATCATTTACTGTCTAAATTTACAAAAATGAATAAGCTTTTTATAGGTTCTATGAAAATTCATATTATTCATAGGTGCTTATTTATTCAGTAATATCTTTTTTTCCTTCACAAAGAGTAACCAAATAAAATAAAAAAGTTTTATGGGATTTTTTCAAGGTAAACTGACATCAAACAACTTAGCTCCTACTTTTTACTGTTATTTCTATTGCGTTTGACGAAGGCAGGGCCTTGCTCCATTTATTTATCATCACACAATAAAAAAAATTCATTGGATTTTAACACTAAACTTTAAAGAAAAAGTTTTGTTGCATTGATTCAAGACAAGAAATAATAATGTTTTGAAGAATCACAGTATTTTTAAAAATTCTTTATGAACCAATAAATTAAAAAATCCTGACTTACCCATCAAATGCTTTAATGTAGTCGCTTCAATTGTGCTCAACAGATTTAATGTAGGGTATTTAAAAGCTGGGCGACTAGATTACATTTTAAGAAAATAAAAACTGTGAAACAAACTAAGCCTTAATGTTTTTCTTACCCTTGCTGATTATTCTATTTTTGATCAATCTGCAGTTGAAATATGTAAAAGAAAAAAAAAAAAAAAGATTAATTAAAACTTACCTTTGCAAAGAAAAAAACAATGGAAGTTCTTAAAAATAATATAATATGCAGAGATAATCAAAAAGAGAAGAAAATACTGAAGGCTCATTTGCATAGAATGTGAGTAGAATTCTAGTATTTTTTGCTTATCAGTATTACCAATCATAGATTGCAGTAAAATAATTCCATTCTGTATATTTATTTATTTTTGGCACTTTTTTAACAGTTCTGATTCAATAAATCTTCCCTTCCATGAACCAAGAACTCAGATTACTGAATGCTCATATACGTTAAACAGCTGTTCCAAAATACCATTGCTAAGCATATGCAAGCTTTTTAATTTTCCCCCCATTTCTTTTAGTAGGAAGTTTTTCCCACAGAAATGTGGAATGCCATTCTTTGTACTTTTTATATTATTTTATAATTAGATAAGGACAACACACACAAATCAAATTGATCCAGTTGTTCTATTTAGAAGCTTAATTGTCAATAAACTATAATTTCAAAAAGATAAAAGCTGTGATAGTGAACTATCCATGATATTAATCTGGCTGCAAAATGAGCAGAGACGATGCTTGTAAAAGCATAAATCAAGAAATGGCACATATGGTAGAAAATTGGGAATTAATTGGAATAGGAAGTGACAATGAAATGTGAACAATAGAAAAAGAAGAAAGGAGAACCTATAATTATAGGGGTAAAACAGATAATACTTCAACTTAAACCTGTGAACAAAAATAAAATCCAGGAATGGGAATTCTCTGTTTAATTTAAATATAGTACTGTTTACATTCTCTGGTAAATCAAATCAAGAAAATGAAGTTGAAAAGGATAAACTCCTGACTGAAGAATCAATTTTATACATAACTAGACGGGTACCGTCGCTTCGCTCCGGCACCCTTGCATATATAGTATTAAAAAAAAACTTTATTTATTTAGCAAATTAATATTGAGATTGGAGAATATACGACTTCCCAGCCCATTGTGGCCTTCTTCGCTTAACTCAGGTGTATTGCGGGTTGGCGTCACACACCTGGGGTTGCCACCACACACTTCATGATCAGTTTGCCAGATTATTCCCTATCCCTTGGGAATTTTGAAAAATCCGCCAATTAGTATAGTTGGACAGTTGTTTAATATATTTTCATTTTTTATAAATAGATTCTTTAATTCTTCAGTAAATTTACCTTTCTTTCTGTTTTGGTGGTTTATATATGACTAAAATGCCAATATTTTGTGTTTGATAACAAAAACACATTTTTGATAACGAAACATATTAGGTTTTATTACAAAACTTCATGATAAATAACATGTTTTGTGAAAATTCTTGAATCATTTTCCAAAAGATTTCCTTGCTCCGAAGTTTTAGTAATTTGTAATTTAACATTTTGCTTACAGAATGACAGATAGAATAACGTTTTTATAATATACGCTTTTATAATATATAATAATATTAGCCGGGTACTGTCGCTTCGCTCCGGAACCCTTGCTTGTATAGCATTAACAAAAACAACTTTATGTGTTCAGCAAATTAATATTGAGATTGTTCGGAGAATATACGACTTCCCAGCCCGTTGTGGCTTCTCCGAATAACTCAAATGTATTGCAGGTTGGCGCCACACATTAAAAATTTAAAACAAAAAAATCAAATTTTTTCATGTATCTTGCAAACGCAGAAATGTTTGTGAATGACTGATATATCGTTCGATACAACTTTCTAATACCAACATTTTCTCAATATAATATTCTCTTCCAACTTTTATACTTTTCGTTTAAATTGAGAAAAAGTCAAAATTTGACCCTTTAAAATACGACATCTTGGAAACCAAAATAGTTTTTTGAAAGATTTTTGTAGCATTTTGTTTATCTTAAAAAGATCTATATTTTATTTATTTGCATAACCAATCTATCTCTTATAGTTTGGTCACAAAATTGGAAAAACTTAAAGTCTTATGACAAAATGACAGACAGAATAACGTTTTTATAATATATAATTTCAAACAAATTCATCTGATTAAAATTTCAAACAATAAAAATAATAATGTGATTATAATAATGAATGGTTACATGATCATGATTTGAAAATAACTAAAGATTTTTTGAAAATGATAATCATCTTTCAGTTGTATTAAGCAACTAACTTGTTACAATGTAAGCATTTGGAATACACAATGTTTTTCCATCATATTTTTGATCTTTCTGTATTTCTTGTCCATTTTGGAACTCAATATCAGTTTCATTTCATGGTTTCCTTCCTTTCAATTAATTCTTTCCATTTTAATTTCCTATCAATTTTTAATCAAGTTGTTAATAGGTTCAATTCTATATTCTTCTGTAGTACTGTACTACATTTGTTTTTTGTTTCTGGATTTTTTTTAACGATTCTTCTTAATATTTATATTGTTGAATATTTTTGTTGTGACTTAGCTGTTTATTTCTGCTTTTGTAGCCATAGGTCTTATTACAAACTTGTTAATTCTCTTCTTTTTCTTTTAAGTTTTACTAGTCCAAATTTGTTGTTTAGACTTAAAAATGTTTAATTGCTTTATTTACTTTATTAATAATTTCATTAATTAATATTTTAATTTCAATTCCTAAATATTTAATTACAGGTATGCGCCACTTAAGATCTGGACTTTGTTCCGTCCAATAGGACATTAGACGAATTGGATGTTGGTATATGTAAACAAACCCTATATACTGTAGTTATACTATATTGTCTAAACAGCCACAGTACTGTACTGTAATACACTAACAACACTAATAGAGAACAGACAGTAAAACAATACAGCATTAATTGGTCAGGAGGATATATATATATATATATACTAAATTACTGAACTATACAATAATACAGTATTACTGTACAATATATGGCTTTTTATTCCTATTTATAATTTATATATATTTTTTTACTTTTTAAACTTTAAATAAAACTTTTATCAGAAAGCATACTATTATACTAATGTATGCACTATTTTTTGCTTTTTAATTTTCAAACTTTTTTAATTTTTTTCTTTTTTTTTATGAAAACTTTCTTCAGGATCAGGATTTTTCAACTTTATGGGACCTCGGACGTATGTGATGAAAACAGTCATTCTCCAGACAGACTTTAAGTGGCGCATACCTGTACATAATTTGTTATTTTTTCATAAATTTTCCAGTTTGAATCATTTAGATTCTTCTGATTTTATTGAAGATTTGTTTTATTTATTAAAATTTTCATGTTGTAGATAATTGTAACTATATTGAATTTACAGGTTTTAATGTCTATAACTTATCCTCTGAGTCATTAAGAAACAGTCTTGCTCTCTTTATCCATCAATGAAATTCAAATGCTTATTCATCCTTAGATGCCAAATACTTCTTACTCAAGGATCCATTTAAAGAAATTTGAAAGTGGTGTTTTTATAAAAGTCCATTCCTTTGGCAGTGATGATTCATAAATGTAATGTAGAAAACACAAATCTTTATATTACAAAAATCCACATTTTATTCAGTTATTTTATGAATAGTGAAGATATTATGTACAGCAGCCTACCTTACAATCATAATGAAAATATCTGGAAGAGAAATTTAAACATGAAATTATTAAATGGCCTAATAAGTAAATAACTCTATTTATTTATTTATTTATTTATTTATTTATTTATTTATTTATTTATTTATTTATTTTGCATTGCTTTAATATTGAACTATTAAGAAGTTTTGAAGTTGTCAAATACTCCTTTTATTTTTTTCATTTTTTTTTTTTTATTTTTTTTTGTTAGAAACGCTTTATTTAAGAAAAAATGTATTTGAAAAGAAAACTATTCTATTACAATAAGAATTTAAAAAATAAAATATTTAAAGAAACTCCATAAATTACACAGTTTTATATCTCATTATTACAAATAAAGGAGCAATTATAAAATACAAATAGAAAGATTATTTTTACATATATTAAGATATACACCATTTGCTACTATTAGTTGGCCTCTGGGCAGCTATTCTGTGTTTATTAATAAATAGTTAAGTGACTGTAGGGATAATGGAACTGATTCTTGCTTTCATCAGTGTCATTTAAGTAAATCAATATTTAAGGAAGTTCACAGAAATCAGCAACTTGACATTATTCTCATTCTAAATCTTATCATCCTGCCTTTATTTATTTGCTGTGTGGAAAAAAATAAGCAAATAATTTGGAATAAATAAATAAAGGCTACTTAGCAATAGTGGAGGTATTATTGAAATTAATATCTTAGATAAGAAATCAATATTGAGGGTAAGTGAGAAATAATGCTTAACTGTGTTAAATTGTAGAGATATTCTACATTGAGAAACATAGAGAAAGAGAAACCTGAATTCACTAGAATTCACTATTCTCAATATTTAAGCTCTGAATAGTTAGGATTTTATAGTATTCAGAAAATAGTTAGATTGTGCAAGGATCTAGGCAGTCATGTATTTATGAGATCTTAATTACATAACTATACAGGGTGTTTCTGAACTTATGTTACAGAAGAATATGGTACATAAAAGGAATAAAGACAAACAGTTTTCTTTAAGTAATGTATGTTCGATCTTGCAACGATACGGCCCTACAGTCGTTTTGTGTCTTGCCAAATCATTTAACGGGAAATCTGTACCTGGACTTCCTGACAAATATCTTGCCAGTTCTGTTGGAAGATGCATCGATTGCTGTATGCCCCAGGATATACTTCTAGAATGCTGGACCACCTGTACACTCCAGTCTTGTGGCACGACGATTTCTGATGGAAACATTTGGTGAAAGATGGATCGGTAATTGAGGTCCTGTCTCATGGCCTCCATGATCGCCGGATCTTAATCCGATTTACTTCTTCTGTTGGGCCATGTGAAGAGCCACCAGTCGATGAACTGCATCAATGAATTGTTGAAGCCTGCAACACTATCCATTCTATATCTGAGTGCGGCAGTCAGTGCTCCTGCGATGCCACTATTGTGTAGAATTAGAGGGCTATCACTTTGAACATCTTCTCTAATGCACAACACTCCAAATAGGCAGGTAGCAATGGCCCTTCCATGAATGATTGTCATGAAACAGTTCCTCAACAACACTAAAACGACTGTAGCACCATATCGGTGCTAAACCTGACACATATTACTTTATGAAAACTATTCGTTTTTGTATCCTCTATCTACCATATTCTTCTGTAACATAAGTTTACCCAGTATATATAAAAGATCTTATTTATACAGGGTGACTAAATTCATAAGACAAACTTTAATGAATGGTAGGGCACACTAAAACAAATATTTTTTGTCAAACAGTGTATGTCTGCAAATGTCATATTTATGTGATACAGGACTCTATTTGGTTGTTAACAATACCCATCCAAAGATTGAGAGAGAATCATTGCTGGTAGACATGTGGCCATGTAGCAGTGGATTTGTGTTTGTCCACACATGAGCATTGTGCAGATTAAACATTCCCTCAAGTGTGAATTTTTTTTCATCTGTGAAGAGCACATGTGATGAAAAATCCGGCAGCACTGCATTCTGCTGCATAAATCAGCAGCATAACACTATGCACTGAGGATAATCCTCAGCTTTTAATGCATGAATTCTCTGTAAATGGAATGAATGTAATTGGTCCTGGTAAAAAATTCTCCGTATGGTGGTTTGGCTCACATGTACAGTACGTGCAGCTGCTCTGGTGCTTGTGTCAGGATGTTCCTCAACCTGTCGTAGAATGTAAACATGACAGTTGCAAACATACGTTGTTTGACAAAAAATGTTTGTTTTAGTTTTCCTTACCACCTCTTAAAGTTTGTCCTTTGAATTTAGAATCAGCCTCTATAACTTTATACATGTGAAGCTTCATTTATTTACATTTATAAAATCAGTTCCAAATTTTTATTGCAATCTAACATCTTTCAACAACAACAAAAAAAAAAGCTTCATAATGGTATATATGAAAGTGCAAAAGCATAGGCTACCTTTAAACTGATAGTGATTGTATTGTGCATCCTCAAGGCTGCTTAAATTGTAGTTTTATCTTGTTAATCTCAATGGTAGTAGTACAGAGTCCACACACAAAAAAAAATACACTTCAACATAACATCTATTAAAGTGTGTATACATTTTTTTGGCAGACTCTGTGTATGGCATGGCATCAGAAACCATATGATAGGGTTTTTTTGTTTTTTTTTTATTGCCATTTGCATACTCATGTCCAGATGCTACCTTTCTCTAGAAAGGTCTGCAAAGATGGAATTCAGCTTCTGCATAAAAACTTCTAAATATACTCTTTATGTTCAAAAGTTAATTGGAATCGTCAGTACACATTTACGACACTGCTGCATTGAAACAGAGGTAATGGCAATGCTACCGGTAGGACTAATGGAAAAATTCCCACAAGGTTGGTGGCAAAGGAAACCTGTAGCACTAGTTTCAGTTAGTTTGGATAGTTCGTGTTGTGAAGAGCTCATTGGTGTTATGCTTCTGAAAGAATTGTTATTGCTTTTTTATCACAAATGATGATCTGTAGCCAATAAATATGGCACAGAGAAGCCATATCGATGACATTATGCATGCATTGAAAGAATAGAGGCTGGCCACACTTGGAAACAAAGTGTTCTAAGATCTCAATATTCCATAAAGCATCATTTCTAGGCTTTAGAGAAGGTTCCAGGCTGGCAAGGATGTTGGAAGTATGGACAAGGTTGCTCACACGTCACAACTATACGACAGGACAGGTATGTGACCATAAATAAATGGTGCCACCTAAACAGCACAGCAAATGCATTAGTTAGAGACCTTGCAACAGCCTCAGGGATCACCGTATCCAGACAAAAGGTTTATCGTCGGCTACGTGAGATTGTTCTGTGTTCAAGGCAGTCTGCTGTATGCATTTCCTTAACTGTACAGTATGCAGTCCTGCTTAACTTGGTGTACTGAACATCTTGCTTGGACCCAGAACAAAGAGGCATTATACTGTTTACTGATGAGTCGCGTTACAGTCTAGAGACTGATTCTTGGCGCCTATTCCTGGCAAGCCCCTGGGACACTTTACAACCCTGACCACATCATCAAAACAGATCGTTATGGAAGTGGTGGAGTTCTGGTTTGGAGTGATATCATGTCAGGGTCATTTACACCTCCGCATGTGTTCGACAGCTGTATTGTAAAAGCTGTGGTTTGTAGGGATGTCATCCTGCATCAATATGTGAGACTTCTTCATGATGAATGTGATCCTGGGTTCCACTTAATGGATGACAATGCACATCCTCATAGGGTTAACTTGGTTCAGGAATACCTGGAATCCAAGGACATAATGCTTTTGGACTGGCCAGCTAGCTCACCAAACTTAAATTCCATTGAGCATGTGTGGGATGCCCTTGACCACTGGACAGAACCCTCCACCATGGACCATTGAACAAATCAGAAGAGAGCATGTTCAAGAATAGAATTCCTTACCTCAGGAACTGCTGGACAAACTTATTAACAGTACAACAAACCTCTATGCAGCATGTATAGCTGTTCAAACTAACCCATATACTGTATCAAACATTTCCACGACCATGGTGGCATTCATGACACAAGCTATGTCCTGCGGAACACTTAATGTCCAATTTTTTTCTGTTTTTCTGTGGGTCAAGTGAACCCACATTTCTGTTTTTTCTTCATTTTGCCTTTATATGTTAACTTCATCCTTTTGGCCTACGTTTCCGACAACTGAATGAGGCAAAACCATCCCCAGATATCAGTTCCCTCAACTTATGGATAAGAGTGCCTAAGAAATGTCATTTTAGATGGTAGCTGTTAATAATGTTTTATTCATCCTTACTATAGAATTTTTTTTTTGTAGACCAAAAACCCATTGGAAGTGAATATGTGATTAAGTCGTAGAAGAGATAACAATTCAAGAATTTACACTATTTTGAGAAGTAAATCAAAGTATGTGGTTTTTTGTGCCCTGATAGCATCAAGCACATTCACAAGAATTTTGTAGAAAATGGTTATTTATATATCTTTTGGATAAAATATTTAATCTAATTCACCCCCCCCCCTTTTTTTTTTTGTCTCTTACAGAAATATGGCCAACAAGCAGATCAATTTAGATGAGCCTAGATGGGATCAAAACACTTATATTGGTAGAGCCAAGCACTTCTTTAACACCACAAACCCTTTGAATTTACTCAGATCTGGTGCAGAATTAGATGAATCAAAGCAAATTATTGACGCCTACAGGTATTATTAAAGTTGATTGTTAAGTAATTACAGTAATAAAAAAAGTCAACCTTGTAAAAGTTATCATCAAAAAGTGTGGATTTTTTTTTTTTTTTTTTTGAAATGTTTGTTTACTTAAAAGTAAAGTGTACTGAAAGTTTGATTATTTTTTTAAGTAGATATTACAGTTATCTGTATGATTACATAAAGTAAGACAAGGGAATATGTCTTTAAAAAATAAGAATTGTGAATTTATAAGCAGTAGTAAATATTTGAAGCATATTACTATGGTAACTAATTATTTTTATGTCTTACCAAAATATAACTTTTTATTTTTTTGAGAAAGTTTTACTAAATGAGTTCCTTCAGCAGCAGCTTTCATAAGATTTGCAGTTACTTTAATTTTAAAATCTGTCACATTATATATTGTTGATGTTTAATAAATAGAAATAATCACTTTTACTTGTGTAAGGATATGGCACACTTTTATAGCCTTAAAATACTATTTAATGCTAATATATTTAAAGTAAATTAATACAAAAAACTGACCAAAAACCAAAATAATCATGAGGAATTGGATCTAAGGCATTTATACATATGCATTCCTATGTAAGAAAAGTCCCTATGTAGAAGTAAGTTTGTTTAGTAATTGTGTTTTTGTCAGATTTAATCAACAAAAGAATTATTAAAAAAAATTAAAGTTAATGTAAAGAAAGGAATCTAAAATTCCTGATATATTGTAAAAGCCAATGTTTGAGTGCTTTCAAGATTCAACAAATTCAGTCACTTCTAGAAATTGAATAAAGATTCAAGGTGATACTCTTTCCATCATTTTTAATGCATCTCAAGTGTTTTGTGATAATTAAAGAAATTATAGCTACTAATTGTATCTTGTAATTGCAATCTCCACTATATTCTTGTGTCTTGTAAAGATTGAAGTGACGTCAGAGAATTGCATAACACATTATTCTGCAGCAAAGAATATAGTTCCGGCACTCTTGTTATTTCATCCCAAATTTAGGAGATTATTGTTGATTAAGTATTAAATATTTTAAGTGACAGACAATGTAACTGTTCAAATTATTAGATTTGTTTATTTTCGATCATATAGCAAGGGAACATGCAATTGGTTAATGTTGTTAAGGGGTTCATTACAACATGTCAGCCTCCAGTGCATTGCACGCATCTCCTTATAAATATTTCAAAAGTAATTGTAAAGGTCAGTTGATTCACAGCAGTGTGAAACAAATAATTTTAAATGTTTATTCCAAGTTAAGAAAATGGGAACATCACCGGGCAGTTGATAAAGTTATTCAGAAAACAACATTTTTGACAGGAATATTGGTTACATTTTTCTATACCATTAAAAATAAACTTCAAAAGGAGGGAATTCTACGCACACCAGGCAAGAAGAGGCCTCGGAAAGCAAATACATCATGTTCGGATAAAATTTGTGGTTCATTTTTGTACACTGCAATTAGACATAAAATACATAAAATGTTTTTGAAAATGAAATACCAACAGTAGGAAATGTATTGAAAGAAATTACTGACAATCCAGAGTTGACAAAATCTCCTGCAGTACATTATATTGAACATTAATATTTAGGTATCAGTCTCGGCATAGAAATTCACAATTATGTGACAGTGAAGATATAATCACTTGGCGACATAAAATTTACATGCATTTTGGCAGACAATAGGCCTAACATTTATTTAGATGAAATGTGGATAAATGCCAGCCATACACCTGGAAAAGTTTGGCACACTACTACCATATCATTGAAGAAGGAAGCTTTTATGCATGGACTTTCAACAGGATTGAATCAGGCACCAACAAGTAAAGGTGGACGTTATATTTGTGTACATGCTGACAGTGTTGATGGCTTTGTTGAAGGAGAACTACTGATGTTTCAGTTAAAAAGCAGTGGGAATTATCATCAAGAGATAGACGGCAAGTTGAACCTGATCCTGTCTAATTCTGTCATAGTTATGGATAATGCTCCATACCACAGCATCCGCAGAGAAAAAATACTGGCAATGAATTAGTGTAACCATGAAATTCAAGCTTGGCCGACAGAAAAAGGATTACAGTGGCAAAGTGAACAGCTCAAGTCAGAATTACTCCAAGTAGTTAAGTTTGAAAAACATAAATACTTAAAATATCATGTCGATGAAATGACAACAGCAAAGGGGCATTACGTGTTAAGGTTACCACAAGATCATGCAGAATTGAATCCAATAGAACTAGCTTGGAGTCGGGTGAAAAGCTATGTAGCTCTACATAACAGAACATTCAAACTGAAAGATGCTAAGGGTTTATTTGAAGAGGACATTTTGAAAGTGACAGCTGAAATGTGGAGGAGTTTTGTAGCACACACTTATCAAATTGGAAGATGCATTTTGGAACTGCTTGATAGACTGTGAAGAACAGCCATTAGTCATTAATCTGAACTGTGGTTCTTCTGATAGTACGAGCTATATGGACTCATCAATTGGATGTGAAGTTCTCACAGCGAACACTGATTAATAAGCTAAAACAAATCAAAAATGAAAACAAAGCTTATCAAATACAATGATAAAATAAACAAACAAAAAAGTGAAATAAAATTAAATAAAAAAAACTGAATAAAAAGAAAAATTTTTTTTTGATGAATATGAGGAATCGATCCCACATCCTTTGACTTTCAAGCTGAAAGCTTTATCTGTTAGACCACCATAAAATATGTACTGTTCTGCATTATGTCACTTCAATCTTTACAAGAAACCAACTGTAGTCCTGATGATCATTGAAATGTCAGAGCTTATATCTCAGTCCTTCTGCAAGCCAGTGGAAGTACAGGAAAATATTCACAATAGGATATAAATGGGAAATATCTGCAGCACAATTCAAAAAAGCTTTTATTATCGGGCAAAATTTGGACTGAAGTTCACTCTTGCACTTAACTCTCATCAGAAAATACATATGAAAACAAACTGAAATTACACAGAGAAGAGAAAAAAAAGGAGCATCTATACTTAAAATTATAATTAATATACTGACAACCAGAAACTAAGACATCTACCTAATAATGCAAAGATCCTCCTTTTGATCGGATTACTGCAGCAATATGATGGGAGATGGATTCACAAGCTCTCTAAAATACTGTGTAGTGTACACCATGCCTTCTTAATAGAGGTCCACAATTCCCTATATTCGCTAGTGGTGAAAACCTGGCACTGACAGCATTTTGAATCACCATATGTTTATTCAATTTAAATCCGGCAAATGATTGTGCCAACTTATGATGTCAGACTCAGAAGAATACTCTTCCAGCCACAATTTGGTGACTGTTGAGAAGAGCCTCTCCTCTCTGAGTGAATGCAAGACATGAACAGGTGCAAATGATGTGCAAGGATGGTTACTTAGTGTCAGCCGATCAGTGATATCTGCAGATGTATGAGGGATTCTAATGCACTCGAACTGTAAACACCCCACACCACAGCGGAGCCACTACCTCCCTGGACTGTCCCTTGTTGGCATATGGGATTCATTGCCTTGTGAGGTTTTCTCCATTTGCGTAATTGTCCATCTGCCCAAAACAGTTAGAATCACAATTAGTCTGATGTAGCCTCATCAGTCTAAGCTACATGTTTTCAGTTGTATTGCATCCAGTGGCAGTGTTCATGAGCTCAGGCAAGATGCAGAGCTCATGCTATCAGATCAGCAGTGGGCCTCGAGTGGGCCATCGGCTCCTTACCCCGTAGAAGAAAGAGAACTTTGTACTGTCTAAATGCTGATGTTATGTGTGGCCCCAGTACTGAATTGTTCTGTTATCTTCTGCAATGCCGAATACTGGTCGAATGTTTTAATGTCTTCTAGACGCTGTCCACAATTACCCAGAGATTTTAGTTGGCTGCAGCAATGTCACACACTGGATATCTTCCTTGACATTCTATATTCGCAGTATGTCCTTGACATTATTGCACATGAAAATCCAAATTTTGTGTTGATTTTGGAGATGGAAGTGACCCTTTTCTCTGGCACCTACTATCATGGCTGAAAAATTGCTTAAATTGTGATGTGTGGCCATCATCACTCCAAATTATAACAACAGCAAATATCTGCTTCTACATGTACTTCAATTGCGAAAGATACCATTTAATGTGGGAGTGTGATAGCACGTACTGGAAATAAAATCTGCTGTTTCAGTTTTCTAATGCTTCTTTATATATATATATATATATACACTTGACAATAAGCATTGTAAAGTAAGGCGATGGATAACAATAAAAAAATATATATAATCCAACAGTAATCTATTATTTATTAAAATATATCACATTGACATTGGTTAATTATGAAGAGGAAAAAGGAAAAAAAAATCATAATCACAAACAAAAGATGAAAGTTGCTATGAAATTTTGAATCGCTTAATATTCATAATCAAAACAGATCATTTACCAAATAACAAAAATATCATATGTTGAAGAAGGACAAAAGAGAATCTTGGGAATTTTTTTAAATTTCTAAATAGCAGTATTCATTATCTGAAGCAAAACTTTAACCTTTCACATCTTCTGAGCTTATCTTTGAGAGGTCTGGCTGATGTCCTAAAGAAACAGCTTTCCCAGGCTCCTGCTGATGATAACTCAGGATGCGATATCTTTTTTGGCTTCTTATGTTCCTCCTTTGATTGTTATTATAATATACATTATTATTATGGCTGTTTTTCTCCATTAATTTAAGAATAAATAAAGATAGTCTATTTTTTTTAACCATTTTAAATCCAAGGTTTTAATTTTTGCATTTTGCTTTGTTTTAAATGTATATCAATTTTATTTGATTGCTTGTTTATTTTTAGAGGAGAATAGCCATTAATTTTTAATGGTATTTTACTTTAGAAATTTAGTAAGAAAATACTCAACAATTTGATTCCTACGACTTTTAGGAAGGTGGGCCTGGTAGCCGAGTGGGTAAGTGCACTTGGCTGCAGGTTGGAGGTGGTGGGTTTGATCCCTGGCCTCGGCAGAAGGCAGGAATTTTCCCATGCTCCCTTCTCTAAATGGGTCCTAGGGTTTACCCAGTCCTCTGTTGAATGGGTACCAAGTTTCTTTCCCTGGGGTTAAAGGTGGACAAGCGTCTGGCTGACCCCCAACCTCAACTTAGTCCCATTGGTCATGAAATGCCAGGAGCATTACCTCTCCCAACCCCAAAGGCCACATAGGCCTATAGTGGGACAAGTAACTAACTTTTAGGAAGTATTCCTGCTGAGAATGTATTGAAATTAACTTATTTTTCATGCTCAGTTCATGCTTTTAGGATTGTTGTCAAATTAATGAAATTAAATCCTTTAAGTTAGACCTCATATTAAAGTGACTTGATTGTTTCAGGGCAGGAATAGATTTAGGTTTGACAGAAGAAGAGCTATGGCAGGCCAAACATATATACGATTCAGCATTTCATCCAGATACAGGAGAAAAGATGATCATAATAGGCCGTATGTCTGCTCAAGTACCTATGAATATGATGATAACTGGCTGTATGATGACATTTTACAAGTAAGTATGAAAAATCAGTGGTTTAATCCTACAAACAAAAATACTTAGCTTTAATATTTTGGCTAATTAGCTACTAAACGAGGAAGAGTATTATAATAATGGGGGGGGGGGGTTAAATACAATATTTTTTTATTGTTTTACACCCAAAAAAATTGAATATTTTTAACATTATGCATTTTACATAAAAAATTAAAAAATTTTAAAACTAAGAATGCAGAAAAAAACGAAGAAAAAAAATTAATTCAAGTAAACATGGAGGTTTTTTTTTTGAGCACCATAACTATTTTATTTACAAAGCAAGCAAGTAATTAAGTATAATTACTACTATACTTTGCTGAAAAATATTTTTTTTTTAACTTCTGTAAAAATAAATCAATAAAAAAAATAAATAACAATAATTATCTACTTAATCATAGATAAATTGTATTATATGTAAGATGATTCAAATTAAAGTAACCCTATGCAGAGCACTCTGGAGAGAGAACCAGTTGGTGAAACAACATTCCAGATCATTGGGAAAATATTTCTATAATAAAAAAAAAAATTAGTTTAAGAAAATGACCAATGGGGAAATATAGCTCTGCAAGCATCACCAGTTGAAATCTTAATATCACGTATGTTTTAGGGCATCATATCAGGTATCAAATGAAGTGTGAAGCTTGTCGATTCAACAAATGCGATGGTTCTCAACGTTTGTCAAAATGCACTTTTTACTTTCAAATTACTCTACCAGAATTGTGAAAGCGCTGCTAAAACAGCTTCGTGAGGTTTATCAGATGCCTCAAATCATTGTGGAAAGGTCCACTGATGCCGTGTGCATTGCGATGCACGGCTCATCAATTTGAGGAGATGAGTAACTTCACAGTCCGAACAGGAAGAGAGCGTAGACCTAGGATAACTCGAGTGGCCGAAGACATTGCAACGGTAGTCGTTGAGCAATCACATGAGAAAGTTCCAGGCACGTGCTTGTGCAGTGCTTGTGCTATAGCACGGCAATTAGATATACCATATGTAACAGTAGGAAGATGTTTGCGTAAAGTATTGCATAACTATCCCTACAAGCTCAGCCACCTTCAGAGTTGCAACCTGGTGATGGCGACATCAGAAAAATGTGTGCTTTGACATTCCTGGCACTCATGCAGTTGGACAAGGATTGGTCCTAGAACATCCTGTGGAGTGATGAAGGAAAAAGAGATTTCTTGTCCTTCGTTATTCAACCTGAAGAAATTTTCTGTTAAAGAAAATAAAATATCATTGTTGTTATTAAAGAAGACATTTTAGAAGTATTGTGCATCTCATAATTAAACGAAGAATTCAATTTTAGGAACCTGTCTTAGATTTTGGCTCACATTGAAACTTAAACTATCCTGAGAACTGTTGATTTGACATCCACTACTACCGAAGTTTAGCTAAAATTGTTGAATTTAGTTCTTCATTTGTATGAATTCATTATTCATGTCAGAAATTTGATGATTTCTATTTGGAGCTATTGAAATATGCATCATAAGCCCTATAAATTTCTGCTTATTGAATAAGTAATCTAATAATAACAGTGAAATGCTCAGTCTTTTTGATTTGCTGTTGTTGTTGTCTTGAAAATAATATAATAGATTATAAGCAGCTTAATAGTGTGAAATTGACTCTTTTTTTGCAAAGACTTATTTCTCTCAAATCATTTTTGAAGTTATTAAAGTATAATAATTAATTATAATAATTTATAAAAGTATAAATAAAATGTTAAGAAGTTAAAATCTATTATATAGTTTTAAATCTTAAGCCTTTCCAATAATTTAAAAAAAAGTAAAGTTTTAATTTCTTCAATTAAAAATTTTGTAATAAATTTATTTTATTATTAGAACTACTCGTGCTGTTGTATTCTGGCAGTGGATTAATCAGTCATTTAATGCTATTGTGAACTATACAAATCGCAGTGGTGATTCTCCAATTACCAACTCGTAAGATCAGTATTTTATTATTTCTTCTTATTTTGGCTCTGTAAATATCAATTTGCTGTAAGATATTATCAGTTTTCTTATTAGTACATTTTTTATCATTACAGGCAGTTAGGAGTATCATATGTATTAGCAACTGGTGGTGCTCTTGTTACTGCACTTGGTCTCAATAGCTTAGTAAAAGTAAGTAATAAGGAAACATTGGTTTATTACATTCTAACAGCATATTGTCTTTCTAAAATCTTACTGAACTCTATATATATATATTGTGATGAGTTTTATATTTGCATTTATATATTTATTTCTATTTATGTATTTCTATGTATTTTATCTTTTACTTCTTTTGCAAGAATCACTTGTATTATTTGAAATTCCAACCGTTAACGAATATTTCTGTTTTGTTTACTTTTAAATCTCAACGGCTAGAGGTGCTCCCAACATGCACCTTAATTTAAATCTTTCCGTTAATTTCAGTTATTATTTGAACCTTCCAATCATCTGTTTCAGCCCTCTAGCCAAACAGCAACCATTGTAAATAAACTTATATAAACCCTTGCACACTTGTAAATAAAGAGAACCTAGAGAACCTGTTCAGACCTGTCATAAGTCTTGTTCATCTTATTTCCACGAACCAGGGCAACGAATAAATCACCACAATATATATATATATATATATATTGTGCAAAACTATTTCTTAAAAGTTGTAATGTACACGAACTTTTCATTTAAGATCCATTTTGTATGCATTTTAGAATTTCCCTCCACTCATTGGACGATTAGTACCATTTACAGCAGTGGCTGCTGCTAACTGTGTGAATATTCCACTGATGAGAATGCAGTAAGTTTTTTTTTTCTTCTATAATATAAAAAAAAAGGAAAATAATCTAAATATCTGTAAATTCTATTTAGGTAATATCTATAAATTGTAGATTTCTTTGTGTCTTTGATCTAATAACAAAAACAAAAATATTTGCTTAGCATATTCTAGCTTTCTTGAAGTGACTTGTATTATCTTACTCAGTTACTCAAATCATGTCTGATTAGTAACCAGCACTAATATTTCAAATCCCTCTACATATATATAATTTTAAAAATGTTGCTTGATTCCTTTTATATAAAAGCTGTTCTCAATTATCTCATTAATTTTTAATAATTTTATTCATTTTTTAGAGTTAATAATGTAAGGGAAGGGTCGAAATTCATGTCTTTGCCATGATATTTTACTTTTTGCTTTATTTTAGCAATCAGACTGACATATTCTTCTGCTATGTTGGTTAAAGAATACTTTAATAATAACAACAAATATATAAAACTTGTCAGTTAAGAAAACCACAGTAAATGATTTCTTCCTTTTGATACGAATGAAACAGAATTTATCAGAATCTTCTAACTTCGGTAATTAAGAAAAAATGGATTACTCATTTTACTTAGCATAGTTTAAAAATTTTTGTATAATAATTAGAATAAAATGTAACTATTTAATCATTTTCAGTGAGATGCAAAGAGGAATTCCTGTTTTTGATAATAACGGTAATCGTTTAGGAGATTCAAAAAATGCTGCCAAAATAGGAATTTTACAAGTGGTTCTTTCCAGAATTGGAATGGCATCTCCTGGAATGGGTGAGTCCACATTTAAAACATTTGTAATTCCCTTTTTATTCATCATAAAAACAAAGTTAGAAATGAAAATAACATAATTTTAATTCAAAATATGAATTTTAAAGCTAAAAAAAAGCATTGTAGTATGAAAATTTTTTTTGAATAATTCTGAAGAATCAAATAAAATAAGAACACATTTATTTAATATATATTTTAGAATGTTTATTGGTATCCAGTAAAATGATAAAAACCAACAGTAACTTGATATCAATATGTTTCATATTAATTGTTTGAGATCTGAGTTTTGGTCAGATGGTAGCTTCAGAAAGATGCTTTTTTTTTTTTTTCTTTAAATCATGTTGCAGATTTTACTTGATAGTATCCAGAAGGTTGCTCTTCTTCATGAAAAAAACGAAAGCATCTTTAATTTTGAGACTTATTTTAAAATGCTTTTTTTTTTTTGGTTGTTGAATTTTTATATCTGGGAAATGTAAAAATCCTCCTTTTGTTTATTTCTTTAAAAAAAAGTTTATTGATGAAAATTAAACTTTTTCATTTGCAGACCACTAAATGAAATTTAAATTTATTAGGAAATTGAAAATCCCCACTAGAACATTTTCTATTCCTGAAAAAGAACTAAAGCCATGCTATTTTGTTTTTAAGCTTTTTTTTTTTAAAAAAAAAAATTTCTAAATATACAGTAATTTGTTCATATGAAATGAAAGGCAATTTAATTTAATTTTAGTTATCTTCAAATTGCCACTCTTAAAAAATAACATTTAAATGAGTTGGGTCTAAAAAACCAACAACAGTATGTTGCTAGTAATATTTAGGCTTAATGAGCATTAGCAACATTAAGTAAATGTTAGCAACATTAAGTAAATTAAATAAGGAAGTGCAGGGGAAAGGGACATTATTCCTTGGGGATGATGACATTTCCAAAGGTTGGTAGATAGATGTTTAATTGCTTCAACAGCTGGGAACGTTAATCCGTTTGCTACCTTGCCTCTTAGAAAAAATCATTGAAATTTTTTTAGATCTGAAAATTCCGATTTAAATTTCTTTAAGAAAGGAGACAATCACAGTCAATAATTGATCTTGGCTTTTTAGAACACAAACTGCAAAGTCTAAAGTATTACTGCAGTTAAGTCCTGTATTACATCTAAAATTAACTACCATGTGTTTTCATGGTTTTGTAATTTATGTTTCCAAGTTTTATCTATATTTCTCCATTTTATTTTATTTTTAAATTTTGAGATAATTGTGTAAATAAATTTAATGATTTTCTGTTTCAACTTTTGTTTTAATTATTTGTTTAAATATTTACTCACCTTAGAAATACAACAAATAACATTTCAGTCAATTAACTAATGTTATTCACAAAAGATTTATTTTTATTAATCTGTAATTGGTTGTAAGATTGTTTTTAAGGTAAAATAATTTTATAAGCATTACATTGCAAATCAACAATTGTTTTTATTTTACTCTTTAATGTCATTTAATTGTAAAACAGTTCATTATTATTATATTGTATTGTCATGTTTTATTAACATAATGTGCTTTTAACATCAATTTTAAAGGAAAAGCATAATTGTGATTAATTGCGTTACATTCTTTAAAACTTTTCATTTCCAGCATAATAGCCTTCATATATAAGCATAAAAATCAGTATTTTTCTTTTTAATTCCTCAAAGGTTTTTATTTACCAGACCATGTCTTCAATGATAAAATATAAGATTTGATGTTAGCCTGTGATAATATTGGCATAATTTTATTTTAGACACAGTTAAAGAAGGTATATTAAAAAAATACAATAAAATAATAAAAACTATCATAATGAAATCAAACTTGATTACAAATATTAAAAACATTTCTTTTTTTAACCCACATGGTAGTTTTAAAATAGAATTATAAATCAAAATATGCATGTGCATCAGTCTGTGATCATGATAACTCAAAACTGTACATTCTAACAATTCTGAAATTGAGAGATAGGTTGTTACAGGGAAGATTCCTGTTGATTTTGGTAAATCTCCAAAATAGATCAATAGATAAAGAGCTAGAGGAAAAAACTTGTCTATTCATTGTCCTTGTGATCAAGATAACTCAAAACTATTTTACTATCAAACTGAAACTTTCAACCAGCAGGTAAGAAGCTATCAACCACAAACATCAACATAAGTGAATGTATAGGTTTTTATTTATTTTTTTAACAGTTTATGCTCTCTTTTAATATGAATATTTAAAATTGACATTCTTCTTATTTTTTATTTCAGTTATACCTGCAATAATTATGAATAAACTTGATAAGCGTGGAGTACTAAAGGTAAATATTTTTTCTTTAAAAATGTTTTAGTAAAAAAAAAAAAAAACAACAGTTATACATATTACTTTAACAATAGTTTTTTTTTCCTTTTGTTTTTTTCAAATAATTTGAGGCAAATAACTTGATTAGAAACATACATTAAGATAAGATTTAAAGTTTCAACACACAGAAAGCTATTCCATTTTTCAAGTGCAGGAAAAAAAAAAGATTATAAACAAAGTAGCAGAAGAATTCTTTAATGGTTCTGGGACAATGATGGCTGTAGTGCACAACATTAGAGTGGTTATCGCAGAAAAAATAAATAAAATATCTTCTTAAAAGTATAGTTACTTATAGATTTGGTAAAAAATTGGAATTTAAATATGAATGAATGTTCTTCATACTTTCACTTCTGAAAAGGATAATTGGGTTATGAGATTTTTCTTATAAGAGCATTTCCAGGCTGCTTCACGAATCAACACTAGCTGTTAATTTCCAATTGCTGTTTATGAATATGAAATTAAATTTCATTGCTCTAAGTAAAACCATATTTTTTTAATTTAAAGTTATATAACATTAAAATTATTATCTTGTTTTCGCTTTTAAATTTATGGCAGAACTTATCATACTTTACTTTTGTGTCCTTAAAAATAAGTGAAATATAAGTTTTCAAATTCTTTCCATAACTAGACAAAAACTGTTATGGTGATTAAACCATTTCTAGTTAACCCATTTCCATATGCACCAAGCACCGTATCTGGTGTTCCATAGCCAGAGGCCAATAAGGGTGCCCATGATAAAGTCCACACATCACAAACAATGCCTTGTATGGATTAAGGAACATTGACAGATGGAAGAAGGTCATCTGGAATGACGAATCCCATTTCCTGCTGCATTATCCTAATGGCCTGGTTCACATTTGGCGTAAACCGAATGAGGACCTATCCCCTGGTTGGAGATCAATAGATCCGTGAAGATGGTGAATGCTACAGGAACCTGTTAGCCAAACCATCCCTATCTATATTTGCAGAAGGTTTTCCCCAACCACTTTGCCATCTTTCAACAACACAATCCACCTTGTCTTTGGATTTGTATGACAACAGTGTGGCTGGAGGAACACGGCAATGAATTCGCAACATTGCCAGGGCCTCCAAACTCCCCTGACTCTGATCCAATGGAACTGCTGATCCTCCCCCACGAAATGAGCGTGAACCGATGGAGTTGCTTCAGCGGACATGGTTCAAGTTATGCATGGAGGATGTGTAAAACCTTGTGGAATCAATTCCTAGGAGCCATGACTGCACAGAAAGTTAGACCAACGCTTTATTAGGTGAACAGTGTACTTGATTCTAACAGATGTAGAGTTCTTTGTATTGAAACACAGTTTCCATTAATCTATTGTTATAGTTCCATCTTGTAGGTAGAACAGATCGGATATGTTTTTTAACTTATTCGACAATTTTAAAAAAAATGATCCCATGCTAGAAATCCTAAAAAGTATTTTGCATTGTTTTATTATGCTCTCCACAGCATGG
>JAFIDM010000001.1:74505604-74579309 GCA_023159025.1 Thereuonema tuberculata | reverse complement strand
AGCAGCTGAAACATTCCCTTCTTTTAAGAATTTTTAAAATTTACAACAAAAAAATATTACATATATCATTGTAATATTTCTAAAATATTATATTTGTTTGGATAAATTTTATTAATGGGAAAGTTTGTTAGCAGGATAAAGATTTATTATATGTATAAAATAGAAAGACTAGCTTCACTGTTATGTGGACCTAAAAAGTGAGCAGTCATGTTGTAACTCCATACGTGGTTCAATAAGTGTACATTTAAGTGGGGGTGGGGGTAAATTTAAGAGAGGGGAGAAAAAAACGGAAGTTACAGCAATGGAAGCCTTAAAGGAAAACGTGAAGCACTGGGCCCAGATTTTACTTCATCTCAGAGGTTGAAAACTAGAAAACGGAAGAATCAAAGATTCAGGAAATAGATGATAGTGTCGGGCAGTGAAGCCAGGAGGAAGGGGACAGGAAGGGGACACAAAGCAGAAGGGAGAGGAGTGTTGCGAAATAGTCTTGTCAACGACTGAGGGGAGGTAGAAGAAGGAGGGGGTGCGACCAAGTGGATCGCAAGGCCAAGAAACAAGGGTAGAAAGAAAGGTAAGAACCAGAAAAGGCCTGCAACAAAATCTACACCTCAATTTGAGCAGCTTTCTCTTAGTCCCCGCCAACAAATAAAATGCGATATCAATAAGTAGGTTAAAATAGATAACAAAAATATCCAAAGGCTGGTTAAATTTCAAGAGGAAATTTAATATATATACCTGGTGCAAAAGTGTTTTTCGTATTCTTTTAAGTAGCATTACTGTGCCAAATTGAATTACACTACAAGGATACGTAAAAAAAATTTGAGGTGTACCACAATCCTGTTACACCTGTATTTTATATATGAAATTGAATCCACATAAGACAATTAACAACGTAGAATTAATGACTAACACAAAAATACTCTGACGAAAGTGTCAGAAGGCTACTGAACTAAGCTGTGTGAGTTTGCCAGAATCTTGGCGCACAAACAGTTTCTCTGCTTTCGTAGTCCACAGTGCCTAGGATACTCGAGTCGTGCCCATACCACAAGAAAACACAATTTCCGGCTAACCCTGATTGGTTTGCCAAGGTCATAGATTCTCTGATCGCCTTATCCGATTCGAAATGGCGCACAGAATAACATATGAACGAACTTGCCTGTTATGTGTCTTGGCTGCTGGATCTTGAAGCTCATGGTAACGGTTTATAACAATTAGAGGGAAGGAACAGAAGTATAAATACAGGTATGTCATAAATTCTGTAGGATGAAGGGAAGATAATATGTGATGCCGTGGCGTTGTATCTCAGACACTGGCGATGCACTTTCACTTCACTGGGGGGAGGATTTGCAGAACACACTCTCAGACGCAACAAAATCCTCCAGGAAGCTAATTATTACTGAGCCTTGCTCTTCTAGCAGATCTCAGCTAATTCTTGGGAAGAGACAAGTCAACCAAGACATGATTTTTGGCACTGACGCTGTCCCTTTTCCAATGTAGCGAACTTTTAAAGGGCAGCTAAATATCCGCAGCCTGCCCTTCGTGTCCGCTCTCTTCACGCCGTATGTTGTTTTCCTTGTATTCCCAAGTCTGCACTGTCCTCCCTGAAATGACGTCACTTAGGAAATCAGGAGTAAATGACACAGACCTGTCTACGAGCACATCTGTTGACAGGCTGAGACACAGGAGGAACAAAAGAAGGTGGCAATAATGTGAAGAGAGTGAAAGCTGAAAAGTAATAAAAGCGAAGCTCAAATGGAAAGAGAAAAATGTGTAAAATGGATGCCAGATGAGCAGGAGGCTCAAGGGAGCATCACAAAGCACAGGTTGAAGGAAACAAAGGAATGTTTGAACCAATGTAATGTTTGGGAAAATTAAGAGGATAGGAAAATATTTCTGAAGACTTTTCTTATAAAGAATGAAGAAAATAAAAGGGTAGGAAATGGAGGTAGATGTAGGCACAGTGGGTCATTACAACATCATCGTTCCCTGGAAATCCATATTGGAGCAGAAATGAACCACCACTCTTAGCGTCATCCTAGCAATCGAGCGAAAAATTTCACTGCTCCAAAATACTAGCAAGCAACGAGCAAAATGGCAGTCACAGATAAGTAGACAGCATAAAAGGATAGAGAAGTGTCAAGACGTGAAAGCTTCATCAGCTTAAACAAATGATCTTTCCGGCTATTTTTCTGAAATATTGAAGTTTATTTATATCATTGAAATTTAGTTATAACGTATAACTTCAACAGTTGAAGTATACGTTATCATGATACATTGTAATTATTATTGTATAACATTTCTAGCGTGGTATGTTCTCGTTAGTTATTATTATTATTATTATGGAACTTGTGATTGTATTGTTATTATTATGCAACTTGTGATTGTTTATTCAGTTTTGTTGGTTTTTAAAGAGAGAAACATTTTTTGTTTTTTCCTTTTATATTTATGTTCCAGAAATATTGAAGATATCTAGAAGAAGTGTTGTTGTTTTACTGTTCTTTTATTATAAATTATGAAGTATCTTTGAAGTTCTTACTTACATTTTCAATTTGTTACATCAATTATGCATTCTTTTATATTGTTTTAAATTTATTCTGTTTTTCAATGTGCAAGCTATGACTAACACTTGGTTGAAATTAGTTTAATCATTTCTTAATTTACTTGTTATTTGCAGCTCAATATCATTTGATAAACTGGAAGATGAATTGCAAGAAGAAATTTCAAAATCCTATCCAGAGACTCCTGATTATGTTTATTTCAACAAAGGCCTGTGAACATATTATTGTTAGCAGTAGATGGTAAATCAAACATCTTGCAATATATTTGCAGCTAATTATGGTATCGCTTTTGTATGTTGTGCTTTTATTAGAAGTTTTAACAATAATGCATGAATTTTGAATGCAGTGAGAGAAATAATGTTTGTTTTAGTAGTACAAATATAATTTTAGAAGGAAAGATCACTGATAGAACTTATCACTGAAGAAAGTAGAATAGATTGTCATTTATCAATGATTCGTATAATCCTTTCATATTTCAATCATGCTTTTTAAAAAGCACTTAATTGCAGGTTGAAGTCAGTAAAATTAATTTCTCCATAGAAAAAAAAAAAGAGCATATGTTCCTTACATAATTTTTGATGTTGTTGTTGACAAAGAAATGGTTAAAAGTCTTCAGGTAATGTTTGGATTATTTATGGAAAATCACACAGACAAGTTCTAAACATATTAACTGTGCAGATACAAATTACAGCATTATATCAAAATAATCTATTCATTTAATGTGACTGGTTTGCCATAATGTACAACTTCTTTAAAACTTTTAATAATTCTACGATTAAAAAAAAAAAGAGAGAGAGAGAGAGAAAGAAAAGTGATCTATATAAAAAAAATTTACATTGTATTTTGAAACTAAAATTACAGTTAAATATATAAAATTATAATTATGTAACTTCAGTCAAATCAATGTTGATTAATATAAAAGGTACCAAAATTCTTCAGTTATTGGATACAGCTGAGAAGTACTAGTTGATACAAAAGTGAAACAATACGTTAACTAAAGCTTTTAACTAATTTTCTCAACAATGTAGTTAACCTTAGAGGGCTGTTAATAATCTACATTTCAGTATTATACTTATAAAAATGAATGTAGTATTTAGGAAGGATGAAATCTAATTTATTGAATCTGATAAATTAACTGAAACAAAGAATATATATTTAAAACACTGTTACTTAAACAAAAGCTGTTATAAATGATATGACTGTGAATAGGTACTTACTACAATGTCACAATATGCTCACAGGAGATTGGCATTTGGTTGCAGTGCAACAGGACTACAAATTGTATTTGACCCACAATCTGAATTTGAAATAGTCATTTTAGAGCAATAATTATCTTAAAATAGTCTGCATTCCCTTGCCTTGCTTCACCATTAGCTAAAATCAATTTATCTTGTAGCTCTTAAAAAAATTGTAGATTAAATTATTCAGTTTAAAATAAATTACTCAGGTGCTTTCACTTTTTTTGGTTGCTTTTTTTTTTTTTAACCAGTGTGAACAACTGCTACTAATAAGAATTTTCATATTGTAGAAGATATTTTTGAGCAACATGCCAATAAATTCTGAAGTATTTTAATATCTCATACTGAGAAGTCTTCCATCGAATAATAAGTAGGTATTACCTTTCCGCCCACTGATGTTTATGTGATAATAAAGGGGCATTAAACTAACCCTTAATGTGTACTGCCTATGAATAACAAAAGGGTAATTTTAGGAAAATTATTAAGCAATTACTTGTTTTTCTTTTTATTATTAACAATTTCCCCTTTGATTACAGTGCTTAGTCAAAATCAACGGAAATCCTTGAGGAACATTTCAGTAAGTAAAAAGCTGTGGATAGCATTTACTTGTTTTCAAAATGAACATCATGAATCTTCTTCGAAGATTATTTCGAGATATTGTTCTGATATTGGTTTCAACTTTCAAGGATTCACTTCTGTAAATTAATTCTGGATTTGGCTTCCAGTGAATTTTAGTTTAATTACAAAAGAAACAGTAACTAAACACTATTGCAAAATAAAAAAACCAACAAATTTATATCTTGTTGCAGCTGGAAAGATGCAACAAAGATTATCAACCAAGATAACTGTATTATTTTTGAAAATTGTATTTCAGTTTTGTAATACTAAATCGCGGTCAACTATAAAATAAATAATTTTAGAAACATGCAGCTCCAACTATGATTGAGTAAGGCACAAGTCAGAAATCTTCAAGAATAAATGCTATTATTCTGAGGGTTGACTTCTTTCTGTAGAATGTATTCAACATTCCATTTGTTAGAATAACTGTTGGTAAATTTTCATTATTCTATATTAGTGGACTTTTTCCATGGGTGATAAAGAACCTCTGCATTCATTGAAATTTTTGGCACATCTTTCAGTGAAGAAAATTGTAATAAAATTATGATTGATATTTAGTTACTTAAAAAAAAAATAATAGGCCATAAAAAATACTTTGTTAATGGTGGGAAATCAGAAAATCCCCTTAACCACTGTTGCCTCTTCCTAATATCATACAGTCAATTCCAATAACTACCCTCCAATCCCTTTTTGTTTTTTGTTGAAATTGATTTGATTACAAAGGGAATATCACATGCTTTAAAGTCATGAATCACAACATTTTATATTGACTTAAAAGCAGTTCAACACATGGAATATAATTTTGTAACAATATGTTGACATATCAACCAGCACACAACAGTATTAAAGATGTAGATAATATATTGTATGAAGTAATAATTTTAAAAATGTACTACGTGTATATTTCGTAATTGTTAAACTTTGTTTGTAAATATACAGGCTATAAATAAATTTCAATGTTAAAAATATAACTTATGTATTATTGAAGAAATGTAAATTAACTTATAAGATCTTTATAATTGTTATGATTTCTTGTTTATAAATTCAATCTTATTTTCTAAAAGTTTTTTTTTTTTTTCCAAAGAAATATGTATATGTACATGAATAAACTTTAAAGTGGATTTGTTTTAAACTGACCAATAAAATAAATGAAGAAAAATTTAAGTCCTTAAAAAATAACCTAATGTAATTATTATGTATTCTAAATTAAGCTGTCTAATTCATCATGAATCTTATCGATTGCCAGTATCACCTGCTATTGTCTAAAAGAGGATAGTATTTGAAAATCCTTCACTTCAACCATCAGCAGCAGAAGAGATTTGATGAATCAAAAGAAATTCAAAACCATCTTTTATTTATTTTTTTTAGAAAATCACATCATTACGGATGATATTCATCGTCCTCTGACAGTTCCTCCATTAGAGTTTTAGTTTACTGTAAATGTTTTGACAACAAAAGCTATGTTTGTTGTATATAATGAAGCAGCCACATTATCCATGTGTATTTTCCCCTTCACCATTACAGTGTGATGATTCCACACAGCTGAGGTTGACAGTATATCAGTAAAGTACATATTCTCCCAAAGATGTGTCTGAACTTTAAATACTTCCTTATCACAAAATAAAGAGTTGAATTCAATAGATGAGTCAAATTCTTGAACCCAATTCTTCTGGTTTTTGCTAGTCTTATCTCTACACTCCGAAGCATCTTTTCATTGACAATAGAATATATCATTAATTCCTCCTTTTTTAAAAGGAATATAATTAGCAATATAATCAATGGAAGACTTTCTCCATACTAAGGAAATGTAAAATATTTCATTTCGTCAGAAAATTAATAAAATAACTTCTATAACAGTAGAGAAACTAAAATTTAATCGCACTTCCCCATACTGTAAACATGCTCTAATATCAAAAATAAAATTTACATTACAGCGTTGTTATAGTTTGTCAAATGAAGGAAGAACCACCAATCAGAGAGAAGTATTACTCAGTTAGTGTGTCTGGCACAGTTCGTAAGACTCGCCTCCCTTGTGAGACTTGTTAAACATGGCTTCAGCTATGGATTCAGAAACTAAATGCCAACAAACAACAGTTTTCTGTGGTGTTTCTGGCAAAACAATCGACAGCGAAGCACGACAGATTGAAGTACGTGCACTTCAAGATGTCGGCAGGTGAAGAAAATCAGACAAAACTATCAGCTACCACTGATACAACAGGCGTAGGAATTTCAACTATCCGGCAGATTGTAGTTCCGAGGTGTCAGCTGCAAGTGGAGATAACTGCACTTCAATACAATAACTCACATAAGATTAAAATTAAAAACTTAATTTTATTTAATATACAGAATCAAAAAAAGTAAATAAGGGAATTTGAAAAATAAAAACGGAAGCACGGTGCCTTCTAGTGAAGAGGGAAACTAGACACATGCAATTGTTAAGCAAAAGAACAATTTTTGCCTGTCATTTTCCTCTGAATGCCCTTTTTGTTTCATTTGACAGACTATAGTTACTTCTGGGGTCTTAAGAAAACTGCTCCTTAAAAAAAGTGATATCATGTAAGAATATGAAATTCAATGTAAATCAGTAATTCACTTGAGGGGAAATATATTTCCCCTTAATTAAAAGTTATCCATAAGATGGGTTAATACATAACAAATTTTTATAAAATATACACAATAATTCTAAACTTTCAAATATGAAATTTCAGGTATACTGTTTGAGTTAAATGCCCATAAACAGATGCTACAAAGATCAAGGGCCACTTGGACAATAACATTTAATTCTCAAATGTGAAGTTTCAGTGTTGAGTACATTTCTCTCCAGTTATTTATACTTTGACATTTTGACTAATGTAAAGTGGCCTTTAAAAATATCTTCCAAAACCTAAACAGATCTAGATAGTATTACTAAACTTTTAAATATGTAGTTTGGTTAATTGGAGTTATGTGCCCAAAAATTCTCAATAACACACTAACACCACTCAAAAAATGATCTAAATTTGTTTTAGGGAGCAAATGGCTTGAATTGCCTCTAATAATCAGGACATGAATATTTAGTACAGTTAATGTTCTATTTTAATATAAATTTTAAAAGTTAAAATGATTAGATGTATTAGGATAAAAAAAATTGCATGTTCCAATTACTATTGTACGGATAAAGTATTACCAACCAATCTTATTAATCACAAGACTGTCTGGGAAACATCTATTTACAGTAGAGCCCAGATTATCTGCGAGTGCCGCGAAAACCTCAAAAAAAAACAATTTTAATCCAAGCCAACAACAGGGAAAATACAATAGGCTGTACAGGGCAAAAGGCAAAAATTACTGACAGGTTTATTGTGCATCGTGATCCTATAGGCCTTCTCGGAATTTGTGGATGCAAACGTAGAGCAAAGGTTTCTGCTTTACTATGCATATTTTAAAAGTTTTACATATTATGTTTTTTGTGCAATAAAATGTAGTTTTTAATGGTGAATTTTTATTTTTTGTATTTATACCTCATTTTTAGTCTTTTTTCGGGTTATCCGCGATTCGTTATCTGCAAAGCCCTTGCCACCCAATTCCGCGGATAATCGGGGCTCTACTGTATATGTCTTCTGTTGTGCTTCAATTCAATTAATTATAAAGCCCATTATCATATAAGGAGTTTAGTTTCAAAACCCGCCATCTCCAAAAATTGAAATTCCAAGCCAATGGAGTTTTGCCAAGTTCAAATCAAAACCTGCTGTTTGCATACAGTTTAATTTCAAAAACCATTATAACAGTGTATTGTGATACGATTTTGAAACGAGTGCTGTTTCAAAGCCTGCTATGTCCAATGCAAATGCAGTATTAAACCCTAGTTTTCCGAAAATTTAATTTTGGAGATGGCGGGTTTTGAAACTAAGCTCCTCATATAATGGTTGTCCAATTCTCATTACAGGGGCCCCTTCCATTTCTTATGTTTTTTTCAAGCTGACAAGGTTTGCCAATTGATTTTATACAAACAAGGATCCAGGTGCTTCATTAGTGTAAGCAATACCAAATATTTTTATAATTTTGCTGGAAACATTCACCGAAACTCAGTGAAAGACGATAGAAACATTTGCAATTTTCCATTGATTACACTGTACAACAAATTAAAACTTTTTTTCTGCCCTCTGAATTAAATTGTGTGATTTCAATTGTCAGTAACGAGGTGAAGCAGGATCTGGAAGTAAAACTTCTCTATCACATACCATTTTTAAGAAGTTTTTTTTTAAAAAACCAATTTTTAGGTTTAAAGTTATTCATGAATAGTGCATAATTTTCATATTTTCAATACAGTTATGTGACTTGTGGAGAACTTAAAAATGTCTTTTTTTGATCGTTCTCTTTTGTAGGCACTTTCTGGAGTTACTCTCACTATAGACCAACAATATTCTGCTAGCATATGAAACTTCCACCTCCCCACAAGCCGTTTTTCCAAGACGGAAATATCTGGTGAAATCGTTCACCATGTTCCTCATTTATCTCTCCTAGGTTCTGAGGGATGACAGTCAATGAAGTGGGACATGTTGCACTTCATACTTTGAAAACACCTTATCATTTCATTTACAATTTCTTTATAGTTATTAGAATTGTGGTTACCAAGAAAGGTAGTACACACTGATTTCAATGCATTCCATGCATCTTTTTCAGTATGAATCAATATGTGTCGAAAATCTGGATCATGCATTATTTCTCTTATCTGGGATCCTCCCTCTTTTACTTTGATCTCACTAAATTTTGGGAACTTGGCCCTCAAGTATTCAAATGCTTGCCTGTCCTTGTCCAGAGTTTTCACAAATATCTTCATCAACCCAAGTTTGAAGTGCACATCTTTAGAGTTTACAGGACACTTTCATTTTTCCTGGAGTGAAGGTATGTCGCTGAGGCCATTCTTTATGTACATAATGAGCTTTCTTATCACAACTGTCCCACTTGCACACAAAAAACCCAGCAGTACTTATGGTAACCTTGCTGCATACCAAAAATCAGACCTAGTACCTTCAAATTTCTAAGACAGAGCTGAAAGGATATGTTACTGACTACTAACGGTAGATGGAAGAACTAAGAGATGTCTAACAAAGGATGGCAAATAAATACTAAGCTTTGAAACATGCGAAATACAATTATCCCATATAATGTTAAATTCATGATAATAATAAATTTCAAATCCTGAATGAATGGTATTTGATAGAGAAAAACTACAAGCAAATTTGGAAATGTCATGAAAAAGCCAATCGTAATCACCTATTTTCATACAGGGGGCAAAAACTGTGTTGTATAGTATTAATAAAGCCTACTCTTCAATAAATTAACTAAAAGTGTATTTACTAAGAAATGAAGACGAAACACAGCAGATGAAAAGGTGAATGTTTTCCTGAGGTTTCAATGTCACTCCATCATGACATAATGATAAAGGATGAATACAAGAAAATATGTGGATATAGAAAAAGAAATTTAAATTACAGTAGTGAGTATTCAGACATTAAGGGTGTAAGATTTGGAAAAAAAAGACAGAGTGAGAGCCTACTGCAATAGGAAAAGAGTTTCACAGTAAAAAAAATAGAGAAGATCTAATTTGTTGGTAATGCTTAGTTGTCTTTTGGATCTTTGAGGATGAATGCTTTCATGTGTTCTTTAAGGCATATGGAAATGTTTCTGCCAGTTTGAGCATTGGAATAAACCATATTAAAATCTATTGTTATTTGTTGACACTGTGTTTACGATATTGGCTAATTTAAATACTGGGGCATAGTGATAAGGATCTAAGAAGCATCTGATGTACTGGTTAAGACTGCAAAGTAGAGGAATGGGGTTTATTTATTTATGGAAGAGATGATAGCAGGTAGGTGAGTGATCTGTCTTTCATGAAGTATTACATTATGTTGATAATGAGTAAGGTATGTTATATTTGACAAACTTCTCATACAATATGCAATAAACAGTATTTAACTAGACTATAAATATGTTCTCTGCTTTTTCATCCAGTAAATATTTTTTGTACCGCTAAGAATAACGTCAAACATGATATCAATCCAGGATCATCTTTAAATTCTTATTTATTTTCTGGAATTCATAAAAGTCTTTGATCAGTTTTGAATTTGTCGTATATTAATTATCTCATCCGACGAGATAAAAACTGTTTGGATTATCCAGTCTTTCATTTACTTATTTAGAAACTTATTTCCTGCAATCAGCATTGAAAATTTCAGATCAGTATCTAACAGCTAAACATTACAAAAGTTAAGCATCTTTTTAATGATATTTTTCACTTGGATGAAAACTTGGAATGAATGAAGAAAGGAATCGATGTTTTTTTATTGACAAGAACTGGAAATCTCTTTTAGTAGTCTTGTGTATACTGAAATGATAGAAAAGTAACAAGAAATTCTTGAAACAGTTTCGAAGAAGATTGACTGAGGAAGAGGCTTCATTCAGTAGGGTACAGTTTGAAAACATTCGTTTCTATAAAAATTTTAATAATGGGCCTATGCAAACAATCCTTATATATTATTTCTCAAAGGTGTTTTTGTGTCGGTACACTATATCTCCTTTAATACTTCATCAAAATCAATGATTGAGACATCATTTTGAAGATTACGTTCCCCACTAATGACAAAAAATAAACAAATTGTTTAAAATTAATGTTTTCGTTAAAAAACTTTATTTTAAAAACCTTTTTATACAAATGTAGACACGCTTTAACAGAAGTGACTTATCTTTCGAAAGCGAAACAACATTTCAAATAATGTTATAGCATTGTAAACTTCAAATACATCCTTTTTTTGAATAAAAATGCACTAAATGCACAAAAATGATATTTCATCGTTTATTTAATAAGAACAGATAAAAAAACAAACAAAGATTTATATTTTAATAAAAATAAATGATTTATTACAATAAAAAACAAAAATTTGTCAACTTCTCATATATTATTTCTCAAAGGTGTTTTTCTTTTTATTTCCCTTAATACTTCATCAAAATCAATGATTGAGATATCATTTTGAAGATTATGTTCACCGCTAATGACAAAAAATAAAACAATTTTTTAAAATGTTTTCATTAAAAAAACTTTATTTTAAAAATCTTTTTATAAAAATGTAGAAGGCAATCTATTGACAATCTGTTCATTTATTTATTTCCACATTACCATTCGGTGACTGATCAAGATACCATGCGAATTATTCGCGCGGGTCAACCTTTTTATAAAAATGAAGAACAGCTGTTGAATTTGTTTATTATTTCTCAAAGGTGGCTTTTTGGTTGTGAATTATTCGCACGGGTCAACTAGTATTGAATTAATTGTGAAACAAAAGAATCATTCGCTGTTGGCTAATCTACTTATTAAAAATAATACTGGTGCAACAGAGGAATAAAAAACATTGAAAGATAAAAGTCAATAAATATAAAAGCACTATTCCCTGACGCAGTATCACAATAATAATTTAATGTGAAGTTTAAACATTTTGATAATATTTACTTCGAAATGTATACTGAATGATATATTAAAATTCAGTTAAGATGTTATAACACATTTCACTGTGCAATTTTTAACAGCACAACAGGAAAAATGGATTGAGAGGGAAGATGGGAAAATACTTCCCTAGCACCTTCTAAAAAAACAGACAAGGGGTGAAGGAAACATCCATAGCTTGTCTGGGTTTGAACCCAACAGTAGTTCAATGGTTGGTTCCCAAACTGAACTGCCCAACTATCACTAAGTTGTATTCCAGTTGAAAAATGTGGACCATTTCTTTTACTTGACCTTTGTTAGATGAGAAATTAAATTTAAATCTAAATAAACCTTCCAAGCATTTGCATTGAATCGTCTATTCCAACCTTTTTTCACTTGGGTACCCCATGACAGCCCATTTTCATAAATGCACCCAAAATATTAGCAAGATGTTTGTAATTAATATAGTTGCTGTTATGTCAATTTTATATAACTGAAAATAAATGGGTCAGCAATGGGATTTAAATAATGAGTGAACAAACAATGTGTATTTACTGTGTCGTCAAGCACTGTTTAGGGAGGGATAACGAGGGCAAATTTTCTCTTGGTTAAATAATTGAAAAAAATCCTCACCAAGCTCACCATAGCATTGGATTATTTTAAAAGCTTTTACCTTGTCTTTTGTCTTACATTGTTGACATTTATGTGTCTTTTTCTGCCATTATTCAATTTTTTTTTTTGTGTGTGTGTACCCCCAATCATCCTTCCCCTCACCCCAGGTTGGGAACCGCTGATCTATTCCATAGATTTAAAACACTCCTAACTTAAAAGTTTAGAGCAATTCTGTTTTAATTTCCTAACTATGTTTTCACACTGCCAACAAGACAAGCTTTTCTTCTTGTAAATAAGTAAAAAACTGTGTTCTGTTATTCACTTTCCATCGTCCCACCTCCTCTCTTATCATTTCATCCAATGATGTAAGTGCCCAGAAGAACTAAAGCAAAAACTGACATGATTTCTCACAAATTAATGAGCCTTTTTTAAATTTATGTGATGGACAATTCCATGTAAGCAAATGCTTTTGTGAATACAAATTATTATCAAAATTCTAAATCATGTAAAATAATTTTACCTGTTCACTAAGCCAACTGTTACTGAAGCTGCATCCTTTAATAAGATTTAAAATATTATTTTGGAATTGCACTTCATTGTCTTGACACATCTCCTTTTGTTTAATGAATTAAATACAAATACTTATCATTATATTTAAATTTATTCTTCTTTAAATAATAACAAAAAAAAAAAAAATACACAAAAAAAAAAAGCTTCGTCCTTAGTTAAAATTGAAAACATAGTGTGTCTTATATTTATAAAAGGTAAAAGTGAGAAAGCAGAAACATCAATTAGTGAAAATCAAATGTTATCACAACTTATTGACTATTGTCTTAATATGGAAATGCATTTTATGGCTTCAATAAAAATGAGAACATATTAAAAAATATTTACAGCAATAAAAAAGAATCAGTTTACGACATGTTTTCATAAAAATTTGTCAGTTATCATGTAGGAAACTTGTCCTCTTAAAGTCCGCTTCTGGATTTTCTAAAAAAAAAAAAAAAAAAGAGGAAAAGCAATATTAACTCTTAAAAAATTTGAAAATCTAACATTTTTAAAAAATGAATGACATTAATGAAAAGCTTCTGTTGTGAATCAGAAGGCTTTTTAGTTATACAGTGGAACCCCGCTATTCGTACACAATCCGTTCCAGGAGGCAGTTCGAATGGCGATTTGTACGAATGGCGAATCATTTTTTCACATAAGATATAATGTAAATTGGATTAATCCGTTCCAGACCCACAGATGATTGCTTATATAACTTTGTAATAATATGTTAAGCCTAAAATACATAAAAACTATGAAAACAATAAATATATAGGCCTCTACTATTATTATTTCTTTCTTTTTCAGTATAGACGATATGGTTGATTTCGCCATGCCATACTGAGTTGCCAGGTCAGAGACACGAGTTCCACTTTCAAACTTCGCAACGAGTTCTTTTTTCAATTCAATTGTCGTTCTCACTGCTTTCCTTTTAGGCTTAGTTAAATCAGTAATCTTTTTTAGACCCATGGCTGCACTATTTTTAATAAAAAGAACAAAAAATAACAATAAAATATCACAAAGTTTCATGAAGCTTGCGTGGATGATGCATAGCGTACCGAAGCTAGCACGATACTGAACTGAAGCGACCGCGTGGCGCGGCCAGTACCGAGGTCACGCTGTCCGAATCGCGAGCAAGCGTACGAATGGCGAGTTCAATTTTACTTGAAAAAGTTGTACGAATAACGAGTTGTACGAATAACGAGTTGTACGAATAGCGAGGCGGACGAATGGCGGGGTTCCACTGTAGTTTATAAATTTTATTTAAATCTGACTCCAGATATACGTTTACACTCCATGAAACGCAATTTAATTTGGCAAACTGTCAACGTCAGAAACTCTTAAATTCACATTCTCAAATAATACAAACAAATCTATTTTTTGATAAGCAAATCTAAAAAGAAATGAAGCTTATAAATCTATATAAAAACTTACCCTGGTGTACATCTGAGCCATCAATCTATTTGTCTTGTAGGTTTCTTTTGCCCTTTTCTTATCTATTTCTCTGACATGTTCTGGAAGACACTGGAATTTCCTACAAAAAAAGAAACTTCAATTTAATCAAAAAAAAGATGCTTTTAAACAGTACAAAAAGCACCTGCAAATTTCAACTTTTTATAACAATACTTTCTAAAGTAACAGGATATGTGTGAGATTGTCTTACTTATAAAAGGAAAGCAAACTTAATTATAGATGAAAGCAATTTTTCATTTTTGTAAATGAAAAATCAAAATTCAAATATCTTTTTATTTTGTTTCAATATTAGATTTGCAACATTTAGTCAATATCATAAATAATAATTAGAGTTTAATAAAGTACCTGAATTACAGGAATTACAGCACTAGTTAAGCAACTACATTGTGATATATCACAGACATTATAAAACTTGTGTGTAACCTTTTTAGATGTAGCTGAATTTAAGTTGCAAGTTTGTAATGAAAAATGAAGGAAAGGAAACTATATATAAAGATATTCAAAAAAAGGTAACAAAGTAAGGCACAAAGCTAAAAGAAAAAATTAGCACCCTGAGCTGTCACAGGGAAGAGACTGGGACGGACCATTTCATCCTTTTTAGGACTCGTCAGCCAGCCAAACTCCACCAATGACAGCCTCAGAAGGTGCGAAAGGTTAAGGATTCCTTCTTTTAGCTTTGTGCCTTGCTTGTTACCTTTTTTTCAATTATACAGGCACATTAAATTTCTTTTCATTTATAACATATGGCTCTGTTGCTTTCTTTAATGTCTTCATTAAATTCCTTTTATGCCTAGTGGAATGCAGGACAAGGAATAATTGTATTTTGTATAGTTGTTTATTTTTGGTTCGGGTTTCTTTGTGGGAGGTCCCTCTCTCGGGAGCGAGACCCGGGATCCTTAATCTTTCACACCTTCTGAGTCTGTCATCGGTAGAGTTTGGCTGGCTGACGAGTCCTAAAAAGGACGAAACGGTCCATCTCAGTCTCTTCCTGGTGACAGCTCAGGGTGGGAATTCCTTCTTTTAGCTTTGTGTCGCACTTTGTTACCTTTCTTTTTAATTATTATTCAGGCACATTAAATTTCTTTTCATCTATATAAAGATATATAAATATATAAGTATAAATTTATATAAGCTCCCAGAATTAAGTAGATGGATAGCTCCATAAAACCCTGCATATGTCAAAACACATTCCGGTATATGCTGGAGCATAGTCTATAGTAGTGTGTCATAAAGCCATAACAATAAAAATAGTTATGTCAACAATAAACAATAAATTACGAGATGCTTCACCTTTTGCTTCCCATCAGATGCATATTTTCTAGCATCTATTGTTAATAATAAATTGCATAAACACTAGTACAAAAAAAAAAAAAAAAATTCTACGGATCTTCTATGTAACTATAGATCTACTTAGGTCAGGACTACATAAGTCTGGGACTGTCTGCACCTGCAATTTTCATTATTTTCTCGTTATATATGATAGGAAAAATAAGGTTTTCTACAATATCAAAAAGGAGGAAGTGAGGCTGAATAGTTAGGAATCACTGCTTAGAACAACAGGAAATACACCTAACCCCCGAACAACACGGTACTTGAAGAACACGGATACCTTCCCCCGAATTACACGGTTTCAAACAACACTATTTTCGAGTAATTCTTTTGAAAAAGAATAAAATACATATATTATTTGATATAAAATTACAGCAGTTAAAAATTTAGAGTAATATTCTCATCAATTACGTCAGCGATTAATGAAGTTTTAACCTTTTGAATACTTTTACTGTTTTAGAATTATATTTTTCCCAATTAATTTGACTGAATAATCTATATTTTATATAGTTTTCCAATCTTAAACCAAAATTATTATTCAATTTATTGATTTGAAAGATTTTTAACCAATTGTATCTAGTTATTTTTCATTATTTTGATTATTTTTTTCCCTATTGACATTATAAATGTTATTCATATTTATTTTATAAATAATTTTTTCTTTAATAGTAAGTATTTTAAATTTTTTAAAAATAAAAATTTTTAGTTTTATATTTCACACAAAAAAAATTTAAAATGTAACTTTTTTTTTTTATTTTCACACTTGAAACGGAATCCCGTTTTTTGTAGGCTCGAACAACAAGGTTTCAAAGAACACAGAACCAATTAATCGTGTTCTTCGGGGGTTAGGTGTAGAGTCATAGAACATACGACTGCATGTGCAAGGATTTTGAAAACAACTTTTATTTTTCATAATTTATTCAACACATGCTCAATAATCAGCAGACTTGGCATTTTGTTAATTAAAAAAAAAAAAAAGAACTAGCTATCTATTCAAAAAAATTATATCATAATACATTATTAAAATCAACTTAAACTAATTTTCAAAAACATCAACTATTAAGTTTTGGCAAAATTTCAAATTGGTACAAAAATATTTAAACATTAAACATTGAAAATATATTTAAATAATGAAATTAAATGAGTAAACATATTACGTGAAGCTTTCAATACTGGTATGAAACATTTTCATTACTTTTTTTAATACAAATCTACTTTACTTTTAATTACGATTCACTAGAAAACATACACTAGTGTTGAACTTTTTTATGTGAGTGGTTGATAAATTATGGCAACATATAAAGATGTTTGGTCTCTGGATCAGGATCATCATTCCGTGGCCCAATTTAAACCAAAATGGAAGGGAGATCATATGGGGTAGCACATGCTTTATCTTAAAGGCAGTGCAGTAACAAAAACTTTGGGGACCCGGTGCAAGTCATGATTTTGGGACCCTTCCATGCCATTACCTCAGCCATAGGATTTTTTGCGATATGAGGACAGTTATTACATTGAGGCATTCAAGACAAAACGGTGCTTTATAATGTTTGTTGTTTTTTTTTAAGTCCCTGTTTAGGTTAAGAAAGCAGGCTAAAAATTAGAAATCCAACATTTGTGGCTGATGGTAATTGAAAAAGTATGCAAATTACATCCAAAACAACTAATGAATGTTCATTTAACACATATCTAACAACTGTACGTGATTAAAATACGAAAATCTACATCGCTACAAAAACAAACGAACAATCAAGATTCAAGAAATAAGTAACAATAGTAAATTCAGCACAAAATAATGATTTGCAAAATCTAAAACTTTTGCTTGCATGCTTTGGAATCAGCAAACTCTTCACAATGTGTTCAATGTTTAGCCGTTACACGTTTGCCTGCACTTAATGTTCAAAACTCATATGTTAATCTTTGCTGAGAAGTGCTATTCCTGAGATAATTTTTCTGCAGAGACCACAGTCATGAATAAAGTGAAGAAAAGCAATAAATAAATCCCGAAAGAAGTGCAATAGCCATTCTCCAGAATGACAGTAGGGAAATCACAAATGGTCTCCAATTTTGTGATATCTTCCTTTGTATATTGTTCTAAATATTTCCTTTCAGTATGTGGCATAAGAGATCAGAACTAATGTGGCTTGAGTACTTCACTGCGAAGTCGCTGGCACATTTGAAGTTCGTTTTCTGATAAATTAAGGAGCACTGAAGGACAAAGGAATGATAAACTCTCGGCAACTTCATTCAAACCTTGAAAATGGTAGTTTAACTGTGATATAATGTAGTTAACAAAGGGAAGGAAGAGTCACATGAAGCCTATATTCGGAGATTCTAGTCTGCTATAGGATGCCAGTTCATCAAAACATTTTTTTGCTTATCTCTTTCTTCTTATTGAAAATGTCTCTGAAATATCCCATTTCCTGCATAATGACTTTGAATCTGTAACGCTTTCATCATACTTCTCTTTTGTTTCCTGCATCAGATGGAAGAATTGATGAAAGTCGATGTTGACAGCCTGGAGAGACTTTGAAGTTGCTAGAAAGATCTCAAAATATTTTCAAATTTTCTGAATTTTCATTCAAAATTTCCCATGCGAACACAATGAGGATAAATTTGTGCGATTCTAACTTCTTCTTGAAGGCTTCAGCTTCTTGCTGTTCTTGTGGTTTGGTGCTCATTAGAATTATATCTGTTATTGATTTCAGGACATCTACGTAGTGTTCTATCATGCAAGCAATAGCTAAGTGCTTTGACTCCCATCCTGTTTGACATTGTTTCCTAAGAGTTTTCTTTTTGACTCGAGAATTCATTTCACTTCCCAGTGCCAAAATTAACTATCTCAATGAAAAACGTGAAACTTCCTGGATGATATCGAAAAAACTTGGAACCAGTCGTGGAACTTTTAGCCACATTGGAAATAACAAAATTGAGATTGTGTGCCTAACATAGAACATATGCAGCATTTGAAACAGTGTTACTTATTCTCTTCTGAAAACAACTACACATTCCACTCATTACCCATTGTATCCTTGACATCTGAATATCGATGCTGTTCTTAAGCAAAAGGTCATGTATAAGAGATTCGTAATCTTTAGCTCTCTGCTTTTCTGCTGCATAAAATCCCACAAAACATTCCTTTATTCCCAACTTCACTTCTTCATAATTACACAATGAAGTATTACACTTACTTGATCACTTTTTGTTATATCCAATGTCGAGTCCACCATTATAGATAGAAAAAAAAAAAGGAAATTTTTTTAATATCTTCGAATTTTTTAATATCTTAATATCTTTTAATGTTCATTAGATTATTTGCCAGCATGTCGATAAGTTCATTCTGTATAGCGGGGTTAAGTATTTGAGGCTGCATTCTTCAGTGTACAACAGCTTGTTTAAAACAGGATCAAACTCTGCTAGTAACTTAAGAAAACTCCCTTCCAAAGCCTCTCCATCTCCTTTCTTATTACCTTCGATGCCACGTAAAGCCGTATTGCCAGCTGTTAGAAACAAGATAATTTTAATGCACTTTCTTCAATTTGTTTTCTAAGTTCCTGTTAATAGTTGCGTTCTTAATCGAAGCAGATCTGACTTTGGAAGATTTGATGTGAAGGACACTCTTCTTGTGAACACCAAATTTCTGAGACGGGTGTCTCCAGTCATTGGTACCATCAATCGATTCCGGTGTGAAATTTTTCGCATTTCTCTCAGCAAACAATCAACATATTTTGCAATACACTTTGTCCATGAGAACAGAATAACAGAGCCACTGGCAAAGGATAGTAGCACTGGATCTTGTTTTCATGAAATAATAATGCTCTGAGAATTTCCGCTTTGAAGTTCAACAATTGGAAAGTTCACAGAAGGTCAATATGGTCCTTACGATAAGATGCTTCTTTTAGAGTGCTGTTAACATCTTTGTCATAGTGTCTCTTGTCAGTCAGATGCTCATGTGCGAGATTCAGACCTGAAAAACAGACACATTATACAGTAGATAAACGTGAAATAAAATTATTACATTTCGAACATGGCTTTATATATTCTGACAGTTAAAATGCAGTCATGATTTTATTTGTAATGCAATTCATTTTTTTTTTTTTTTTTATTTCGGCTTCATTTAGGCCTACTTCACTATTAATAATGTAAGTGTAAAGCTTAAGTTCATCTTCCACAGATGGCCTCAACACAGCAGCGTCAGCAGGACTACTATTGGCATCGGAATTTCCTTCATCTTGCAGTACATTTTCCATTAGAACAACATTGATGGAAACATTATAACTGTCGTCAGTCTCTTCATTGTTACTGTGACTTTCATCATCAAATTCATCTTTTTCTTCTACTGGCTTTCCTGTTTTCAAGCACTTCGCCACAAATTCAGAACACTTCAGTGATTGTTCACTTTGCTCTAAAGTCCTTTTATGCTTTGCTGCACCACTTGGATAAATTTTTGTTCTGTCCATATCAATTCACAGTGACAAGGTCACTTACGATAAACGTAAATATAGTAAAACATGTGAAAACTTCAAACAGAAGTACAGGAACTTTAACGATGCTCATTGCAACTTGTTATTACGACTACTGCTCCTGCACACTGACACACACAGACCCAAACAAACAAAAGAGAACTCAGAATCTTTCATATCACTTGAAACACAGGGAATTCCTGGGGCAGACCATGGAAACACGAGAGAAAGGGAGGGAGGGGATTTCCCATCTGCATTTCTCTCTCTGTCTCGTCTTAAGGCCCTGTTTCCCAACGTGGGGCGCACGCCCAACAGGGGGCAATTCGAAAATGGAGCAATGTTGTTTGTTTTTTTTTTGGTTGTGAAAGTTAAAAAATTTGTTTTTTTTTTTTTTAATTTTTTCTTTTTGAAAGTTATACCTAATTTGGGGCATAGCATACTTTAGATACTTTAGGTGGGGCACAGCACAAAAAAGGTTGGGAAACACTGTCTTAGGGGAACAAGTTCATATGTGGGAGATTTTATAACAGAAATATCTGATTTTGCCTATTTCGCATTTTGTCTTTAAATGATTTTGTTAAAGGCCAGCAAAGCTGCAATTCAATCTTGGGGCCTCGTGCTGCATATGTGCATTTAGTGAAAGCCTGTTTAAATTAATATGTGATAAGTGATAAATTATCATTTTCTCCAATTTCATCTTTATTTAACTATTACAAAAATAGAAACAAATGTTCTTTCATTTAAAATTAAAAAAAAAAAAAAGAACTCTGGATGGGGCACCATCGGTTTTTATGATTCTGCTTAAAGGTTCATTTAGCTAGAATAAAATGGTTTGAGCATCTTTGATCCTCCAGATAGATGGATGAACATGTTTAACTAACCTTCATATATCTTGCAGTTTGAAACTTCTTTGGTAGTAGTATAAAAACTAAGCAGTATTGTATCCTAATGAAACAAATATAATAAAGCTTTGTATCATTTCGAAACCTTAAAGTCTTTTATTTCAAACAATAAACTTCATTTATCTTTCTTTTAAGCTAAACTTTTCTTCTCTAAAATATAAATATAGGTGATATGATTGAAATAACCCAACTATAAAATATTTCTTGTAAGCGCATTGTTAGTTCATATAATGGACTCAAGATGCTCCAAGACAGAAAACCATCTTTCTCTGTCAGTCTTTTGTTATACAACAATATTGCCAAATAACAATAAATTTAAAAGCTTTAAAAAATTAATGTCTGAAAAGAGAATGATTACATAGTTTTTTAAGCAGAGCTTTACATATAGGGTGGTCCTGAAATGGTTAGCCAAACTTGAAGGCCCGATGATAACACAGCAAAATAAGGAAAAAAGTTCAGTATGAATAAGGGTAAATGTAGCCCTAATGTGACAGTGGGTGAAGTTACTGTATACAAGACACTGGAGTATTTCCCACATCGTTGAAAGGAAGATAGACGAGGTCTTTTGCATTCAGGAGTTGTCTTCAGAGATAGAGTTGGGAGGGAGTATAAATAGATAGTTAAAAGGCAGACAGGAGGGAGATAGGTCTGATTTGAAGAGGGTAAATTTGGAGCTTGGAGGGCATATAAATACTGTGTTAGAAAACAACGATCTCTCTTTGATCTGCCGATTTTCCTGCCCAAACTAACTTTAACACCTAACTCCCATCTTCCCGCCAAAAACCAACATTTCCTTCTCCGAATCTGACCTATCTGCTTTTTAAAGATCTATTTATACGCCCTCACAACTCTTATCTCTCAGACCTAAAGACGATTCCTGAGCAATAGGACACGAAAGGCCTCATCTTATCTTCCTTTCAACGATTTGGGAAAAAAACGCCAGTGTCTCGTATACATGAATATGGGTGCAGAAATAATTCTGATTTTTCATTCAGATGTTACAGAATGAGTAACATCTGTGCATAGGCTATGGTGTAGCCACTGTTAGATGACGTGTTCGAAATGGCCATTAGCATCCATCTTTATCTTTCGCTGAAAACCCAAATTCAATGAAATAACCATCCACACATGAATACATAGAATAGCATAACTTGAGCACATCATTTACCAACAGCAGTGTTGCTTGGCTTGTTCAAGCCACTTCGGAGACACTACATCTGCCAAATTTTGCTCTTATACTGTTAGTTAAGAGTGACTGTTCAGTTATGCAGAGACCCACTTTAAAACAAGGTTGTTAAAAAAGGTAAAAAGTTAAAATAAACCATACCTTTCAGTCTGCAGTCTCATTTCTTGATGTGTAAATATTCGTTTTGAAGGCTTGTGCAATTGATCTGAAAAGGAAAAAAAAAAAAAAAATCCTTTTTAACAGGTCTTATAAAACAAAATGGACAGTGCCTTGTTATTTAAATCTATTCTACATCTCTATGATGATGATTTTCGAGCATTTTATAATCAATAATCTAATATTCTGAATTTCAAATTTAATAATTGAAGGGCTCGGAGAGATATAGTCATAAGCCACCATTTCGTCATTTTTGAGATTCTTATGTTACTACATTCTCTAAACCCATCTCTTTAAAGCCATAGAAAGAAATTTGGAGTTTTCATAATAGATGGCAGTATGTGACAGATTGAAGTTTTTGACTGTGCCATCTAAGTGACAATTCAAAAAATAGAAAAACAACATATAGTGACAAAAATAACATTCCATATACTACAGTATGTTTCATAACTTATTGAAGTATCATTTAATATAAAAAGAATTTTTCCAGTTTGAATTGCAGATTTACAGATTTTTGTTAAAATTTTAAAATGCTTATAACTCAGAACTAAGTTAGTGTGGCTTATGACTATATCTCTCTGACCCCTTCAATTATATAGCAATTCCAGAATTTTTAAAGCAAATTGGGCATAAATTTTGTATCAATAATGTTAAGTAAATTAAAACAGGTTCCTGTTATAAGAAGTTCCTGTAAAAAAATTAATGCCTACTTTCCCTTCGAAAATTATTTGATAACATTTCTTTTTTTTTCTTTTTTCCAGTCATGTTTATTCTCAAGTTATGATACATGCTGAATAAAAACAGTACCAATTTCCCATTTTTTGGAAAATGCACATTTATTTTCTTGAATTGTCTAAAGTGGATTAATTTTAATCATTTCAAACCATAAATTAGTTACTAAAATGATTAATACCAATTGTGTGTTAAAAACAGAAATCCACAATCATGGAGAATATGGCAGCTACTAAGATTGTCTTAGATCTCTTCTTTGGACTTGAAAAAGGCTTTTGACTCAATTAATATAAATTTCTTACTTCAAAAATTAGAACATACGGAAATTAGAGGCCTAGCTCTAACATGGCTCTCTTCATATCTATCAGAAAGATAATAACAACTCTCCTCAAACGGCTATTCCTTTTCAGTATATCCACATGTCGACAGGTTTACCCAAGGATCTGTACTCCCCCCCCCCCTTTTCTTTAATTTTTTTTATAAATGATCTCATTTTCACTTTGCCTGCTCCCAATGTATCTTCTATGCTGATGATGGAACTCTTCTATTTGCTAATAAAAATGTGGAAAAACTCAAGCATGAGATCCAGTCCTCACTTCTCTTTTGAATCTTGGCTATCTTCAAATAACCTAGCTTTAAATGCAACCAAAACAATCTACATTTTTTTCATCAAAGAAATAAAATATTCAACTCGTAAGAATTTCTCTATCACTTCATACAAATTTGTACAAATTTATGTTATGGATATGATATGATATTTAAAATTCAAAAACATTTCCTAAGATTCCTCGATAAAAAACCTCGCCTCTACTCTACCCAATCTCTCTGGGTAAAATATAAAATAATTCCTTTCAATCATATCTACAAGCTTCAGTTGGCCCTCTACCATTCCCATCCTTATAAATCTAGACTCAATCCTGTTCTTTTACTAACAAAAACAATATCCAACTATCAAAGAAGAGCAGCCAGTTATTCAGCCTCTCAAATTTGGAATAAATTTCCAAAAGAAATTCGTAGTTGTTCTTCTCTTACCCAATTTAAAAGAAAATTTAAACACCACCTATCTACTCAACACAATCCTCATTAGATATATTATCCCTCTCCCATCCCTTCTTTTTTTTCTCTTTCTCTTTCCTCTATCTAGGAAAGTGCCACCAGTCTCATTTTATTTACAGGTTGTCAAATTTATCTGCAGGTTGTAAATTGTTGTTGTAAATACTTTTATAGACAATAAATTATTATTATTATTTATATTTTTTCTATAGGAGTTTTTTGTCGCCTTCTTGTGCTAATTTTATCAACAGTGATCTTCTTATAAAATATTTCAAATATGAAAGTTAGATCATTTGTAGTTCTTAAATGTGCACATCAAGTTTCAAGAAGACCATCTAGTGAATCAAAAGTTATTTTTTTTGGGGGGGGGGGGGGGGGAGAAGAGGCAGCGCAAACACAGGCAGACAGAAAAACAATTATTTCTGCTTCATTTTCCTAGGAAGGTAGGAAATTTATTTAATTAATAATTTAATTAATTAAAATAAAAATAATTTATTTATTACCTCAAAAAATGGGAATTTTGTTAGTCGTTATATTTAATTACGAGATAAAATAAAATCAACTCAAATATATTTTATTTTTAGAAAGCCACAGTTTGTGCTGTAATATTAAGTTAATGAAACTGGAAATAAAATACCTACACTTCATAATGTAAGATACTTTGTAAAAGACAACTGCAGTTATTATTTCCAGAAATGCTTGGTTATATGTTCTACAGAATACTAAATTGTATTTATGAACTTTCATAAAACTATATTATTTCCCTTATTTATTGTAAGAACTTTGACTGGGCTTTTCTATTGTAAATACCAAAAAAAATGTGCATTTTCCCATAAGTTCAAATTTAATTATAATTAAAAGTAATTAAATGCTTATGAAAAACAAATATTCAAAATTACATATCTCTACAATAGTTTTTTTTTTCCATATTATCTCTCATCAGATGGGTAATCCTTTCTAATATACAAACAAAATTTACAAGTTAAAAAAGAAAAGAAAAAAAAAATAAACATGTAAAATTAAAAAAAAATTTTGCAAAATTTTTATTACAATTCTTTATCATCAATGTTTTGCAATATCTTTTCTATTGTTCTTTTTTAATAATTTATAATCTGGATATCACTCATTTGCTACAACAATGCCATAACTCAAAAAAACATTTTCTAGAAATGAGTTTGAAAATTTCGCAAATTAATGAATATGTTAATGTAAAAGTGAACACAATTCACTCTCTCGTAGCAATTTCTAGAAGCTCAGTTATGTTGTTCCACCAGTAAAAAGAACTCCAAAGACCCATTTTTTTTTTGCAAATCATTCGAAACTGATCACTTTTGAGTTATACAGTTGTTGCAGCAAATGAGCGATATTATTAAAAATGTTCCTGTGTTTTCTATGGGCTCCCAAGGCTCCCCATAAGGATAATTTATAATTAAATAATTACATTAATAATTCGGGAATTAGTTTCTTCCGTGCATGTAAACAAACTCGCATGGCATAAAAGGTTCGTTGACATTTTTATGCTAGTTTCATTATTTTTATGATAACTTACAAACAACATCACTTTTGTCTCAACTTTATTTGATTTTGTGAATCTGTGTCTACTTTTGTGACAATGCAATAGTTTCTGTAACTTATTATTAGAGTACTGGGATATTATTATTATTACCGTATTGGCCCGAATATAGCACGACCCCCAATTTTTCGAAATCATTTCAAGAAAAATAAAAAAAGAAAAAGAAAATTAAAATGTAGGCTACAAGCAATTTTTATTTACACTACAATGAATGAATAACCTAAAATTTCATTTATGAGTAGAGTATTATTTGTTCTTTCACCTAGCAGCACATAGAGGATTTTCGGGATATTATTCTAACGGAAATCCTCAGGAACGCAGAATGAAGTTAGTTGTATAGTAAAAATTACAATAATCGTAAATTATGATGATTAAGTAAATGAGAAACGAAGCCGAACTAGCAGACAGCTGATAAGAGCGCGGCGCGGGAGGAAATGCGCGGGAGTTGTATTGCAGGTGGTCTATGTTCAGGCGCTATTTAAAATGCAAGAATGTGAGAATAATGCGAGTGCTGTTTTTGAGATTGTATTTTCGGAAAAAAAACCCGCTATTTTCGGGCCAATATGGTATATCGTGCAAGTTTCAAACCATGGGTTTCCCCAGCAAAGACAATATGGCGGGTCAAGGACCAAAGCACATATTGCCAAATAAAAAAAAAAAAGTGTGGAAGAATGGTTAGGGATGTGTGGTTGTGTCCATAAATTTCCTAACTATGCATGTTGTGTTGAGTATCACAGCCTTCTGGAGTTGTGCGTAAGTGTTTTTATGAATTCCTAGTGTGCTGAGATTGCAGTGCATTGTGTGAGGCACCAGACCAGTGGAAGGTCCTACATTTAAACTCTTTTAAGTTAAAAAAGCATCAAAAATTAAAAACTTTAAAAAACTTTAAAAACTTTAAAGATTTTAAAAACATTAATAAGCTCATGATTTTTTTATTTTTTTAAGTTTTTAATTTCTGATGCTTTTTTAACTTAAAGAGTTTAAATGTATTAATTTTAATTGTGAATAATTTTAAACTGTGTGTAGGCTGAACTTAGGACTCATTAACAAATTTCACACACGTAAAAATTCTATTGATAAATATTTTATGTTGGGGTTAACATTTTAAATTTGACATTAGGTTGTTTTTTTCTTTTGTTTTTTGTTTTTTTCTTTCTGTTTCAATCTTCACTTTGCAAAAAAAAAAAAACAAAAAAAAAAAAAAAACAAACAAACAGAAACACCAAGAAGGAAGAGTCCAATTTGAATGAAATTCTTTATGCCACTTTCTTCCCATTACATACAGAAATGATTAAAAGTTTAGTGGTCAAGAAATGTCATCATCCGTCCACGACTCGTTGGAAGTGCCCATCTTGTGGTCCATATCCTATTCTGAAGGTCCTCAGAATCTTACCAGACACATTCTGCTTCATGAAACTGTTGCATTCACACCAGTTTACCATTAGTAATGCCTCAACAATGCACTCAAAGAACCTATGTTAGGGTGACTAGGGTTTGAAAATAAAAATGGGATTTAAGTCTGGTAAGCATCCCATACACTCGGTCCCTGCATTATCATCAAAGAAGAGAAAGTTTTCTCTGACTGCTCCCAAGTAGGGTACAACAACAGGTCACAGAATCTCATCCTGGTATCTTACATCCATCAGGGATCCATTTCTCATGATGTGTAGATTAGTGTTACTGCCAACACTAATGTATTTCTCGTTCACACTAGACCAGGAGATGATGATTTTCTTGCTATAGGCTGAACCATGATTCATCTGAGAAGGGAACAGCGAATCACAGGTCCCTGAGACAATGCACTTCAGCCCATGCTCTACAAGCCCTCCTATGTTCTGCAGATAGAGGCATGCATACCATTAGTCTTTTGATGTACAACTGTCACCAAGAGGCTATAATAAACTGGTTTCATAGCTGCTTCACTTCGAATTGGCAATTTCTTCGTGCCAGGATATGCACTAAGATCTCATGCGGTTGTGGATATGGGATGACCCTGTCATGATCTTCTCCTCACTGTCCTGGTCTCTTGGAAGTGGTTCTACAGTCGGCTTATGACACTTTGGGATGCTCCAAAATTTCATAACACTGTTGTTTGTGTCTGTCCAGCTTCCAGTCACACTATTGCTTTCAAGCTGTTTGTTCAGACAAATCCCAGCGATTTTGCACTCCCAACTGCAACTTTTGCTGAACAAGCCACATTGCACTACAGGGACCGTTAATACCCGTTGTGATAACAGCATGCTCTTTTAATTTGCTTATCCTTCATTATTTCTTAATGAAACACTGAAAAAGGATGATATTGACCATCTCTTCCTATTATTTTCGCAATATCTGCTAATTCTTTTTGACCAGTGTATATAAATAAAATAAACAAAACCTCAATCAAGAATATTCTGCTACTGCAGACAAGTTATCATAAACATCAAAATACTCAGAAGGCGGAGCAGTAACACCTCACAACTACCAAGACATATCAGGTGCTTCTCCAAAATATTATTTTCTCTTCATCAAAGGTGAAGATTTTATGTTTTCTAAATAGAAAATGTTTTCCCCCGTCATGCCATCTTTTCTCTACATAATTCCTAACAAATAATTTTTCAAGATGGAATTTCTTTCAATACATTTCTGATTCCTTTCCCCATCCCTGAACTCCATCTTATGGTTATCAAAGTTTTCATGGCAGAAGAAATTAGATTTCTACCACACTACCTACTGCTGCACAAAAAGGAGAGGCATACTTCTTTTCGGTAGCATAGGTAAACAAATATTAAATCTACATACACAATGTAGTAATCTAACATGACCCTTTCTGAATATTCTTGCATTAACTTGGCAAGAATATCCAGAAATAGTGGCGTAGTATTTAAATATCCACATGGCAAAGAAGACACAAAGTAATCCAAGGCTTAAAAAAAAGTGCATTGCTGACAGAAGAGAAAGATTCTGCTATAACCCTAAGAAGCATTTTTATTTTTTTTATAACATTTTGCAAAATAAGTTAATGTAACTTAATTTGGCTATTTTTAAGTATCTTTACATTATTAAGCAATAAAATTTCTAGTTATTTAAATAGAAACTTTATTGGAAAAAAAGTAATAATGGTCCTGTATTTAAACCTTTGAAATAAATAAATAATAATAACATACTTAATTTTTCTCTTTTTAGCGTTGATATAAGAAATCAGAACATAACAAAAAATAACGTAACATATATAATATCTACCAAAAATAGGATGTGACTTAACATCACAGGATCTAATCCTAGAATGGATATCTGCTTGCGTCTGAACCCCAATATTTCTTCTTCTTGCAGCTACTTTCATCTTCTGTTGTCTAGCTTTTGACTTCACAATGAAGCTTGATTTAAAATAATGAAATGCTTCCTAAAAAAAATATAAAAAAATAAAATAAATGATACGTATTAATGAAAAATTAATAAATAAAAAATAGTTTAATTTTTCCTTTAGTTTATTTTTGCTTTGGTTTCTTATATTTATGGCTTTAGTTTCTTAATTTTATTTTTTATTTATTTATTTATTAATTCATTCATTCTGAGGAAATGTCACTCATTACATATTTATTGTAAAATATACTTGATGTTTAGAACAGATGTGCTTCAATTTTTTATTTCAATTAGCAATATCTATCTTTCTCACAAATACGACACAGTTATCCATCTATCTATCTATATTATAAATAAATAAATAAATAAATCAGTTAATTCTTCTCTGAACAATCACATTTTCAATCAAGTTCCAATATTTTCAAAATATAAATCTGCATAACTTACTTGAAGATTAAATTGCTGGTGTCTTGGAGATTCATTTTCTTTAGCATCTTGATTGTTACCAACTTTGCAAACATGCAATGTAGTTGGTTCTTTAGATCCATCATTTTCTCCATCTGCTTTACCCCTAGGCTGGAACCAAGGTAAGCATTCATCACTTAGAGGAACAAACCAGGAAACACTCTTTGTCTCAATCGAACCGCGGTTTCTTTGTTGTGATTGAGTCACTTCATGACTTCTAATACAATAGCGCTCGCCAGACGGATAGTCATTCTGATCTTCAGGATTTTTACTAATATCTCTTACAATTTTTCTGTAATGCTTAAATTGGCTTTTGTTTTCAACCATTCTTTTCACTGATTGACCTTTTTGTGCTTTCTGAGATACAGGCAAACTAACAAAAACTCTTTCTGAGGTACCATGAGACACCTGATTTCTGTCCTCTTCCTTTCTCTTGTAGGCATTATAGAGAAATTTTCCTTCTAATTGCTCAAGGTGAGGCAGCAAAGGAGATGTTTGAATCCCTACAGAGGAACTTACTTTTTCAGTTTCAGTTGATTTGCTTTCTTTGTTATGCAGAGAATGTACACGGCACTTTACAGCCCACTTATCATTTTCAGATGGATCAAATTCTTCAGCTTCAAAACTTTTTATTTCTTTTGATTTGTTGGAATGAATAGTACCAAACTTTCTATTTTCACTGTCACTGGTTTTAATTTTTTGAAATGGTTTAAAATCTTGTTTCTTCAAAAAATCACAGTGATTTTTTACTGAATTACTTTGACAAATGGGACATCTTTGATAAATCTGATCAACTATATTGTGAGAACAGTTATCAGTTCCAGCTGTCATTCGATCCACAGAAATTGAAGTAGAAGGCTGTATCCTATCAATCTCTGAGGAGTCTCTATTGGGATCAACACTCTGAGGCAAATTTCCAAAAGTCACTTTTCCAGAACCTTTTGATGAATTTCCCTGGGCCTTATTAAACTTATCTACAATTTCCTGTTTCCCTTCAGAATTTCTTGCTGCATTTTCAACAGTTTTTGTGTTTGAAAAATTATGTATTAAACCACTGTATTTACTTTTGGGAGCAAATGTGACAACTCTCTTTTCATGTACAGATAAACCAGACTTGGTTGAATTACTATCACTGAAGTTTATGAAAGCTTCTGATTCGGAATCATCCTTCTTTAAACAGAACAGAGGATATTGTTCCAAACTAGAAGTTTCTGGAGATGATGTGTGCTCAGTTGTTTGCAATAAAGCAGAAGTCCACTTACTATAATCTTTATTGTTTGCAAGTCTTGGATGAGTAAGTAATTGACAGGATGTATTTTCAGAAGTTGAATTTGACTTGGAATTTTTAGTTGAAACTTGTGAGGCAGACTTAATAGGAATTTTTTTGCAAAAACATTTGGTTTTTGTTCTAGCTGTAGTTAAGTGATGTTTAGAAGCAACCCCATCAGTGTCACTAGCAGTGCTGCCTGAAACATCAAACCTATTCTGTTGGGCTTCCAACAGAAGTTTTTCCACTTTCTGTAGCCAATGAACTTCCCTTTGAAGCCTGCGAATGTAGCTTTGCTGTTGTCTATCAATTAATGTCTTCACTGAATTGATTTGATCTTTTTTAACTTGAATGAGTTTGTTTCCAGGTTTACACAAAGGCACATGTCTGGAATGAGAACTATAATTTTCTGAAGATGGTCTAACTTCAGCAGCTGTGTCAGAATCTATTGGGTATCCATTTTCTGAAGAAACAGATAATTTACTGATTTTAGATTCTGTTGATATCTGCAATTTAAAGTTTTTATCAGAAACTGAGTCTTCAGATGAATGCAGGTTACTTCCACTGTGAAGTGTACTTTTAGATAGCTGTAATTCTTTCCAATTTTGTTCCTTAGAAGTATCACCGAGATTGGAAAATTTCTGTCTACTACAAGAAGCCTCGGCACCGCCTAATGTTGATGAAACAATTAAATTCTCTTTCTTATCTGAAATTTTCTCGAAGTGGTGGAACTCTTCATCATTTGAAACTTTGATATTGTTACTCTGCTGATAATCTAATGATTTCTGATGCTTTGTAATTGCTTCTACTTTATTCAAGGTTGCAGATTCATCTGAAGTTCCATCAGTTCCAGGAACAGTTCTAGCAGGAAGATAAGACTGATTATCTAAAGGAGAAAAATCAGAACTTAATCCATCATCTAACTCACAAAGTAGTGATTGAAATGAACTGGATTTATCATTTTTAAATTCCAAAGGAAAAGTACTGCCCACTGGCACACCTAAAGTTGTCTTGGTAAATACAGAATTCCCTGTAAGGTCTGCAATTTCACAATCCTCAAAATTTATTGTGGGATCAATAATCTTTCTTTCAGGAATTTCCAAAGACTGATACAAGAGATCTGATGATTCGGGAGGGTCGAAATTCATTATGTCTACTCTGGAAATTGTAGATCCATTCCTGCTTGATCCAGTCTCCATAGTTTTTGTGTCATCACTACTATCTGCCATTTTACTTTCACACACAGGCTTCAAAGCATCAAATGCCATCTGGGTCAAAGTATCTTGCAACATATATCATCATTTCCCTATTAAAAAAAAAAAATCCAACTTTAAAAATAATTTTTTAAGATTAAAAAATGCAACTCAGAAAAACGTTTTATGTACATACTATATATTTATATATTTTTCTATTACTTACAGTGAATTAAAACATTTGATATTCCTATGCTATGTCTAACATCACATCCTAGTTTACATGACTATTACTTGAGCTTTATTAGTACCCAATTATTTAATTTTTCATGGTAATCTTTATTAAAAGTAAGATCTTTGAAAGGAGGAGATTTTAGGTAATGATAAAGATTCAATTTAAAAATGAGAAAGAGGACTCTCGTTGGTTTAAAATGTAAAGAACCTTAAACTCAGAGGACTGAAAGAATGAACAATTTCTGTCAAAGTTAAATCTCCTGTTCTTGATTTAATAAAATTATCATGTATACAGATTACATACACCATCAACATCTCTCATCTATAACATTTACTTTCTTTCAGAATCATCTCTTTGGGTCTTGGTTATGCCAACAAAACAATCCAAGTGTCTAGCATTTTCTCATCAAAATATCTACACTTTAGGAAATTGGAATGCAAGCTAAACATACTGAATGAACCACAAGAAATATAACAGTCATGTCCGTAACATGAAAAAAGAACAAGTTTTTATCTAAAGCATTTTTTCAGAGAAAAGTACTATAATAAATCTTGAATCCAATAACACTACCCTACTTTGAACAATGCTGAAATTAAATAAATTAGGAACTGGAGTTATGTAGGTAATCACTTGTCCCTTACATCACAACTTTAAATTTACTATCTCAGATCTAATTGATATAAAAGCCAAAACCAAATTCTACATTATTTTGGCAATATAGTGGCATCTAACATTTTTTTTTTGTTTGTGTGTTTTTTAAATCAAAAAAATGTCATTGATTAAAATTAACATTAAATTCATGATTTAAAAAAAAAAAACACTTTCTAAAAAGTGAGCTACTACAACAATAAGGATGAAAAAAATAAAAAATTCTGGAAGCTTACTTACAAGTGATCGTTTATCAAATTCAAAGATTTTATTTGAGACTTAAAACTACATATAGTTCATTTTTGAAATCTTTTTAATAATCAAATCTATTGTCCTTATTCTAAAGAAACTATTACAATGAACTTTTAAAATGTGAGCTTAACTCATATGGCTTAGTACTGTCTCACTGTTATTTCCCATTCTTAACTCTTTAAAAAAGTGCTGATATATAGCTAAAGGAATTCCAGGAAAAGAAAATTATATATTTTTTACTTCAATTATTTCCATTTTTTAAATGATCAAAAATTCATCACAGAATATTAAAAATTTATTTCCTTCATCTTAAAAAACAAAAGAAACAAAAAAAAAATAAGATTTTTTGTAAGCTTATTTTTTTTTTTCTAAAAGCTAAGTACATAAATTTTAAGAAAGAACAATAAATGCTATCCATCATTTAAATAAATACCTTCTACCTTTTAAAAAGCTTAAAAATCATCATGCTACTAATGGGAAGTGCGTATTGTAATACATATGAACTATTCTAACTTGTAAGGCTATTTTAAAGCAACTGCTTTCATTCCATTTAACATTTTATTCTTTCTCTAAATGAATTTTCAAATTTTAAAACTTTCCAGGTTAATAATTTTAAAAAAATAAACATGATTGTAAAACAACCAATGAACTATTCAGGTTTCTTCAATTTTTCAATAACTGATTCATCTGGTTTATTTAATAATAAAAGCAAGATTACAGACTGTTATATTAGCATTATTATTTTATTACTATCAGGGCCAAGTAAAACTTAATTATTTCTCTTTGTTTGAAATTATTTTTTTCTTAATCAATGAATAAAATTAAGCAGGAAAATTGCTTCACAGATTTACGTATTAAGCACTTACCAAAATTTCAAAAGAATTTCAGAATCAAACTATTAAAAAAAAAAAAAAAAAAAAAAAAAAAATCCTATTTAATTGTTCAATAGAGCTTCCAATTCAAGTAAAAGATTTTTAATTTTCTGAATGTGAAGTAGAAATATAACTTCTAAAGGTCCTATTCCTATACATTACTTTATAAATTATTTGAAATGTTTCTTATAGTGACTGTAACATTATTACAGAACAGTGTTTACATTTATGCTTCATTTTTCATTAGTTGTGGAAAACTGCTGAGAAAAATAAAAACTTTGTATTTCAAACATATGTCAAGATTTTATTCATGGATTTATATCATGAACATATTTATGCTGTAGTTTATTGCTATTGGAATTTCAATCAAATTTGTTTTCAACCAGTTAAAGGATAAGAAATTTGGTGCCTGATACTATATGTGACCATTCATAAGCTGCCTTATAAACAGTAATTTAGAAATAAAATAATGTCTGATGTAAATTAGAAATAAAGTAAAGTAGGCAGCTTATGAATGGTATAAGAAACATTTCAAATAATTTATAAAATAAAATTATTTATAAAGATACCACTGGCATTGATGAGTAAATATAATTCAATTTCAGGGGGAAGTCTCTGACCTACATTTAAATTTTTTGGCAACAGTCAAGATTCCTCCTCAGCAGTTAATAAAATGTAACTTATATATATATATATATATATATATATATATATATATATATATATATATATATAGTAATACCATACAATAATATCTTGTATAACGTAGTTAATTGCTTCAGAGAATCTCCAGTATACTGGAAAACGATGCTGATCAAAGCTTTATTGTAACGATTTGTATTAAAATGCAATATCACCATCAATTATTGGCACACAGAAATTACAAGAAATGAAAAATATCATGAATACAGCTGTGATCCACAGAAGAATGTCTTTGGCCATCACTTTTGCCATCTACAATGAAGTGGCTATTCAATGTTCTTTTATTTTCCATTTTGTTTTTCATAACAGTTCAGACTGACAATTCATTCATATCTTTACCATTCATTCATACATCTTTAAATGTCTACATATGCTGTTTTTGCAAATGATACAGCTTTTTCATAAAACTTTATAATTTCAAGTTTTTGTTCTTGTACTGTATTATTCATCTACTTTTGTTTGGTCCACTATCATGTTGGCACTTCCTCTTTTCACTCATAATTATGGAACGTAATAACTTATAAATATAACCTGTGAGACAGAGTAGATACAACTGAGGTCTGAACAGTAAAGCTGCAGTGGCACTGTCTTGCAAAGACAACTCTGTTGTATTTCTGTCGTAGTTCTGCAACTGACAGAGCAGTAGCCGAGGAGTTTTTTTTTCAAAAAGGAAGGGTGAGGGTATTCCATATTTGGAACGTAGCTAATGATTACAACTGTTTTAGATTTTCGGATGTTTTAAAATTATAAACCGAGTTATAGTAAAACATGCACAGGATTAAAGCAGCACTGTAAAGGTATTACTGTATTTAAATATAGTCTCCTTATAAAGAGCAAAATCTTGATTCTCTAAAACATTCTTTTAAATTCTGTAATAATTTTCTAAAACAATGCATCTTACAAGAAAATTTCCAAGCCAAAGAAACCATTCTTTCAATCAAAGAAGCCATTGATTGAAAATTAATGTTTGCCTAAACTGCCCTTCCCCCACTTGCTTTCAAGGGAAATGCAATGCAAAATATATTTTTAAAAAATGCTAAATAAAAAAGAGAAGTCCAATTCAAATAAGAATTCTTTTGATATAAGAAATTCCTTAAAAAAAAACAACAAAAAAAAAAAACATCCAAAACAGGTTTTTAATAAATTTTGTTTTATAGGACAATCATCCCTCACTTAACAAATTTTTCAATTACGAAAATTCACTTGAACAAAGGTTTTTGTTTCACACTTCTTTTAATTACAAAGAAAGGGTTCTTTTCACAACAAAGGTGAAAATTTGTTCAAATTGTTTGTATAATGAAGGTTTGTTGAACTAGCACAGCAGGCATTCCACATTAGTCACAATTTTAATTCTTGACAATATTGACATTTCATTACCCTTTACTCTTAACATGAATACACTTTTTTATTATTTTTTTTAGTATTATTCTTTAAATTTTGCCTTATAATTGTTTCCATCTAAAAAATATTTCGAAATTTAGTAAACTAAAAAAAAATTAAATAGGTCAACAAGATTTTTTTTAAATTACTACGTTTTAAGAGTGAAATTTACTAAACTTAAAACAAATTTTTGCTGACCCAGTTAATAAGTTCAAGTTAACAAATATCTATGGAAGTAAATTTTGGAATTGAATCTGATCACTTCTTGTTCATTTTTTCTGCAAAATTTTCCCAAAATCTATATTATTAAAAAAAAAAAAACTGTGTGCCGGCAACAATTGAATTTTGCAACAATTCACACAATTTACCAGAATACAGAAGTATTGTTGCATAGTGCCATTGTCTGTAACAATGCAATTCTGCAGCTTTGCCAGGCTACAGGAGTATTGTTGCTTGGTCACTCAACTAGCAAATTACAGATGGATTTCAATATTGTAGTGGTGTATTTTTTAGAAAGTAAACTTTAGTTTAAGTTTTAGTTTACTTGATGTAATTAGTTTCTTGGAATAAATATAAACATATATCCTCCCCACCCCATTACATATGTAAGGCTTCCCAATAGGCAGAGTATTAAATGGTTTTATCAAAGAAAATGACAAGAATCTCTTAATACTGAAGTTGACAATAATCCAGAGAAGGAATGGGATAATCTTATCTTTAGCATCAAAAGCTGCTACTGAAATATATAAGGGATCATAACACACAAATCGTAGTAAACAAAAATATTACTACTGAAAGTTTAGGTAATAAAAATAAATAGAAAAGAAATTTTGGAAAAGAATTAAGGGAAAAAAAAAAAAAAGAGAGAGAGAGAGAAAACTGGAAAAACTTATATCTAATTTAGAGATAAGACATTATTCGAACAAATCCAAAAACTTATAAAAATTTTTAGAAACTGAACAAAGATGTTTGAGAAAACATTCTCTGTGATTTAATTGATAAGAATACTTGGTTAAAATATTTTTCAAATTGTGGAAACAAAATGAAACATTGAATAACTGTCAATAATGCCCACTGTCAGTAATGATTTCATACATAATTTTACATTATCTGACCTTAATGATGTCACAGGTAAAAATAATAAAGAATCTGGTGGTGATTTAATAAAATTAAGTATTCAAATATGCAAATAAAGAATTTAAAATACAATCACTACCATTTAACAATGATATATTTAATGAAGAAAGCCCTCCAAGTAATTAGAACAAGTACTATCATTCCCATTCATAAAAAAAAAAATGTAACAACTAGAGGAATTAAGTCTTTTAACTTCTTGAATTAAATTAATCTTTAGCATAAAAATTTGTATACGTTTTACAATAATTTATTAGTTGAAGAACAAAACAGATTTAAGAAAAGGAGGCCTTCTGTTGTGTTTAATTTTTCAATTAAATTATTAACAGAAATGGAAAAAATAAATCAATTAAAACTTTTTTTGGCATTTATAGATTTAAAAGCTTGCATAGGTTTACAGTCAAGTTACTGGAAATTTTAGTGTCAATTGATTAATGAAATTAAAGAAAAGGGGAATTACCCATCATGCACATAATGAAAGCAGAACAAAACAAATTCATTCTACCATTAAATATTTCCAACATCACAAATTTAAATGTAAAAAAACTACATTTAATACTAAAGCAAATTTTCAAAAAGATTACGTCTTTTCTTTTTCAAGCCTAAAGATAACAATAATAAGTTGAAGAACAATTAAATTCCTGAGAAAATATTAACAATATCATTTACTTACAATCTTTGACATGATATAGCTTAACAATTTAGTTCCTTGATTGTAACCTTATTATTACATTTTGTGGACATTTAACTACAAAACTTTTAGCTAATCTAATTGTTAAGCTATATCATGTCAAAGATTGTAAGTAAATGATATTGTTAATATTTTCTCCAGGAATTTAATTGTTCTTCAACTTATTATTGTTATCTTTAGGCTTGAAAAAGAAAAGACGTAATCTTTTTGAAAATTTGCTTTAGTATTAAATGTAATTTTTTTACATTTAAATTTGTGATGTTGGAAATATTTAATGGTAGAGGCTGTAGAAGGAGGGATCTACAAAAGAAATATGGGAACTTTACATATAAAACAAATTCATGCCAAGAGCTTGTCAACGAAGTGGAGTAGGTACATTGTTTCATCATTGTTATGAATCCTGATGAGGATTCATAACAATGATGAAACAGCCTTACCATACTCCACTTGTTGACAAGCTATGGCATGAATTTTTTTTGTTTTGCTTTCATTATGTGCATGATGGGCAATTCCCCTTTTCTTTAACATCTTTATCTGCACGTTAAACTTTATTTCTTTAATTAATGAAATGTTCATCTTAATTAAAGATACAGTTGGACCTGATATAAGGTCACCCCTTGGGACTTGCGAAAGTGACCTATAACCAATTCATAGCATTTGTCAATAAATAAGCATTATAAATTCAGTACAGTATAATTCTTTGTAAAATGTAATACGTACAAAAATATCAGTTTATTAGGTTATAATTTTTTAATTTAGTTGAACCAATTAAAATTAATGGAATTAGAAAGAAATTATTTTTTAAAAATTTTAATTCGGAATAAAGTTGTATGCTAATAGTACTAGTATGCTCAAGCAAAGTACTGATGTGAAACTGACCTTATTTAAAATAATCCATAATACAGGACTGTCGTGATTTTGGTTTTTATCTTTTGTACAAAGTTTTATAGTTTCTGAAAATGTTCTTCATTTGGCTATTTGTAGAGCTTTTTCTTTCAGTACAAAGCACATATAGGCACATTGTGTGCTCTAGCAAATTTTATCCATTGGAGAAGGCCTTCTTCAACTTTCAAATACCGTGATAAACGCTTCCTTTTTCTCTTTCCATTACATGTTTCTGTAACAGTATGCAAGGACAGAATATTGTTGCGAGTCATACGTGGTATCCCACGCTCTTTGGCAAAACATGCTTTCGATACATTAGATTTTTCAAAATCTTCAAAGATTTCCTTTTTCTCTGATAGAAACAACGTTTTTCTTCTTGTCGACATCATAACACAAGCACAAAACGGTTGAAATGAGATCCTTTCCTTCGACTTCCTGGTGAACAAACGGACACATGATTACGATGGACATGTTACGCGATGGGGGCGGAGAAATATCCAGAATTTGAGGAGATGAAGTGCTTTGTGAAAAAGCTCGCCCTCCGTCAGTAGGAGAAATGACGCCTATAAAAGATCATACCCATGGAAAAATTCTTGGAAGTGAATCAGTGTGGCACTGAAATCACAAACAAAAGTGACCTTATGTGCGATTACGGTATTTAAGACCTGACCATATATCTGATAATCCATATCATAGAATTCCTATTCAATGAGCCGGGACTTTAGAAAAGTGACCTTATATGCGGGGTGACTTTATATCGAGGCCCGACTGTAATTGCATTACAATAAAGTTTGGAGAAAAATATTCATTGTGGAATTCTATTAACAGAAGAGTAAGACAAGATTGCAGTTTATTATTGTCCTCCCAATGAGAGTTGGCCGGCGGAAGTTTGAACTGCTCAGCCCTTCCGGTAGCTGATCAATTATGTTTTCCTGTCAAAATGGACGACGGCACAGCGTCTGTTCTCACTGAGAAAGTATAGTTAACTTATAATAGCCTAACGTTTAATTATCGGAGAGGTTGTAATTTAGAAAAATACTTGTTTATTTAAAGAATTTCATTTATAAATTATGTCTCTCAGATTTTAGGTTTTGAAAGTATCCCTTCACAGAGGCAAGTATTTCTCTTGCTTGACGACGAAGAGTCCTTCCAGGCTATTTTTCTCCGCTGACATGTTGATAACGCAAAATAAAACTTCTAACATTTAACATTATTTCAATACTAATTGCTAATAATAAATATTTTAATGATTTATAAATACAATTCCTTTTGATAAGTAACCAGCGATTAGCAGAAGGGCAAATTCTTGTCAGAAGATCAGACGGAAGTGCCTGACCAGACTAATCGATGCTACATGCGCAGATCTCACAAAAACAGGGCGGCCAACTCTCATTTGGAGGACTATACTCCATTTCTATTTAATGAATACATGAATGTTTTAATTAGAGAATGGAAATAAACAAATGGAAGTTTGTACATCAAAAGAATGTTGAATTTAGATATTTTGGTATACACTGATGATACCGAGTTCTCAGAAGTTGGTCTCCAAAGACCTGTTGATCAATTAACATTAACTGCTGACAAATTTAATACAAAAATATCTCCCAACAAAATAAAAGTTACGGCATTTAAAGGATAAAAATCTGTTCATAGTAAGGTATGTCTATATAACATTATAGAACAGGTACTTTCATTTACGAATTTTGGTTACAATATAAGTATTGAAAATGAAATGGATGTTTTTTTTTTACTAAATTCTTAATTACAATGGGTGTCATTAACCATATATTTTTACTTACTTTAAATTCAAAAATTTACTAGAATTAGAATTTATATTAAGTTGACATGAGTAATGCTTATGTTTGGCAGTGAAGCACAGACAGTAAGAAAATGCAACAAGATGTGTGACATCCACCAATGTCAAAATATTTAGAAAGCTAATAAATGCTGTAAACATGAGGTGAAAATAAAAAACAAAAATACTTATAAATTTAAATAAAACAAATTTATAATTAAAGTTTATATAACAACTAAAACAAAATTTGATGCAAATAATGTTTTTTTTTACCATTTAGTGTTTAATTTTATTAAGTCTTGAAGTAAAATATTTCAAGATGTAGAACAAGAAATGCTCAATTTAAGTTGTAAGTCTGCAGTTGAAAATAACATGTTTGTTTTCTTCTTGGAATGGGATAAAAATAGCCAAATAGATACCCACAAATTATAAACTTCTGGGTGCAGGTGAAGTTCATCAGATAATCTGAAATTTTATGTTTTCAGTTCAAACATTAGTTGTTTAAAAAAAAAAAAAACCTAGTGGAGTGTATCCTAAAGATTGTATTGGTTAGATCAAATTTCATGCTTTTAATTCAAAACTTCAGAGATCATTGGTAAGAAGCATTCTTAAGGATTTGATTTCTGCATCAAAATGCAGAAAATTCAGCATCTTTTCATTGTGTTATGAAAATAATTTCTAACTAAAGGCTTTCAAATGGGGCAACGTAAAACCATATGCAGCACAGATTTTAAAATGGAAATTGTAGTTATATCAGAATCACAATGCAAAAGTAAAAGAGAATTTATAACAATCAAGAATTTTTAATTCCTAGAAATTACTTCACTGTAATTCAGGTTTCTTTTTTCTGTTGCTAATTTTGGACAAGAACTTTAAAACTCCATCCTTAAATTATAATTAATGTTTAGAATTCATCTTCTATTCACCTGAATATTGTTCAATAATATCCAAGGCTTCTACAAGCATTCAAACAGAAGCATGTCATTTATCCAACAATGATTACATTTACACATACATTTACATTAACTACAAATTTTAATACTCTTTATTAGCTTTTGTTTTATATGAAACAAATCAAAATATCAATTTTTATTTTTATTCAAATTTTATCAATAAATTAAGCGCATAACTCTATTATTGTTTTTATTCATAAAATTAAAGTTTCTAATAAACATAGGTTCAGTAATTTTCTTTAACCAGTCATTAGAGGTTAATTTTATTAGTGTGGCTATTGAGAAATTAAATAAAATAGTAGCTCATGATTTATCAATTTCTTTTGACAGATAGCATCTATTTTTTCATTAAAAGGGAGAGGCTAATTTAACAATAAAAGGCTGAAAGAATTTTTTTTTTAAACTTTCCATTTATTTTTTTTTATTTCTATTAACAATTAAAGTGAATAATTCTTTTATCCTTAAGTATCCTTTTATTCATTCTAAGTTACATTCATTAATCATGATAAAATTTGTAAGGGGAAATTACAAAATGTTTTCTCTTTTAATATGTCTAATAATTAAGTATCGCTGGTCACAGAACAACAGGACACCTTAACTCCAGCTACACTAAGGGTCACATAGACCTTTGGTGGATTGGTGGATTACTTTAACTTTTAATTTGTCTAATAATATTCATGATGTATAAGGTAGAATGTTCATATTTAGTTAGTTTTAGCAATAATAACTAAAGAAATAAAATATTAATTCAAATTAGGGCAAGTCCAAGTCTTCACTGATTTATGATGAAGAGGCCCTTTTCACAGAAAATATAGAGAGTAGCCATAAGAAATGAAGTTTGTTTTGTTTTTTTTATATATATTTTATGATACATACAAAAAAATATCTAATTATTAAAAGAAAATGGAGGGAAAGTGGGTTACATGTCTTCTTTCCTACACAGTGGTTAATATGAAATTTTGTTGAAGGGAAGATATCATACCATATTTTATAAGATAAAAGTTCTCTCACTGCAGAATGAGAAAATGTTAATTTCTAAAAGAAAACCTGTACCAGCACTGGGTCTCAGATGTTACAAAAACTTCTGAAAATGGGCTTTTGCTTGTATCCTACTTAGCTTGTCCAAATAATATGTAAATCACATATGAGACAGAATTGATACACAAATAGGAAGCAACTATACTAATCTTTTCACTTTTTTTTTTTTTCCACTCAATTTTTCCTTAGAATTTTTAATTGTTCATTAGTAAAAACAAACAATCTAAACATCACACACCAGTCCTTATGGTACCCCGTACTGTAATGGAGGTTGTTTCTTTCCTGAAGTTAAACGACTGGTCTTTCAACTTGAAATGATACACCAAATATTTCGTCTTCTCATAAGCCATTTGGTAACTACTTATTTACTTATTTTTATTTGTGAATGATAAGTAAAAAATATCCAAAAGCCATGTTTTTCATGTTCAGATCACACATTCAGTAACTTTTTTTTTATCTTTTTCCAAGTATCAACATGTACAAGCTGAAATGATTTAAGTATTTTTAATTCAATTAAAACATCCCCCCCCCCCCCCCCAATGATCAATTTTCAAAAGTAAGATCCACTTAGTTCAATTAACGAGAAGGCTTAACATGCATTGATGAATTTGAATAAGAAATGTGTCTCAAATGCTGTAACTTTTAAATAAATACAGTTACGAGATTGAATGCCCACTGAGTGTTTCTAATCATTGGTGCAAGACAAAACATGAGGATGTACAGGAAGGTAGGTTAACAGAGTGGCTAGTTTTTTGCCTGCTGCTGGTTATTTTATTGTGGTAGGTGAGGGGTTTGGCATCAGTGAAATTGGCAGTTCTCCTGTTTTCTGAAATTCATGAACTTAAAAATTCCTTCCCAAATAATACATTATGATCCCTCCAACACCATGTACTAGATTCCTGAATTTTGAACAAACTGGTCGTTTCCTCTCTGGATGTATCACTGAAAATAAAAAAGGCTTCACTTGCCATCTTCAGCTTCATAATATAAATGGTTAAATTATCTTCAGATTTTTATTATGAATCTAAGACTTCCTCTGTTCTGAATAAAACTTCAACAGTGGTTATTACAAAAACTGCGTTATCAGTTTTCTTGATTTCAAAATTGGACACTTTTTTTTTTTTTATCTCTCTTAAAATTAAAATATTTCTTAACATCTTTTTTATTATCCCTATCTGCTAATTTAAAGAAAAAAAAGGTCAGCTAAATTTATTTATTTATTTATTTATAGCTAAGTGCTATAATCGATAAGAAGGATATGTGTATTTTTGGACTAAGTGGTTTGTTTTTTTCTGACAAACAGATAAATCATTAAAGTTAATTTCTTCAAAAAAATCATGAATATTATGATATTCTAATTCTTAGTCCTTAATATTATCAACGTTGATAAAAATTAAATTCCTTTCAGCCTAATCAATTTTGCTGCGATGAAACTTTAATTTTTAATAATTTAAACTTTAAAAAATTACTTTAAAGTTTTAATAAATTTAGCAATATGTAAGTAAATATATATGTAACAAGTATCAATAAAATTTTAGTAATAAGCTATACATATTTTAAATAGTAACTTTTAATAATTTTGTTTATTTTAAAATGTAAAAGATGAATGGATAGTCATTAAATTAACAAATCAATATTTGTTTTATAAACACATTTTTAATTTATATTATTTTCTTAAGTTATACTTATGTCCGCCAACAAAGTTATTTATTAATTTGTTGTAATTAATAAAAAATAAAGTAGTTTGAACTACTTTACATTAAATCCAATAATTTAAGTTTTTTTTTTTTAATTTAAATGAACTAACAAATTCCAAGCAATAAAAAAACAAAATCCAGTAAATAAGAAGTTTTATTTGAATATTTTAAATAAAGAAACTTTAAATTTTGCATCAAAATTATACAAGACTGTCTTCTGCACATGCATATATATATTTTTTTTTTTTTGCTGTTTCTTGTAATCACCAATTCACACAAAATGTAACAAAATGGAAAATCTTCACGGAATTAAATTTTCTTTATCAACTTTCTCTGTTCAATGAATTTTGATTGAAGAGCAACACAAATCATTCTGCATTTGATTCCGTCCTGTAAATAAGATTTTATAAGAGTAAGATTTTAAGATTAAAACTATCACAAAGAAAGGGGCATACCAAAGACTTAAGTACGCATATTTGTTTAAAAGAAAAAGAATTAGGTCATAAAGGAACAGTTGTCATCAGTCTTGGTTTGCTCCTTCTTAAAACTACAATAAAGAACAGCAATTCATGGAGCTTTGCTAACCCAATTAATCTAAAAACAATCCTAATCTGTTTTGTTTTTTTAATCTTCACAGAACGCAATGTATTTAAGACAAATGAAATAACTGAATTCAAAATTTTCTATGAATAAATGCTTTCAGTAGGGTTGAAACTTTTTTTTTATGGTACACAAGTAGATATTTCCAATATTATGTCCATCAATGGAAATCATACAAGATTAAATATGAATCATATAAAGTTTTTGTAATACCTTGTAATTTATTTGCTGCAGTTGCAAAGATGTCCACTGGACATTTGCTACAACGTAGTCAAAAAAATGTATTAGTCTACATTCTATCCAATGCTTTTTAAAATGGAACTTTATTAGCAATACAAGGTATGTCATCCATTTCATCTGACTTTTTTTTTTTATCAAATGGAGGGATCTGTTAATTCTCCTTTATGCTGGTTAGATGAACTAATTTTTTTTTTTTGATTGGATGATCTCCCAATTCACAATATTTTCATAATACAGGCCATTTCCACTTATTGAATGGATATTCTTATCCATTACCTCACAATTATATTTTCAAATAACTTAAGACCACCACTAGAAAACTCCCAGTACTTAGTTTCTCAAACATGTCCTTGTGTAACACACAATGAATCGTGTATCCGTATATCACCCTAGTGGCTACCTTTGGAAGTATAATTGTCTTGGCACCAAACAAAATTCCATCATCACAGACATCATGTGAAACACGAAGTCACTGATTGGTTCTCCAGTTACGGCCTTTCTAAATGTGAACTTTAATTATAAACACCTTGTATTTGGCTTTGTTTTTATTGGATTTCCTGTATTAGCTTAAAAGTCAGAAATGAATTATCATTAAGATAGTTTCAGTAGTAGTGGTTTTGACAATGTAACTTCATCAAATGCTAAGATCTGGGATCAAATCTGTTGCATGCTTTTTTTTTTTTTTTTTCATTTTTTTTCCTCTTTTTCTTTTTATTAATGTATTTTCTTTTTTATTACCTAATTTTTATTATTTATCTAAATTAAACATGAATTTACTTTTTTATTTTCCCTTTTTTCCCCTTCTAAATCCTTTGTTTTATTTAAAATATTAATACAAGCTAGAGAATAAATACAATTACAAATTTGTAAATAACAAATCCCTTTAATAATTAAAATACTTGTAATTGTTATTAATTTATAAAAATAAAATATACCGTAAGTGTACATAGGAGTGTTTTATTTGTATCTAATTAAATTTAATTTTTAGCATTCATTTCATATTTTTATTTAATATTTGAGCTAGTAGGTGCATTTGGCAAAGAAGATCATGGCTTCATATGGAAGTTAGGATAATCTTTTTAAGTATGTATATAGAATATTTTGTGTATTAGTAATGTGTAATCTTCAGATTTCTTATTTTATTTATTTAATTGGTTTTTTTTTTGTTTTTTTTTCATTTAGGGCCAAATGTAAACAAACTACATTAATGTAAGAAAGGGAAAAGTTAATCAAATATAAAGAATCCATTGATCATTTATGAAAATAAAATAATGCTACTTCTAATTAAAGATAATGGTACTCCAGCAAATAAAATACAAAAAATAAAAGAAAGTACTTTAACAAAAGGAAAAACAAAACAATGAAGAAAGAAATCAAAATGAGGAAGAAAAAAGCATGCAGCAGATTCAATCACAGGATCTTTAGGCATCTGTGGCAGTCATGTTATCAATACAGCTATCGTCCACAACTACCAATGATAAAGCATTTCTGACATTTAAGATAGAACAGGAAATTCAATAAAAATGATGCCAAATACTTCGAAATACATAGTGTGTTTTGGCCTCACAATCATATATATTTTTGCAGCACCGATGTATAGTTTTATTTCACAAAAGGAAATTATATGTACAAGGTATGGTGTCTGCTTTTGTTAGTCTTTCTGTTCAGCCCTCATTAGATTTTACTGCTTATAGCACTATTTTATAGTGGTACTTATTAAATGTAGGAATGGCCATTTTAAATATAGGCCAAAATACAATGCCTCTAAAAAGTATAAGAAATAATGAACTAATTATACATCGAATTTCATAGTTGTAAGTTCAACTTTACTTGTCTAGATCTAATTAAATTTTAGACACCTATTTTAAGATCTGCTCATCTTAAGACCCAAAGATATGCCTTACGCAGCTTGCTTACTATGGTTATGACTGAATTACATCATTTTTGTTTATAGTATGAGAAAGAAAATTAGATTTTTGCTTATCTATATTATTTTAGAGCTATTTTATTTAGGGGCGAAAACTTTCTTACCAAATAAAAAAAAAAAAATAATTTTCTAAATATATTTTGCAGTTTCTAGTATGGAAAACGTCTTGCAACTGTTCCATTGCTATTTATTAATATTGCAAGATCTGCATTTTGATGCAATAACAAAGTCAGCAAATAATTCCAAAATAGCTTTCACTTTAAACTTCTTAAATGCCATAATATTTATACAACTTTAAATACTACATAAAAACAACAACATAATCATCTCATGGCAATATTTCGTCTATTCTCATAGACTTTGACGGGCCATTTTAGATAAGGAAATTGTGAATAAGTCCACGTTCACTGTTTGTTAAATCATCGTATTGTTAGATTCTTGATTATTATGTATTCGGAGTTTTTGGAAGGAAGAGGTTGTTCTCCTTTCCTTATGTAAAATGGCCCGTGGAAGTTTATGAGAATAGACGAAATATTACCATGAGATGATTATGTTGTTGTTTTTATGTAGTATTTAAAGTTGTAAAGCTTTCACTTAACTTTAGCATGAAAAAAAAATTCATACAAAGGTTTTCAATTAGTAATTTTTTTGAACGATACAGATAGGAAATGGAGAAGGTCCTTTATTAAGAGGAAAAAAAATATCTATAAATTTGTTTCATGATACTTTTTCAACAATAATTTAAAGAAGGAAAATTAAAAAAATAAAATAGAAATACCTATTATAAAACTTTATAGCTTTATACTCAACTCAAGGTTGCTCAGGTAATATTGGTTAGACAATGATTTATAGGGTAAACAGAACAGCCTGAAATCAGGTTTGAAACACTATTTCCTTTCCCTTCTATGTCTCTCCAATCACTGCAATTATTTAAAAATGCCTAAGCCTCTTTTAATCTTTTATTGTAAATGAACAGCAGAACCTACACAGTGTTCTTTTTTTAGCGGTCCCATGTTAGTTAACATAGGGAACCGCTCTTGCTTTTGTGTTGTCTGTCTGTATGTCACACTTTGTAGCGGCCAAACGGTTAGATTATTAGAATGAAACCTTCACCATTTGTGTTAAGCATCCAAAAGTAGGTGACAACATAAAAAAATCAGACCTGTAGGACCCCTTCCTGACCCACAAAATTAATGTTTTCCATAGCAGTGTTAGTAATAATAACAATTAACACAGTAATAATATTGATGCTTCATACATAATACTAACAATTGCCAACAGGACGTCATTGTTAATATTTACAAATGTATTACTCCGGAGTATTTCATAAATTCTTTAACATATCCAAATGATGCACTAAGCACTGTATTAGCGGTCCCTAGGTTACAGCTTTCCTGTAAAACAAAGGAACGGTCTTGTATTTATATGCTCTTGCTTTTAATTATTTTGTTTATACAATTGTGCATATTATGGGGCCGCTTTGCTTTTGATACTGTCTAAAAGCATTAATTACCTTGTTTTATCATAGCAAGGCTCACTGATAAATATACAGTAATCTCCAAACCTTGATCATGGTTGTGAGAAAGGTTAACAAATTCAGAAAAAAAAAATGACACTTGCATTTAACTACAATCTATTGAAATTCACAACTACTCATAACACTTCCAAAGAATTAAGATTGCAAAAATTACAAAGCTGAACTTCTGAAAAAATAAAATTACATTTCTTAAATATTTTTACCTGCTGCCAGATTTTGAGTCTTTCTCTTCAACAGGTGGCTTTGTTTTTGAGCTGCTCTCTTTAGCTTTAGCTTTACTGCTTCCAGAATCACAAGGGGGAAGGATTTGCATACCAGTTATTGTAAGACCCGGACCTTGAGTATCATCCAATAGTTTAGTTCTGTTGAATTTGTAGATACCGTTAACTTGGAAATTTATAGTTTTGGGAGGATGCCCTGGTTCTTCATCTTCTGGAGGAACATTCAGCTGCAGCCAAGAAGAATTAGAATTGACAAATTCGAGCACTCCTTCTATAATTCTTTTACGCAAAATCTCATTGATATCTGGTTGGCATTCAGTAACTAACTTGTTTATGTAGCAATGTAGATTTTTCCTTCCACCAGATTCCTTGACAAGTGGAGGTGCATTCTGAGCAGAGATCATTGCTAGTGTGTCTTCATTAAGCTTTCTAAGCCTCTTAATTTCTTCTTTTAACATATCAGACACATCAGTTATTCCACAGCCATCACAATATTCAAAATTATCTTGATCTGCATAAGCGGCATTTCCTGCCATGCTACCACATGGTGATTGATACTGATAAGTAGGGGATCCTTCAGAAGAATTGTAACTGCAACCAGGACCAGAAGAAGCAAGTCGTTCTCTAGGTGCTCCTTGCTGACCTGAATTGTAGAAATTACCTTGGCCTGTATTGAATCTATCACTGCCTCCTCCTTTACGATCAGAAGTGCAGCCACACGGAAAATGATCAATTTTGTATGGACCGCAAAATCTGTCAAAGCCTGATTTACATGGATCTTTAAAATCATCATCTATTCCACCACCCCTTAATGAAATGTAATCATGAGCATCTGAATCTTCTTCAAAAGCACTGCCGACTGAATTGTTATTAGAATCAGTCAAAGTTAATTTAAGTTTCTCTTTCTCTGCTGAAAGAGTCAAGTTTAAAGACCCATCTTTCAATTTCTTGGCTTCTGAATGTTTGGGACTAATGCTTAAATCACTTGAAGTTAATTGTTCAACAGGTTTTTCCGAGGATTTCAACATTCCTGTATTTTCTGCACTGGACTGACTTTGAGATGGAGAGCTTGTTTTGTCACTAAATTTTTCATAATAATATGCATCACTTCCTGCTGTAAATCTTTCGGAGGAGTTCGTCTGCTGGGAATTCTTCTCCGATGTTTCCTCAGGAAGAAATCGCTCTGGAGAATCCCAAGCTGGATATTTATCTGCCGGTTCCCATCCATGAATAAGTCTAACGCTTTCCCTATTTTCCTTTTCAATGCAATCATAAAATCCATGACAGGTCCTACCAGCACTACGAGTTTTGGAAAACTGGGTAAAGAGTTCATCAGGAAAGGGAACCATTTCTGGCTCACAACTTTCTGGCTCTTTGGGACAGGGAGATACTTTTGCTAAACTTGGGACAGGGCATGGGGGTGAAGCAGGTTTGTCACAAGGAGGTGGAATGTATCTTTTATCTTCTCTATGTTCTTTCTCTATGACATCAAGGCAGCCTTCATCTGTCTTATCTACACTACGATACCTTGAACGAATAGTATATCTTTCACTACAGAAGGGATCTTCATCAGGGTCAGGCACACCAAATTGGGTTTTCATGGGTTCATTAGGAAGCTTGCAATTTGGATCAGGTTCAGGTGGATCAACACAACAAGGATTACAAACTTTATACTGAGTTCGTTCATCCATTAATTCTACTTCTCTGACATCCATACAATTGTCAACTGACTTATCAACCTGCCGATATCTCATGTGTTTCAAAAAAAACTCTTCATCTTCTTCATCATACGGACCTTCTTCTTTATGGGTTGGGAAAACTTGATCCGGACAATAATTGGGATATGGTGGACAAGGCTGACATGGTGGGCATGGAGGAAGTGGTTTAAATGGGCAATATACAAAATGTGGTACAACTTTTCTCTCTTCTAACTGCTCAGTTTCATGAACATCCAGACACCCATAAACACTTGATTCAACACTACGGCATTTTGTATGTCTAGAATAATCTTCCCCAGGTTCAAAGTCTATTTTAGATTCTGGGAAAGGTTCTGGTATGGGTCTATATTTACAAGGTGGATGCCATTTTGGATTTGGATATTCCTGATATTCCTTCTGTTTGGCACAACAATCTTCTACGTCCTTAGGCATTTTATTTTCTGGACATTCTTCATCTGCTGTTTTTTTATCTTTGCTGGTATGACGCTGCTTCTCCGCACCTGCAGGACTGCGATTTTGTGGAGAATGAAGACTTACATTCACAGGGCTATCACTATTCTTCAAATAAATCTTATCTGTATTTGCATAATTAAATCTTTGAGAAAGCTGGTTTTCTCCAGTTGGTGGACTACAATTTACTAAAACAGGGGTCTCTATATTTAATGAAGTAGAGTTTGTTGGAGACACAACATGATCAGAATATGGAGGACTGTGATTTCTTGGAGAGGAAAAGCCATCATTATTTGTGACACCATTGCTGACTGAAACGTTTAACTTCTCTGCACCAGCAGGACTGCGATTGCCTGGAGAATAAAATTTATGCAAATCTTCATCACAATTTAGTGAATCATTAGGAGTACTAATTTTATGAGTATCAGAGAGCAGAGAAGAATATTGTTTTGAATCTGGATTAAAGAGACTAGAATTTTCAGGTTCATCATTTCTTAGTGCATCAGAAGAACTCGTGCGAGAATTCAGATTATCCTTGCCTGCAGGACAACAAGGAGGCGTAGAACAACAAGGAGGTGGGCAAGGTTTTGTATGGTGTTCTTCAGAAACATCAACTGTCCCACTCTCATTTTTGTCGATGTGACGATGTTTTGTATGGTATTCATATGTATCATAAGGATTGTACAATTCATAGATAGGATAGTAAACATTTGTCACTGAACATGGAGGCAGATGGCTTGCTGACTGACAAGGATTAGTTGGAGATAAGCTATAAACAGGATAACCAGGATGATAAAATGGTGGAAATGGTGGAGGATAGCCTGGATCAGGAATGACTGGCTGGTAAGGATCAGGCCGAGAAGTTCTTATAAATTCACAGTTCTTATCATTTCTGTTATAATATCCTGTATGAGACTGCCCTACACTGACTTGCTGCTTGTGTTGTCCAAATATTTCTTCTGACCCACAGTTTTTATCAAAATCAAAGGAATATTCAATACCTTCATAACAGTTGTGAGTAGGTAAAAGGGGATGCTCAATGGTAACTTGAGACCCTGCTGCCCTTCTTTTTAAGTCAACATCATCACTTTCACGATTTTCAAAACAGCCACTTCCATCATTAAACTGACCAAAACTGTGATGTTTTCGATGACGTGAATACATTTCTTCTCCTTTAACGTCATCCCTACCATCAGCAAACTGCAGACCTTTGACTGGACATGGACATGGAGTAAAGCAGTGGTACCCAACAGGTTGAGAAATTCTTCTAAAATCTCTTTCATCACATTCACGAACTTCTGTACATCCTGCTAAAGTTTTATCAATGTTCTGCTGCTTCCACTGAATTGAATAAAATTCATCAGAAACAGGATGAGGATCAAAGCATCTCACTCCAGACTGTCTCTGCTCAAACACTATTCTTTCCTGCTCATTTGTGTTGTGTTGTTCAATGTTATCAACAACTGCCATTTGTTTAAAGTTAATGTCTCTCAGATAATGTAAGTTTTCAACAGCATGTACACTCATACTATCACGTAGTTCCTTGACTCGTCCCTTCAAATCATCAACAAGAGTTCGAATATTATTTGAGCGATCTCCCAACTCCGGTCTGCATCTATTTAAATCACAAGGTGCTGGTCTTACTAATGTTACACATCCAAAGGGATGGCCTTCACCTCCACCACCAGCCCGTAAATGATAACCAGGATAACTGATATTCTCATCTGATTCTTTATTTGTATTTATGATTATCTCCTCTTCATTTGATAAGTCATTTAACATTTGTTCAGTCACAGAATCTGAGTATTTAATACTTGAATTTCTTATTTGTAAGCTGTTACCCTTAGATTGTCTTGAAATTTCAGAAATGTCCAATTTTTGATGTGGGAGAAGGCTGTCTCCAGACTGATTGCCCGATTCATTAGCAGCATATTTTGTTGAATTACCACTGACTTCTTCAACTGTGTTAGTACTTCTAAGATTTTCACGTTTTATCAATGATCCTTCCTGTTTACCCAATTTCTCATCAAAAGAATCGACTGCATTCAATTCAGAAAATACAGGAGGTGAAATCAATGTTTTTGGTGAAAAACAGCTTTCTTCGCTATATAAGACCTCTTCATTTACTGATGGGTGCTTCAAAGCCAACTGTCTATCCGAAATACCTATAACCAAATATTTCAATTCCCCACTACGATCATCTTCATTGAAATCAACATCGGTACTTTTCAACTGGCTCACTGTGTTGTCAATATCTGAGGAACTGTTCACCTTTTGATCTCCTAAGTCAACTGTCATCTCCAAACTATTATCAGGACACTACACAACAGATAAAAAATACATAAGAAAACTAGAAGGAAAAAAGAAAGCCTTAAAATAGGATACTACAGTAACTTCAATTTATTTGAACCATTAATCTAAATTCACTTATAAGGTAAATGATGCTTACATGTTAATAAGTTTTAAATATAATGGATATTTACCACATACTGATGAAGTGAGTAATGAAGTTTTTATTTTTGTTAAAAGAAGCAGTGTGAATGCTGCTTAGTTTAGCATACCAATCATTATTTTGACAATTTTTTATCCACTGTTGGACAGCAAGTTATTAGTTTCATAGCTATGAAAACTACTTAAACTTCAATAGCTCTACTTTAACCTTAAGTGTCACACTGTCTACAAGCAACAAAAATTGAACTTTGCTTGTTTCTTAATGAAATCTGGTGAAAAAAATCCTGATTAAGAAATGAAATTTAGATATTGTATGAGCTATTCTGAATACTGTCAGATATTTTCAACAGTATGTAGTTGTAATATCAATATTTCAAACAGTCAAGTCAGATGCTTTTTCATCTATACCATTTTTTAAGTTTAGGTCAGTTTTACTGCCCATGTCATGTTTATCTCCAGAACCCTTACTTATTATCACAAAATAAGCATCGCAATTTATATTTTACAGCTAATTTTTTTGATTAACATATTTAGAGAAACTAAGTGATTTTTACAGTTAAGGCATATTAGTACTTAGTACATTCCCTTCTGATGGGAATCTTTGGAATCTGAGCAACGAAAGTACTTTATAAGCCAAATAACTACACTTTACATTTTTTTATGAGAAGTTAGCAACCGAATTTATTACTACATTATTATTTAAAGAAACAAAATGCTATGCCAAAATGGTGTAATTAGTCATTTCACTATACATTTGAAGACAAAGATAGATAAAAAGCTAACGGATGTAAAGACATTTCATGAGAGAAATGCACTTAGACTTACAACCTTTTAAAACCAACTTCCTTTAAATACAATAAATGTTGCAGTTTGCAAACAAAGTAGACAATCAAAATTTTTTTATCTTAAATGTCTAGTGTTGTCTACAGGCAACAATACATTAATTTTATATCTAATCCCTAAAAAAAAAAGCTTCCTTAGAATAGTCCATTTGTTACATGTCAAATAATTTTTTTCATAGTGATTTCATAATTCGTGCAATATTGCATTAATTAGCTACTCAAACTGAAATCTGAATGCACTGCATCAATTTGTTATTTTCTAGAAAAAGTGAACTAATAAAAAATAAAGAAATTTACAGTAAACAATGCTTGCATATTAAGCAAAAGAAATTGCTTAGTAAAATAGATCCACAATTCATTAATCAAAATCACTGTGCCAGATATTTCAGAACAACATTACCATCATATTTTACAGTGATTACTTTATAGTCATCATTATCAGTGTAAAGCTTCAATAATGTCTGTTTCTTTAAGGAAGGATTCAGGTGGGAAAAAAAAAAAAATGATTTTAAGTGAACTTTTCAATTCTGAGATTTTTTCATTTTCTGACCTTTTAATATATAGGGCCTACAATTTATGAAACAATTAAAGTTTTGATTGATAAAATTTAATAATTAAAACTATAATTTATCCATTGCTAACTAAAAACTGAAAAATCATAGATTGAAAAGTTCATTTTTAACATCATGCTGCAAGGCATCTTATTCCTACTTCGATGCCATTTTTTACTTCTTCTGAAGCTTGGGTTTTTCATCTTCAGTTAGCCAAAACAGTCAGCCTACAAAGAACAAGTAATAAATGATGTTTGAGTGGATACCCAATGTTTCTTTATGGAGGACAGATTCACATCTGAATTCGTCCATAATTTCTGCCCTTGGAACTCTATGGTAAAAGGAGCAACTTCTCAATCCAATATTATTTTATCAACTATCAGCAATCCCTTCAAATTAGATCACATTACAGTGTTTAAGAAGAAAAAAAATAGTAAAAAGCTTGATTTTTACATGGACCTTCCTAATACCTTCTACAACAAAATACTGAAAGGGTCTACTGATTAGCGCACTGCTTTATCCACTATATTGGAAAATAACAGACAATTATCACTCTTTTGCAAGAACAAAAATGAGGAACAATTTATTCATCAAAAAAGATTCTTCAATTTTTTTTGTAGGAGTAATGGTTTGCTCACACCAGTCATGTATTGATATGTTATTATAAAACTGCATCAGCTTGTTTCCTGTAATCCTTTCTTTCTCATCTCCCAAAATGAAACTCAAGGGATTTTTTTTTTTTTTTTTTTTAAATGTGGATAATATGACTTGTAAGACATAGACCAGCTTTTCCAAACTGGTGGGTCGTGGAAGGGTTACAGGTGGGTCGCGATTTGATCCTAAAACTATCAGAAACCATCGAATAAACCATCAGAAAAGATCAGAAAAATCGAAAATCGATCATATATAAGGAAGGGATATGATACAAATATGGTTTTATTCTATATTCTTCTATTCCTATAATGTGGAGGTATTTCGATAAGGAAAGGTGGGTCGCCAGCTGAAAAACGATAAGGAAAGGTTGGTCACCAGCTGAAAAAGGTTGGGAACCGCTGACAGACTATTATCTTTGCATTATTGTTCTTCATTGCAGCTTAAGTAGCCGAGTTGTTCATGTGCTACTCATTGTTATAGATTGTCATGACATACCAATTTAGCTCTGCATTAAGTTATTTTAATCGATAGTTTATAATATTATTCATTTCCTTATGTTACATGGTGTCAGAAGTGGGATCACAAAAGAACTAATAAAGAATGGACCAAGGAACAGTATTACGAAATGGACGAGGCAGCAAAGAAAAATCGGTGTTTGGTATTAGCCCCCTCCCCCACACAAGTCGTTAAGCTTTACCTCAAATATATCGACAGACAAAGTAGTGGCAGCAACAATTTGATATGCAGTGATATGCAATTACCGTATTGAGCTAAAATTATTTCCTGAGAGAAATTAACACAATAATAATGTTATTAAAATTTTATTTTAATACATCATTTCTGAATAGTGGAAATTTGCCCTGAAACTTTTACTGGTTGGCCTCTGATAACAGCTTTCATTCGGCGTCTCATTGATCAGATCACATTCATGACCTCATGTTGCACAATATTGTTCCATTCCTCTTCTAAGCCCTCTTCAACTCCTCGACTGTTTCTGGAGCTGGATTACTATCATGAACTCTTCTCTTTAGGAGGTCCCAAAGATGTTAGATTGGGTTCAGATCAGGACTACGTGCAGGCCAATGCCATACACTCAATGCTAACTGCATTCAGATAATCCCGAACAGCAACAGCGGCATGTGGCCTCGCGTTGTCGTGCATGAAAATGAAGTTTTCTCCGACGAATCCAGCGTACGGAATACATATTGATGTAGCACTTCGGTTATATACCGGTGAGCCGTCAACCTGCCTCCTGTGGGTCCAGGGTCGATAAACACCACGTCAGTTTTGGCTGCAAGTGAAATGCCTGCCCATAGCATGCAGGAGCCTCCTCCATAACTGACTGTTTCCTGGAAGCAGCATTGAGCAAAACATTCACCAGGCCTTCAATAGACACAGTTTCGTCTGTCATTGCCATATTTAAGCGCTTTCAAGTTTCGTCAGAGAACGCTGAACCCCATTGCGCTACAGTCCAATCAACATGATCACGAGCAAATTGAAGGCGGGTTTGCCGATGAGCTGTGGTCAGAAGTGGTCCTGTTGCAGGCCTATGTGAGGTTAAATTTTCTTCCTGTAGTCTTCTTCTCACTGTCCAGCCACTGACAGCTACCTCACACGTACACGGTGCAGCTCTTGTTGAACCTGAATGCCAGTCAAATTACAATTGCATAATGCAGTACCAATAATAAATCAGTCATCTAGCTTGCAGTTATAGCTCGATGTCCACCAGAACTTGGTCTCCGATAGTCTCCTGGAACCTCCGATACTCGTGATACAGCTGACTGCTACATATGCAACAGTTGCGCGACATATCGTTGAGTATGACCCTGCTGTAGCAAGACAACTGCCTGCTCCACTTCCTCGGTTGTTGTAACCATCTTTGTGGAGTAATAATGACTTTAGGATTCCAATAGAATAATTCACATTCATGAAAGGATATGTAAGTCTCGCTTACACAACAATTTGGTGTGTTTTCAAATGGTTTACATACCGCCACGCACATGAACTTCATACCCTTTCCACCAATTACCGGCATATCTCAAAAACTTGTCATATCATATTTTCGGTGTCATATTAACATGAATGTCATATTCTTTGTTATTTTATTACTTGAAGTTTTCAAACGATCGAAAATTTGCGAATATTTAAGGTTCACCATTGCGTTTCAGTTTGAGTCGATTTCCTTGCACTTAGTGTACATCACCCTGTCGATAAACATTTATAGATATATAGTTTAAAAACTATTGTTTATATCTATAATTGCTGCTGTCATTTTCATTTGAAAATGACAGCAGCAATTATAGATATAAACAATAGTTTTTAAAGTTTATATCTATAATTGCTGCTGTCATTTTCATTTGAAAATATTTTCAAAAGCTTTATTAGTTAACTTTAAGATGTTTTTCTCTTGATATCGTTAATAGTTCATCGCTAATAGTTTGAAACTATAAGGCCGAATTTTAATTATTATACATGAAGATTGCTATTTATAAAGGTTTTAATTTCTCTTAAAAAAAATATATTTATAAATATTTTTTAAAAAAATGTTAAAATTTCAAAAACTTTTTTTTAAATATTTTCAAGATTCTTTTTAAGATATTTATAATAATATTTTCTAATAACTTTCTTAAGCAAATTTTATTTGAGAAGAAAAATGAAATCAGTTACCTCATTTAAAATAAAATTAAGTCCAAAAACTGTATTTTGATATTTGAAAAATTTATTAAAAAAGAAGACCCTCTGACAATGAAAAAGTACCACTTTCAAAAAAAAAATCATAGGAAAATTATGAGGCTAAAAATCCACTATTCTCCTTTCACCAATGAACTACATAAGAATATTATGCCAAATTTTCAGATTTTTAAAAAATGAGGTTTTTGAGTAATTCACATTCAAAAATGGTGGATTACTGCACATTTGACATCTACAGTTTTCTAACATGTAAATGCATCATAGGTAAAAAATAAAAATACCTATGAGACCATACTAGGAGGGATGTAGATTGCCATCTCAACCAATCTCGTTAAGCTTTTCTTTGTATGAGAAAAATTTTTTTCTAAAAATACAAATATTTTCAATTTTTTGGCTCAAGTTTTAAGCATATGTAAAAAAAAATGCTAAAATTATGTACAGTTTAATAGCTTTAAAACAAAAACAAAATTTAACTCTCTAGCTGTTACTGTTTTGAAGTTACAGGCATTTTAAAATTAAGACATTTTGCGCTATTTTCGAAACTGATGAATTTTTTTTTTATCAAATTTCAAAATGCTGCAACTCTGCCAAAAAATCCTTTTGAAATATCTTATAATCTAAGCAGAACTAATTACCATAATTTTTTTTAAAAAAATCTGATATAGTCAACTAACAGCCCCTGCCCGACTCGAGATGGAAATGGTCTTAGGGACTACTGAATGGTGATCTTGTCATGTTTCCCTAGAACTATTAATCCTTTTCAATGAGCAAGCATACTGTCATACATCAATGATGTCAGCATCGTCTTACAGTCACAATGATGTAAGCTGGGTGGTATCATCTATCAGTCTCATCAATAAAGGAGCTGTGAGGCTTACTCAACATGGCATTAGTCAAATGCCTTTATCCAAACTTTTATTGTACATGACAGATAGCTTAAATTTCATGTGCCTTTAAATAAGCAAGTAAATATATTTATTTGCAAACACTGCCAGGAATTTACATATCTTTAAATTTTTATTTCTAATGCCTGCAAATATTTTTTTATTATTATTAACACTAAAAATTAGTATTGGTTAAACCAGAGAATAGGGTACAAGCCAATCGCAGTGTTTGGAAGGATACATAGGCAACGGGTGGTTTACTGCTTCGGTGACCGCTAGTTGCAGTGGCCTCAGTGGATTCCTGAGTTGTGTTAATGCTTGGAATTATCGTAAAAGGTTTGTTCTTTGTTTATTTTTACAGTTTAATGGTATGTATACGCCTAATCACCGTGGTTGTCCATTTTAGCAAGAGGCGGAAGTGGCCATCAAAAAAAGTTCGTCGAAGGCTTGTACCCTCATCTCCGGTTTAACCTTAGCATTATCTTTATCATCTTATTTCATGTTAAACCTTTTAACATGAAATTCCAAGCTCTATTAAAGTCATTTTGACAAAAGATTAATTTTTCATAATATTGCAATGATGCAACTTCTAAAGCAATGTTGAATAACCTATATACCAAGTGAAGTTGGTTATTCAGAATTGTTTTAAGAGACTGGATCATATGCAGTAACATTTTTGAAAGGTATTCCGTTAATACTACACATCATCCTTATGACTTGAGTTTTTACAATAACCGGGCAGACTCCAGTGCACAGTACCCGCCAATAGGAAGCTTTCTTGACATTCACTGCGGAGGGGCTTTTTTTTGTTTCCGGCGTACGATTTTGCTGAATGATATGACCTCATGATGTTTTTCGTCATTGATCACGTGTTCGCAATATCACGTGTGTTCTAATTTTTTTAATTCCACATGGCAGAAATGTTTGGAAATATCTGGCGATTTCTGTGATTCTATTTTTATTTTGAAAATGAGAAAACGGTCCTATAGCATATTATAGGATGGAGGATACCAGCATTTGACCGTGAATCACAATACCCATTTGAAAGATCCTATTACTGCAGCTAAAATTAATGTAATTAAAGGCAAATGTCCCGGATCAAAGTTAAGCCTAACCATCGATGTGCATTACGTGTAGGGGCCGTGAGTCTGTCTGATACCATTCCTGGCCACCGCATGTTATCACCAATTTCATCCTGAGCAACTAACCACCAATTTCCATTCCTATAAGGGTCATGTTGATGTTTGACAACTTTATTTATAAGCCTAATAAGTCACATAAGGTAAGCCTAACCATGTTTGTTTTGACTATACTAAGGAATACAGTACTAATCAATCGGAGGTTTCGTAAATATTCATCGCTTTTTTCTTGTTTAATGGTGATGGCCCCTTTTAACAAGAACCGGGGCCATCACTTTATTTTCGTAAATATCAGGGTTTTTTTCTAGTTTAATGGTCATGGCCACTTTCAGCAAGAAGTGGGTTTCATGTATTGGCTTCCTGTCGTTCTCTTAGAAATTGAAACATCAGACGTTAACTTCTGCTTCCGGTTCCTGAAAATAGTTCGGAAGGGGTCATATTTCACAACACGGAGAAAAAAAAACATGTCCCGTAAACTGGAATTTTACCCAATAACCTTACTTTCATACTACAAATCTTTTAATTAAACAACTGAAAACCACTATATGTGAAGACAATTATCTCTGTGTAGCATGACTATATATGTGACAGCATATAGAATTATCACATTATATCTTGGTCTTTTCAAGATTTTGTAACTATCATTGGATGCTAACTAATTATCTATAGAATTTTATTTATCAAAAGGATTCGTCAATATTCGGTGTGCAGAGATTGAAATTCTTAATTCTGAAAATTAATTAGGCTGGGACAAAGCATCCAATTCAGATATCTGAATTACTTTTGATTTACATGTTAAAATTCACTTATCCACTACCAAATCCATATTAAAGTAATGCAAAGTTTTTAAATGAAAGATGTTTTTCATTTATACAGAATTCTTGGAATGACGTTCGCATTCGAAACTTACAGAAGTTTTCCACTGAAGAATATATATATATATATCGAACGAAAAAAAAAAAAATTAAAATAAAAGAATAATGTATTAAATTTATAATTTAGCTTGAAGCTTGAAATCTCAGTTATTATGAAGATTCTATCAGAAATGCTGAGTATGGAATTCAAGATTAAAGTGAGAAATCACAGTTAATTAACCATTAATTTAATTTAAATAATATAAATTATTCTTCCAAATAAATTCTTCTTCAAAATAAATAAATAAAAATTATAGGCCTACTTACCAAATGTTCTTTCATCGTGAATGTTTTCAGAGATTTAAGAATTTCACACATGAAATTTCATCTTTCAAGCTACCAAATTAAAATCGAAAGTTGAACTGTGTATCCAACAGGTGCAGAAGACGTATTAAATGTGTGATGACATGAGGTGAAAATAGTTTTCACCGAAAAAAAAAAATCCTCCGAAAAAACAAAAAATGTTTTCTTCAGAAATTCACCAAATTCGAATCGACTTCATGATGCCAATCCGTGTGGCAAAAGGAACGTCTGCTCAATAAATAAATAAATATCAAAGCTTAAAGACTTTGAAAGTAATCCAGACAAATTTTGATTAAAATATTTCAGAATTTTAGTATGTCTGCAAAGGAAAATAAATGTACGAATTTTGAAATGTAAAATCGAATTTCCGGTAAGAGGCAGAATACTTGAGATGATTTCTGATTAGACGACAGTGGTCACGTGATTTCGAAACCGAGGCTAAGAATATGGCAGCCTACAGGTTGCATTAAGAGTGCATGAAGATATTGATATTAATGGCAAACAGAAACTTTAGTGTGTGAATTATGCGGAAAAGCATACAACAGTCTTAATGATTACTATTAGGAAAAATCAGACCATTAATTCGGGATGTCTTTATTTTTAAAAAATTCTCAGAATAAAGTAAAATTCGCCTTCTTATCAATATATTCACAGCATTTGATGCGATTCTCACGTCCGTTGTTTACAGCTGTGCCGGTGATTAAACAGACTGAGCTTGTTCAGCAACATAATTTAATTCGATTCAAATCAGATGATGTCAGTTCACTTTTTTGTACCGGTTCCTGTGAAAATACTGGATGAAGAAGCTGGGACTAATGTAGGGGAAGAACTGACAACAAAAATTGAAAAGGGTATGTTGAGCATGTGGATCAGTAAAACATAACCATAAAACCAAACATTTAAACAAGGAAGCATCTTCGGAGGCAGAAGGACTTTACCAAAATTAAATGTATCAAACCTAGCTAACCTATTTGAAAGTTCGGTGTCATGACACTATATTTCAGAAATTAATCCGAATATTTCTAATAGAACACCTTTGGATCATAGTACTTCACTGAATTAATATATTAGCCGCGGTTTGTTTGTGTTTTCTTTCAGCTCACTCGCTTTGCCAATATTATATCTCAAAATTTTGTGATGTCCTGCCAGAAGTTTTGGAAAAATTCTTTCCGTTTCAAATTATTTGGACAAATTGCAATGGGATACACATTAAAATCATATTTCATATTGCTCTTGCTACATTCAGCATAAGGTGATTCCAGGATGTTTCTCTGAGAGAAAAAAAATGCTTTCATAAATTTAACTTATAATTAATGTTCAAACTTAAAAACTACTATGTTTAATATCATTTCTGCCATCTAGGTGCCAATACTAATGTGTCTACTAATGCCATGTGTAAGGTACTAGGAACTAATTGCAATCTGCTTTTGATGTATTACGAACAAAGTTTTGTAATCACTGGTAACTTTCTCCTAGCACAAATTTGTAAGATTGTTTTTGTTTTGTTTTGCTATTTTTTTTTTCTCACGCATTGAACCTGAAACCTCATGATTTCATTGTTTCTGTAGGTAATCTTCCAATTTTCTGTACCATTCCATAATACACCAAAGCATAGTCATCTTAATATATCGGATCATGATTTGGTGAAACTGGAGATTACAGAACCAGGCTGGCAGTGAAGGAACTGTCTGCGGTACATAGTACTTTCAAAATATTTCCAATATAAACATACTGGAGTGCGTGTTACCTCAATTTACCTTTGAACCTAAAGCTAACCGGTACATACACTTTGCTTGGGCACTAATAGCTTGAGCTTATACAGTAGAACCTCATTATTACGGACTAATAGGGGCTGAAGGTTGTCCGTTTTAATGAAAGTCTGATTTATAACAAATAATTCTTACAGGGGTGTAATGCAGCAGGGTGTACATCAATGAAAGTACAATAGTTAGCTATTAAAAGTGTTTATTATATATCAAATAAAAAACAGCCTTCAACACAGCTTGAATTGAAAAAGGTGTGTACGTATACACTGCATTAATCTTTAGAACAAGAAGGTCCTGGTTCATGTTGATTGCTTACATTCACTGGTTTGAAAAAATAATTTATTTTCTGCTGGGTTTGTTCGATCGATATTTAATCGCTTGCTTGGAAATGTAAAACTCGTCAGAGAAAAATTGGCATCCTTTATTATTATTACAATTTTTTTTTAAACTGTCTGTTATAATGAGGTTCTACTGTACTAAGTTATCTGTTTTTCTGCCTCGCAGGGAAGTAGTAACAGGCAGCAAGCGATGTATCCATGTGCAGAATACCATATTCTCTGGTTTAGCCCATGATTTTGCACTCGTTTCTTACCAAACAGCCATTTTTTTATCTGATCATACAGAGGTAAAGTTCTAGGAGGTTGCAGCTACAGTTAATAAGGGGAAAGATTAGGATAAATCTTTTCAGTAAAAAGATTTTTTTTTATTACTCTGCAGAGTATAGCAGAATTGGTAAACAATGATGCTTTTAACACCAAATAACTGAAATATTCTATTTGCCTTATTAATAACATAACTTGCAGAGAAAAAAAGGACCCTTATGTGGTATCCCCAAACCAAATTGTTCCTCCATGCTATCTGGATACCATTACTGTTGCTTACCATTGCATTCAAGTGTGATAAATTTCAGTGAAAAACTGAAATGCTGGGAGAAATCAAAAAAGATTATAGAAGCTCTTGTTAATCATTATACAGTGCAGTGTCTTAACAGAATTGCAAGTTTCCATGATAACACAAGCAGATAATTTCTTTACTAAGTGCATTTGTCTTTTTTGTATAAATTAATTTGTTTTGTCCTTTTTATCAGTACATCTCCCCTCATGCTTTAAAGTTCCTAATTTATATCAGTGTAATTTTTTTTTTAAATTCATAACTTAATTTCCGTTGAACTTTTAGACCATTATCATAAAAATAGTGTTAACATTTAATTGAAGACAGCATTTACGGCCAATTTAGTTTTTCGACAGTATTATCCATTTTGTCTTCTGGATTGTAAATTTTCTTGAAGAAAAGTTTGCATTCTGATGACTACTTTTTTGGCAGTTATTAAGTAATATGCAATTATAATACAGTTTCTATAAATAGTCAGCTAAATTTGTTGGTTTGACTTCATGAAAGACTACCTATAGATGATTATTAGGTACCTTACAAAGTTTTACTTTTTAACCATGGCATCTGAAAGGATTATAGGGCTATTTACACAACAATTACTGCTTCATTGGGATAGTTCTATGGTCTGAGTATTTCAGTTTGCCTGGCTTTAATGATTAATATATGTGATCATTAAGCGCAGTGCCTATTATTTACATTTTATTTTTAAGTATTTCAGAAAAAAAAAAAAATTCCATAGAATCCTTGGGAGAAAAAGGTAAAGAAAATGTTCTGCTATTGACTGAGATTATTGTGACATCAAAGGAATCTTTAGTTGTATTATTTCTGCAGTTTGGTTGATTTTGGTTTTATTTTATTTTTTGTTTTTTCCCAAACAATTCATTAAAAAAAAAAAAAAAAATGACTGAAATAGGGTTTTTGAAAAGGGATGGAGATAATCTACTCATTGTAGATTCCTGCATAATTGCTAGTTTTTTTCACTGATAAAGAAGAAAAAAAATTTAGTAAAAAATAGTATTAAAAAAAGTTTCATAAGCCAAGAACATAAATGTAGATTATACTTACAAACAAGTAAAACTTAAATAAAACTGCTCTGTTTCCTGTAAAATTTAAACTTTTGCAATAAAAAGGGAAATTTGAGAATGAAATACTGAATAAAATTGTTCTTTTTTCTAGTCTCTTTTATTTTCACGTTAGCATTTTTAGCAATGATATAAGCGCTAATTTAAAACCAGATTGTTTTAATTCTGAGTATTAACTGTCTGTCATAAGAAATAATTACATATAATTACTAATAGTCTATAATAATCAATTATATGTAATTTCTTCATGAATCATTACATAATTGCTATTTTCATTCATTCTATCTGTATGATTAAAAATGTGAAGAGATGGAAATATATGTTTCTTCCTGATTTTTTTTTTTTTTTTTTTTTTATTTGTAGTATAAAATACAACCCATGCTCCATCACTGTATTACATGGGTATACAATTAAGATTAATCAAAATACAAGTTCATAATCTACAAATCCTTTAAATATCCAAAAGACATAACCATGAAACATTTGAGAATGTAAAACAAAATATCGAATTATTATTGTGATAACAAAAGAAAATAGGGTATCAAGACATTATACAAATGGCTAATACAAAACAATCTAATAATTTAATTATGGATCTTGAATTTCTTTTAATTTCTGTGAAATTACTTTAATGAATACAGTCAATTTTTCAAATCTCTGATTACTACTTGTAAAAAAGCTAATATCTTCACAATTTGGTATTTGTAATTCTCTTTTCAATTTTGTTCTTTCTTGGTTAAAGAGTTTACATTTAAAGAGGAGGTGTTCAGGATTTTGATTTTCGTTTGTTCCACATAGACAAAGTGCATTATTTTTAATATTAAATCTCACAAGATATTCATTAAAACCACCATGCCCAGTTAAGAATTGGGTTGTAAAAAAGTCGATTGTTATTCGATTTAGCTTTAATCTTTGGTAAACCGAAGGAAAAAACTGTTTAGTTAGTTTTCCTTTTAAGGATTCTCTATATAGTGAATCCCATATCTGTATATATTTATTTCTAATTTCGCTTCTCATATAACATCTTGGAATTATATTATAACTTATTTTATTTAGATTTGTAGCTTCTTTTGCCAATTTATCCGCGGTTTCATTTCCTTCAATTCCTACATGTGCTTTAACCCATTTAAGTGTTATTTTTATTTGTCGTTTGTCTTCTATATTCTGAATATTAGTTTGAATTTGATATACTAGTTTATTTTTGTGTTTCCATTTCTGTATCGCTTTTAGTGAAGCTTGTGAGTCCGAATAAATTTCGACATCCTTAGTAATTTCCTTAGAATTTTTTAAATATTCCAAGGCCTTACTGATTGCAAATAGTTCGGCTTGGAAAACTGAGCATTGATCAGCCAGTCTAAATTTGGTGTCAAAGATATATTTGTTATCTTTATAAATTACATATGCTGCTCCTGTTTTATTGTCAATTTCAAATCATTCAGTTTTTATTGTCCATAGAACTGCACATTTTAACACTTTTTGGGTTTTAGAGCTAATTTTGCTAAACAAGAGCATATTTAATAGCATAACTATTAAAATAATAGCATTATTTTGTTATATTTAGTTATTTTTTTGAATAAAATATTAAGACACTATTTGTTCCCAAAGGAATTTGAGCAAGAATTTTTTTTTTTTAGTTTGGATGGGCCAGTTTTGGTTATACTTGAATTCGTAATTTTTAGTAAGCCAAAGGTATAGGCTGCAACATCATATTGACAAACTAATTCTTTTTTACATACATACATATCCTTTTTGTGCCTAGGTTGCATATAAGATGTAATCGTCTGCTTTCATGCCTTCCTGTTAAGAACCACTACTCTTGCTTCTGTCCTGTTTGTGCATCAATCTCTCTTCTTTCTTCTTCCATCATAATTGGAGATGCAGAATTCCAGTTTTCATAGACATTGTCTGGATTTCACAAGTCATGACCCTCTCCCTAATATTCATAAAAATTAGAAATTGCAGTTTCGGTAATCGTCGTATTTTAAAGAAACGAGGATTAATCCAAATCCCAACCCTACTCCTTTAGTAACTGAGCTTGGGACCTGCCTGGGTGGAGTTACTTTTTTACATTCTCCGATTTACAGAGAGCTGGGTGAACCTTAAGATCTGTCTGGATGAGAAGTATGGGAAAATCCTGATCTCTGCTGGGATTGAACCCAATTCCTTTAGCCCCCAGTCCAGTTCTTGCACCACTCGACCCACTTTTAAATTTTCACTGCTATAATTTACTTCCAATGATTCTGTTGAATTAATCAAAATAACATTTGCTTATTTCTTAGAAGTAAGCACAATATAACATCCCAAAGTTCACTACATTGCAACATCACAACTGAAAAAAAAAAAAAAAAAAAATGGCAGCCAAATGCTTTTGGTTTGCAAATCTAAAATTTCTCTTCTCACAAATTCTGGTACTTATTGATTAAAAAGAAAAAATAAGCTAAAAAAATCTGCATTCTAAACAATTATCAGATTAAGTATTAAATTATTATTAACATGGTGGTATTTATTTAAAACAAATGTTTAGGATTCTTTTTGCTGGCTTGGAAAACCATAAGTTTTCCAGTTCTGAAAGGTTGATAGGATGAACTTGAGATGTTTTTTTTGGTAATCATCCTTCTAACACATTTGGATAAATTATCATATGTTCTTTACCCTTTTTTTTACATGTCTCACTGTTTAGTTATAAGAATTTGCTTGCTAAATCAAAGAAAGTTATTTCCCTAATTAAAACACTTCTATTCTCATTACAGATGATTTACTAAAATTATTAAATCAGTTTTATAGACGACATCCTGTAAAATTATTAAGCCAAGAAAATGGACTTGATGGTGAGCATGCAAAATATTACTATTCAAATTGATCACTTTTCTTGTTTGTTTATATGTTCATCATACTTAAAACGGCTGGGTGAAATTCTGTAATATTTGATACATTGCTTATCTATGGTTCAACGTAAAACATAACATAATTATTTGGGTCTCCAATTCTTCCCTCAAAATTGCATTCCATCCTACATACTCTTGTCTTCACAATACAATGGATGATTCATAAAGATAAGTGATTCAGCATAACTTAAAGGGTTAATTGCTTTGTATTTAAAAAGTGTGTTCATCAATATAATTCTGAAAAATTGTGCAGTAATGTTGATTTTAAGAAACTCTTAACTGTAATCATGCTTGTAGCACTTTGCATTTGTTGCAATGTTGAATCCAAACTTTAACAAACATGTACAATGTAAACAACATTTCTAAGGTGATGTTCTGTATTTCAGTGTACAAAACAATAGTAAGGTTAGCTAAGCATGTGCGGCCATTTGAACATTTTTATTCTGTTTATTTGTTTGAATGTGAATCAAGCTAAATCCACTCTACAGATTCTTTAAAATTAATACTGCTTTATTGTCCAACTTAAAATAAAAGCATGATTATTTTGGTCTCCACCTCCTCATCCATCAGAAATTATCCCAAAACACACCATCCTTCTATGCTTATTGACTGTGCATAGCTGAGCATGTGTCTATACTATTTATAATCATATTATAACTCTCCTAATGTCTTTCAGGTTTACAACTAAGAGACATGCTGATATGACAAGTGTTCTAATTGTGTGATTGAAATGGTATTGATAAATCAGCTGGTATGACTTAGTAAATTGGGCATACAGAACATCAAATGAAAATCTTTTGCATTTTGCCTTGAAGATATCTGGGGTGATGGTATTTTGTTTGGGCAAAAATAAAAGTTAGTTTGGAAAATGGCTGCTAGGGCAATATGTGGCGCTGCAATAACATAGTGCTGCCTGCAGTGACATGTGAATTGAAGGAAGCTGCTATAAAAGCAAGCAGCTGAGAAATGCTTCAGTTCACTGCCTTAAGTCATTATTACCAAAGAATCGTGTGCTTCTCATGAAGCCGTCACAGATTACTTTCATCTATCATGAACAAGCCAAATACATTAATGAATAACGGAAAAGCGGATCTTCCATTAAGTAATCAACTGGTAGGACATTCTCTCAGAGGAACATTACACCTCACCTGAACCTATCCAAACTAAGATGACAGATTTGCTGAACCCTGCAAATAATACCTACACAAAGTTCTCAGCTAAAATTTAACACAAAGTGAACAAGAAAATAAAACCACTCTCAGATTGACAGGATAAAACAAGAAAAAAATTGTTTTTTTGTAATCACAAATTTACGCTGGGATATTTAAATATGAGTAAATAGACACATATAAGATTGTAATGAAAATAACATGTATTAGTTGTGTCAGAAAATACATATAAATAAAGATCAATAATCTCCAGGGAAAGCTAAATGCATCAGACTGCAGCAAAATTAAAAAAAAAAAAAACAAAAAAAAAAAACAAATTATCTGTGATGGGAAGTACTGTAATGAAAATAAAAGAAAAAGAAGCTTTAAGAAAGACTTCAATAACAAGATAAAAAAATTAAATCAGAGTTCTCGGAGAGATTACCTTTCCTTGGGGCTGAATGTGTATCAAGATTATTATCTTTACTTATGCAAATACTGAGTTTAAATGAATCAGAAACAATTAAATTAACAGTCTTTTTAATCAAGGTAAACTAGTGACTGTCCATTGTTAGTGATTAAGGAAACAATGTTTTATACAAAGAATCTAAAGTTTCTCAAAGAAGTCAAGTGAGCTAAATTCTAAACAATGCTAACTAAAGTCACAGTTAATTTTTCCTCTATTTCTTTAAGAGACTTTGCTCAGAATAAAATCAGTTTACTCAAGGTTAACTTGTGATCAGCTCTGTTTGCTTCGTTGGATACTCCATGCAAAGTTATTGTGCTGTTCTGTAGTGACAGCCAGTCATGGTAACACGGAGGTGCGTCCATTTCCTTTCTCAGCTTGTCTCGCCCAATTGAATAAAACACAAATCGTTGAATGACTATCCTTGTGCCATCACTTATGCTGCTTTATGCTCATCTCGTTGAGGTGAAAATATCACATAAATACGAAGCACTGAAACAAGATTCCTGAAAACAAAAACAAATGCCAAGTTTATGCATGTGTCAGATTGCAAGGACACTGTCCTCCAAACACATAACGATAAATCTAATAGTAGATCTAGTAATAGGAATGACATTCAAATCAAAATACTAAAAAAAACAAAAGTAGTTTACGCTATTCCTTGACTCAACTGCAATTAAAAATATATTGGTTATATGACACAGTCTTTAATAAAAAGACTGAAACAACACCAGGTAAATTATAAAAATAAAGATTAATTCAAATCAATATTTTATGAACATAATAAATTAACTACCTTAATCGAGATGGAGCAGATGTATTATTAATTCTACCAGGTGAAGAAAAAATACCAATTAAAAATTGAGCAGGCAAAATAGCCTCAAATTATACTAGTGAACTCATAGCTATACAAATGGCTTTTAACGACTATCTTTCAAACCCTGCTTTTAACACAATAAAAGGAATTATCTTTTTCTGTGACTCTGTCAGCTTTTAATGACTTTACATCAACTTGATAAGACATGCACTTTACAATGGATATCTGCTCATGTATACATTGAGGGCAACCAGAGAGCATATCAGCTCTCCAAAGAAGCAAGAAAATTAGATCAAGACCAACTACCACTGACACTTATGGATGCCAATGCTGTTGCAAAGGCAAGGATTTTACCTCAAGATCACAAGAAAAAATATCAAATATGTGAAATAAACGAAAATAGACAGTACACAGCAATCATAGCAAGGCTCAGAACTGCACATTACAAAGATATGAAAATTCATCCTGATGGATCTGGAAGTTATGAGATCTGTAGAAATTGTCCAGGAACTTAGCTGACACCTGATCATATTTACTCTTGTCCAGCTATTATCATGGACCTTCACAAGATGGAATACAACCCAAGAGAGCTTCTTTTCACCGATAGAGCCAGCGATGTTACCAGGGTTGTGCATGTGGCCTATGGACATATATAGAAACTCTTCATTGAACACAACAACAACAAATTAACTACCTACATCCCTAATTTCGATCAAATTTAAGTAATAGATCAGATGCCAACTGTCTTCTCCCTCACTTTATGCAAGTCCTGACATATCGCCAACTTATCCACAATTAACAGCGAATTGTCTAAGAACGTCATCAGAAATTATTTAAGCCAACCTTTCCCAGTTAGCATTACAGTTGAAAGTAGTCTGTCTGCAGACTAAAACGTTTGTATTTTATGTTTTTAATCTGACGACAAAATAGCTAAGTAATTTTGGATTCATAAATTTTATTGGAATTCGCCATTTTAGAAGACATAACGATACAGATGATGAGGAAAATAAAAAGAAATGTTTGTTGCCTTCAAGAAAGGATCAGGTCACTCTTTTTCTAGGCGGTGTGATCATGGTGTTTGTAGCAAGGACACATTAAGAGTACCTAAATGGTAGACAACATGTCAGATCTCTCTCTTCATTCAGTGCAAGGGACCTAAAGTCCAAGGCTGTAAACCCAGAGATACCCTCCTCCACCTTATCACTAATGAACACTGCACCCGTCTTTTCTCGAAGTAGTATCTCTCCTCCTCACAATTAATAGTAATCCTTAGTATTCTTATAAGTAGCCTATCTCATGTCACAAACATAATTCATATTGAGATCATTAACTAACAGAAATAATAATTAAATTGTGTCGTGGAAATCTATAGAGCAAAATTTTAGCCTTTCCATCAGAGGATTCAAATAATTAGATTAAAAATGGATAAAATACTTGAAAAACAAAAAAAGGAGATATTAAGGGCGGCATGCATCAACACTCTTGTCAAATCAGTTGTCAACTGATAAACTGTTAATTTTAATCAGTATGTAAATAAAAAATGGTGTGCACCAAAGACAGTTATACAAAGCATAAGTGAGGAGTTGTTGATAGTGAATGGTTTTTCTAAAAGTGGCTGCAATTGGTTGATAACATTTAACATTATTTCTGAATTCTTTTCATATGTGTAAGAACATTTCAAATTGGCAGCTTCCATGGAGGAGAAAAAAAAGATATCTAGGCAGATTTTTTTTTTTCCATAAAGACAAGAATTGTCCAGGAGCCTTCAAAGGAATTAATCATATTTAACATTATTTTTGGAACTTTTAATAGAATAAATACATCTAATTCATCATCAAAATCAGAGAGGTCGGTTTCAGTTAAGCTAATGTCAGCCATCTTAGAAAAGGTGAATGGCATGGTGGCTCATGAGTTGACGAATGATTTTACGAATGAAAAATCAGGCTGCTAAAATTTGACAACTCATCAGCAAATTAGTGACTGTTAATGAATGTTTTGCACAGGAAATATTGGTTGAGAGCAGGTTTGACAACTCTCAATGTTAACAAAAGCTTGGTGCACTGCACCCTAAGTTGACAAAACAAAGGTTAGGGTAAGAAAACATGAATTACATAAAGGTTAAAAATGAAGGGTTAATTAGTGGTCGAATGCATAAAGACCTTAGCAAGACAAGGATTAAAATTACAATCACATATTGCCTGCTTAACAACACACAGCCAAAATAAACGTAGATAGTTTATAAAATAAAATAAAGCTGCGAAATAGCAAATAAGAATATAAATACAAAAGGAATAAACGGCACAGGGATAATACAAAGATATGAGTAATGAATAAAACAAATACAAAATATGGGTTGGAGGTGAAGAGAAGTGTTACAGTAAAACAAACTTTAAAAATATACTATGACAAAGCTATTTTATCAAAATAACAGCATTGCAAAAGTTTAGGACATTAAAGGGACTAAAAATGGGCCCTTTGACTGCAAATGGTATATGGAAAATGATCCAGAAATTTGAAGATCCTTAAAGGTGAAACCTGGCAGAGGATGGAAGCCAATATACAACAGCCAGTGAAGGAAGTAGCCATAGTATTACAGGAAGGATGGCAAATGCCTTAGGAAGAAGCACCGCACGGAGTGTTTCACGGTTGTTCAGCAATTGCTTAATGCTCACCAAATTACATTTGAAACATTTTTCCTGCAGTTCTTGCTCGGACTGAACTGAACGACTGGCCATGGAACATTTTGTGGACTGACTAAGGTCACTTCCATCTGCATGATTAGGCGAATATGCACAACTGCAGATTTATTTACAGATTTATTCTGTAATACAAATTTAATTTAATTTATTAAAATTCAAACTGTTGTAATTTTATAAATATTCAAAATTTGACCTGTTTTAATATGAACATTTTTACTCAAATGACCAGAAAGTCACTTATCCTATCTTTGTGAATCTTTGAAGTTCATGTACAAAAATGGATCTGAAAACAAGCAGAAATTTGTATGATTTTTTTTTTATTATTATTATTTACATTTTATGATGTTTAAGATTAAAGCTAAAAAAAAAAAAAAAAAAA
>JAFIDM010000001.1:74469346-74500604 GCA_023159025.1 Thereuonema tuberculata | reverse complement strand
TTGAGATTTAAAAGTAAACAAAACAGAAATATTCGTTAACGGTTGGAATTTCAAATAATACAAGTGATTCTTGCAAAAGAAGTAAAAGATAAAATACATAGAAATACATAAATAGAAATAAATATATAAATGCAAATATAAAACTCATCACAATAATTCCCCCCTCAAGTGTTTTCGTCCCGAAAACAAGAATGAAATGCTATATACGAGGGGATAAAATAGCGTATGGACTAAAAAAAAAAAATATAAAAAAAAATATGTATAAATATGTATATATATATATGGCCATAATAAATAAAAAAAAAAGATAATACTGAGCTCAGAGAGAGGAAAAAAAATACATGAAACTATGAACAAATATTTACAATGAAAAAGGTGTGTACAAACAAAAAAATATTCGTTATAATGACATATCCGTGCTAGCACTGAGGAGAGAGAGAGAGGAGAAAAAAAATTCTCACATTTTTCGTCTAAGTGTCTGTAATTGTTCTTACTTGTTTAAACTAATGTCCAGTTATACACAAGAAAATGTTCACTGTAGGTTCATAGTCACTCTAATAATCGTCTGGGTAGTCCTAAGCACTGTTATAATCCACAATAACACTAATGGGCACTGTTTTGTCACGGTAGGGTTCTGCCGGAACGCAAAGTCATTCCGTCGGCAGGCACTGAATCACTGGGGGGTTCCGATGTCACATTTGCGTCAGTGGGTGGTTCTGGCGTCGGCTCCGCTTCATCGGCAGGGTAGAATGGTTTCAACCGGGCTATATGAATCACCTCCGGGTGGGGACGATTGATGTTGCATCCGGGAGCTGCTGTTACCTCGTACGTCACAGGCGAAGTTTGGCGGATTATTTGAAAAGGACCAAACCAAGAGTGAAGGAGTTTCTCGGCCAGGCCAACCCTACGTATTGGAATGTGGACCCATACGAGGTCGGCCGGACGAAAAACTAGTGGACGGTGACCTGCGTCGTACTGTCTCTTGTTCGTCTGTTGAGCCTCTCGGATGTTAATGCGGGCCAATTGGTGGGCTTCGTCGAGCGACGCCTTCAGGAGTGTGGGGTATTCCTGCTGTGGTTCCATTTGTGTCGGCAGCAAGGTGTCAATCATAGTACGAGGGTTCCGTCCGTGGAGTAGGTAGAACGGTGTATACCCTGTACTTTGTTGCACTGCGGTGTTATAGGCGAACGTCACAAATGGCAATATGGCGTCCCAATTGGAGTGTTCGATATCAACGTACATTGATATCATGTCTGCTAATGTCCGGTTGAGCTTTTCACACAGCCCGTTCGTCTGCGGATGGTAGCTGGATGTCTTGTTGTGGATTGTGTGGCATAGTTGTAATGTTTCTGCTAGCGTTGACGACATAAACTGGGACCCTCGATCAGACAAGAGGATCTGCGGTGCTCCGTGTTTTAACATGACGTCTTCCACGAAGAACTTGGCCACTTCAGCTGCAGTTGCATTGGGTAAGGCTCGGGTGACCGCGTACTTCGTGAAATAGTCAATCGCAACGACTATCCATTTGTTGCCGGCGGTGGAACTCGGAAAACGGCCCAACAAATCGATTCCTACCCTGTGGAAAGGTGACTCCGTTACAGGTAGGGGCTGGAGATTCCCAGGTGTGAGTTGAGATGGGCTCTTCCGTGACTGGCAGGTGATGCATCGTGTTACGAAGCGGCGCACAGCCTTGCTCTGGCCCGGCCAAAAGTATTTTTGGCGGACCCTAGCTATCGTCTTCGCAGTGCCAAGATGTGCAGCAGTCGGCTCGGAGTGGCAGGCTTCAATCACTAGTCGTCTCAGGTGGCTTGGAATGACGAGTAATAATGTGTTGGACGTAGGCTCATAGCTCCTTTTGTATAAGATGTTGTCTTTGAGTTCGTATCCCTGCTTATCAGGTTGTTGTGTCGTCTGCAGGGTTTCGATGCGTCGAAGTAGGGAAAGGTCTTTGCGCTGCTCGGCTGTGATATCGACTGCTTCCTCCAGGTACTGGATTGCGTTGACGGAGTTGGCTTGATGTTCTTTTGTTTTGATGGGGTATCTTGATAGGCAGTCGGCGTCTAAGTGTTTCACTCCGGATTTGTAAACAATCTTCATGTTATATTCTTGTAGTCGGAGCGACCATCTTGCCAATCTTCCTGTGGGATCTCTAAGGTTTACCAACCAACACAAAGCATGGTGATCCGTCACAACGGTGAATGCATTCCCATAGAGGTAAGGACGAAATTTAGCGACGGCCCACACGACTGCTAAACACTCTTTATGCGTGGTTGCATAATTTTCTTCCGGTTTACTCAAAGTCCTGCTAGCGTATGCTACAGCGTGTTGTTTATCATCAATAATTTGCACCAGGACAGCCCCAATGCCATAATTCGAAGCATCTGTGTGGAGTTGTATCGGAGCAGCTTCGTCGAAGTGAGCCAGGACTGGTTGGGTGATGAGTGCTTGCTTTAGTTTGTCGAATGCTCTCTATTGTACTTCGGTCCAGGTAAAGGGTTGAGTTTTCTTCATGAGGATGGATAATGGCCGTGCAATCATAGCGAAGTTAGGAATAAATCGCCTGTAGTACGAACACAGTCCATAGAAGCTTCTAACTTGCTTTTGATTGACGGGTGGAGGGAAGTTTTTAACTGTTGCCACTGTGTCTGGATTCGGGCGAATCCCATCAGAACTAATGATGTGTCCCAGTACTGTCACTTCACGAGATGCGAAGACGCATTTCTTCGGATTTAGTTTCAAATTGGCGGCGTTAAGGCATCCGAGGACGGTGTCGAGTCGTTGGAGGTGCTCCTTGAAGTCTCGTGAATAAATTATGATGTCATCCAAATAGCAGAGACAGATCGACCACTTTAATCCACGTAAGGTATTGTCGACCAGTCTCTCGAATGTTGCGGGCGCATTACATAATCCAAATGGCATGACGTCAAACTCGTACAGCCCATCGGGTGTTACGAACGCCGTCTTCTCACGATCCTTCTCGTCTACCTTAATTTGCCAATAGCCAGTACGGAGATCGATGGTGGAGAAATAGCTGGAATGGGCGCAGGAATCTAGAAGTGAGTCGATCTTAGGCAGGGGGTACACATCCTTTTTCGTGATAGCATTCAACTTTCTGTAGTCAACACAGAATCTCCAGGTGCCGTCTTTCTTCTTAACTAAGACAACAGGTGAGCTCCAAGGACTGTGTGAGTGTCGGATTACACCTTTGTCAAGCATTTGTGTGACCTCATCTTGAATTAACTTCCTCTCCTTGAGTGAAACTCTGTATGCTTTTTGCTTTATGGGGCGGCTTTCTCCTGTATCAATGGTGTGTTTCGGTGCTTTTTCAGGTATTATGGCGGGATTTGGCGGCTCAAATACAGTCTGGTGTTGTTTCAATAGTTGCAAGATCTCTTTTGCTTGTGATGGGAGGAGATTCGTATCCAACATCGTTTCCAAATGACCTTCAGAGATGAGGGGCCTCTGTAAGTGACCTCGTTGTTTTTCTGTGGGGCCTGCTTGCGAGGCTACTGACGTCACGAAATCGGGGTGTATCGTCTGAAACGTGGCTACGCGGGAATTCGCGGTAATCGAAACTTTTGAGTGTGTAAAGTTCGTAATCCAAATGTTTGCTGTGTTGTGAGTGATATCACACACTGTTGCTGGCACACGTAGTTCACTGGATAATTGATGTTTCCGTAGAGGCTCCACTAGGATAAGTCCATCAGTTATCGTGTCAGATGTTGCGGCGATCTTAATGGCTGACAATGGCGGAATCACTGTTGTTTTTGCGGCGGCAAGGTAATGAGGAGCCATTGTTGTTTTGTCCGTTGGCTGTTGCAACTGAAGCACATTTTTCTCACAGTCAAGGATTGCTCTGGTGGCTTGTAAGAAATCCCATCCCAGGATCACATCGAAGCTGCAATTCTCTACGACTAGAAATTCGAATGCTATGATGGTGGCACCGAATTCTAGCCTGGCCGTTGTTTTTCCTAGGACTGATAGACGCTCTCCTGAGACGGCTCGAAGCACAGGTAAGTTGGAGGTTATTATCACTTTTGCTCTTTTCTTGCGAAATGTTTCGGAAATAAGACTAACGGCCGCACCTGAGTCCACTAAAACCTGGGTAGGTTTATCGTCAAAGCATACTGTGATAATATTGCTTTTCAGTTCAGTTCTAGCGTTTGCGACAAATCTGCCATCATAATCAGCTGTCGCTGCACTTAGTTTTCCGATGGTACAGGTGAGTGACTTCGGTTGTTGCGGGCTGTCTGTGGTTCGTAGGTCGTCTGTCGGTACGGTGTGGGATGGCGTCTACCGTGAGCTGGAGATGTTGATCTGCTCCGCCGGGTCTGGGAGTAGGTGGGTCGGACATTTTGTTGGTAGTCAGCTGCCTGATGGATATTTTGCTGATATGCAGGTGCCTGATAAATAGGTGTGTAGTGTGTTCTCTGGCGGGGTTGGTACTCGTAGCTTTGAGCTGATCTGTTTGCGTATTGGCGGGTGCGGCAATGTTTGATTACGTGCCCTACTCGATGGCAATAGAAACAAATCGGCTTGTCCTGGGCCGTTCGCCATTCTTCCGGCCGTCTACGGGTGTAGTCTTGGGTTGGACGGCGCTGTGGGTTGCTTCTTGCGGGCATCGACTGCATCATGGTGGCGGGGTGAGAAGCTGTCGTCCGCGGCGATGGATTGGTGGTGACTGCGTTAACCACGAGCTGCTGGATTTGAGCTTGGATGGCTGCAATCTGTTGTTGTAGGTTTTGGATGGCGTCGTTTTGTGATGTCGCCTGGGGATAGGTTGATGGCTGTAGCGCGATGGAGACGACGTTTGGAAGTCGTTTGAACGTTCTGGCGTCGTTCAGTCTGCCCTGTCGCATTCGTTCAATTCGCCGGCATTCCTCCAGAAATGTGGCCGTGTCCGCTACTCTAGTTGCCAAAAGTAGAGTGTAGACTTCTTCAGCAACTCCCTTCATCAAATGCTGAAGTTTTTCCTCGTCTGTCATTTGCGGATTAGCGGCTCTGCACAAATCGAGGACGTCTTGTGCGTACTGTTCGCATGATTCGTTGGCGGTTTGTGCCCGATGATCCAGTTCATTTTTCGCTTGTTTAGAACGGTCGTATGGGGTGATGAAAGTTGCCGTAAATTGCTCTTCGAACTCCGGCCATGTGGTCATCGTCGTCTCGCCGTTCTCGAACCATTTCTTGGCGGTGTCTGCGAGTGAGAAATATACGTTAGTTAGACGTGAAGGTTCGTCCCATCCGTTGAATCTGGCGATCCGACCGTAGTCTTTGAGCCATTTGGCCGCATCTTCATCCGATCGAGCGTAGAAGGTTGTCGGCTCTCTGAATCGGTGTGGAGACACCGGCGTAGCTGCGATGCTGGCGTAAGTAGCCGTCTGTGCATCCGGCATGATTGTGTTGGATGGGGGTAGACCACGAAGTCTCCGGCTCTGGCGGGTTGGAATGGCTTCCTGTCGGCTCGCAATGATTGTAAGCTGCGTTGGAGCTTGGAGTCGGGTTTCGGCACCAAAATATGTGGTGATTTATTCGTTGCCCTGGTTCGTGGAAATAAGATGAACAAGACTTGATAGACTGAACAGGTTCTCTTTATTTACAAGTGTGCAAGGGTTTATATAAGTTTATTTACATGAGTGTTGATTGGCTAGAGGGCTGAAACAGATGATTGGAAGGTTCAAATAATAACTGAAATTAACGGAAAGATTTAAATTAAGGTGCATGATGGGAGCACCTCTAGCCGTTGAGATTTAAAAGTAAACAAAACAGAAATATTCGTTAACGGTTGGAATTTCAAATAATACAAGTGATTCTTGCAAAAGAAGTAAAAGATAAAATACATAGAAATACATAAATAGAAATAAATATATAAATGCAAATATAAAACTCATCACAATATATATAGATAGATATAGATATAGCTAAGCCGGACAGCTATCTGAAATTTAAAAAAACCCAATACAAATTTCAGATAGCTGTCCGGCTTAGCTATATGTTTAGTAATGTAAGTTAATTCTATTCTTATATTCTAAATTTCAAAATTGCAAATGATTTATTTGAAATCTTTGCATCGCTAAACTCGAAATTATGCATCATTCGAGTTTGGCCTTTCGATATATATATATAATAGTGTTAAATTATGATTAAATATTGTTTAAATAGTTCCAATGAAAATGAAAACTGTTCAATTGAAAACTTTTTTAATCTGAAATATAGTATAACAAATGGGAAAGAAACAATCATGTCTGTTGGAAGATCTTCATAGCTCCTCATTTGTATTCATTGTTAAAATTATTCTTTTAAAGGAGTAACTCATAGATGTTGTCACTCATTAAGCTAAATTTATAGCTTTTTCATCTGGTGGTATTTCACATCACTTTCTATTTGGTGAGAAGATAGATATTTTAACTGTGTCCTCTATTTGCTTTGTTTCTGAATAGATATAGTTATTCTCCGTTTCCACAGAGAAAGACCTCCGTATATGACAAAATCTGATCACTTACGTTCGCCTAGAAATCATGATGTTAAACATAGAAATGGCGTCTTTGCAACAGCAAGTTACTGTCAGTACGCGAGGGAAGACATTACACAGCCAAGCCAGGGATATAATTTGGAACTTTTTTCAATATTTCGCATGAAGTATATTCATAACTTAAAAAAAAAAATACAAACACCAGAATGTTTTCGTTATATGTATAAGATATAGTTTAAGAATTTTAGCATTATAGAGCACTATTACCTACTGGAAATATCATTTGGTAAGCAGATTACGTCAACAAAGGTCTTTCTTTGGAGAAACGGATAATACATCATGATTTTATTTCAAAATAATATGGTGGAGAAAATTTTCACAATTTCTGCTTAAGATGTTGTGACGTCAAATGTATCATTAATAACTTCATTCAACCTTTTTGTAGTCTTGTTTTTCTGAAAGCACCACTGTCCCAAATTAATGGATGCAAGATTTTCAATTCTACTAAATCAGAATTCTAATGCTATAATTCTAATGTTTATCATTTCCCTAAACTTTTGCACTATTCATTACAATATCATTCAAAACGATATTTCTATTAGTAATGATATTCCAAAATTGGAGTAGGACATCCCCAATTGATAGTCTATTTGAAATTTTAGGCATACAGTTTGTGTATCCTCCCTACATCTTTACCTCTCTTTTTCACTTTCATTTTATCAAATAAAATTAATCTTTACTGTAAAGAACAAATTTCCATGCAATGTCCAACTCTTCCATGATGAGAGGTTTGAATAGAATTCAAACACTGTTATTGCACTTGTATGCATCTCTGCAACTAACATAAATATTGATTAGATCTTTTTTTAATATAATGAGATGTAAAATTAAATATAATACTAATGTAATATTGTGAAACAAATCTTGATAAGTATAGTATTTTCTTATCTACTAATATAACAAAATCTCTCATCAATGAATTCATGTGCACATCAATACATCTAGTCACTGCTGAAATAATGTATTTGTATTTCCAGCATTTTTGCTCTTTACAACATAGATTGACTATTGAATGCCAATAGCCTCTGTAGTATGAAAACGGCCACATATAGGAAAATTTATCAAAAAAAAAAGTCTTTGTCTGATTGGATTAAAAAGTATCCTGTGATTAGTTTGTTTACAGATAATCACCTGTAATTTACTTTGCAATAAATTTTCACCTTAAATTTTGGGAAAAAAAAAAAATCTTATTTCCTGTTCTGGCATGGTGTAGTGCCAACATCAGTCTGTCATGAGGCAGAAAAATTTCCTTTCCTGTGTTTGTCTGCTTCTTCATCTTTCTCTTCCAGCTGAAATCACTCCTTAATGATTTCCTGAGGAAGGCAATGGTAAACCACCTCAGTATCTGTCCCCAGGATATTCTAAGACTGCTTCTAGGGGTTCAACATGATGGCAATTCTAGAGCGCCATAGAACAGACCTGCAAAGTTTTGCAAATGCATACCAACTAATAATTTCCCATATGAAATTTCATTCAGAAAAGTTTAAAATAATTGAACAGATCATAATTTTCCTTCCTTGTTCAAGAGTTTGCATAAAATATAATTTTTTTTGCAAAGATATTTACATATATAGATTTTAAGTAGCAGTTTGGTAGTAATGTCTTGTGTTTATTATTTGGTTTTGTTGTGGGAATTTGCATATTACAGGCTTTACTATATATTTATTATATCTTTAATATTTTTATTTTCTTTCAAATTGTGTAGGCCATGCAGATGATTTGTTCCCTTACTTTCTAAGACATGCTTGCCTAGCTTTTCCTCATTTAAGCTGCTTGGATGATTTGAAAAAAATAAGTGATGTACGAATGCCTGCAAATTGGTAAGGGACTAAGTTTACAATTAAAAGGATAATATTAGTGTGTGTTTTAATTTCTTTTTAAGAATTTTTCTTGTTTCAGCTTCTTTGCAGTATTAAATGAATAAAATATATCAACTAAACAAAAATTATAATTAGGTAAATTATAATTAAATTATATTAAAAGCATATGATTTTTGTAATATTGATATGTAATAAAAAATAGTAAGCAAACATTAAAAGTTATGCAAATAAATCAGTTTGTTTACTTTCATTGTAGGTATCCTCAAGCAAGAGCAATTAATAGAAAAATAATATTCCATGCAGGACCAACTAATAGTGGTAAAACTTTCCATGCATTAAAAAGCTACATGGAGGCAAAATCTGGGGTTTACTGTGGTCCTCTCAAATTATTAGCTGTGGAAGTTTTTTCAAAAACAAATGAAAATGTGAGTGAAATGTAACTTCTTATTTTCTTGATTCTTGCATTCTTCACTATTTAAGAATGGCATTGTCTACTTATTAACTCTTCAGGCCGGCGGGTTTCTTTCCTGCGTATGTCTCTCTGTCGGTACTTTTTTTTTCTTGAGAGAAAAAAGTAGTTAAAAGAAAATTTTTTACTGGCTAAACTAAGCACAGAAACTTAAGTTCCACCATTAAAATATAAGAATATTTCATTGTCTTTCTGTCATTGGAAAATTACAGAATTAGGTAAGGAAATTAAAAGCGGGTGGTCGCCAATTATCTACTCCTGCAGAGAATGTATCCTGTTTGTCAAACCGGCTTGCAGGGCTAACAGCAGAAAATGACTGAAAATAAACAGTGGAAAATTTTCTATCTATCAGAATAGATAGAAATTTGTCTTACATACCTTCTTATTCTTACTGTCTACATAGATCTAATATTTCTTATTGGCCAGGTTGAAAGTTAATTAACACAAATATTTCCTTCAGTTCCTTGCCATTTGAAAAAGTATCTGCTTCATTTATGATTTGTAAACTTAATTGCTAATTCATGTGTTAAATCTGTTCTCCTTTATGATCTGAAACTTGGTGATTCAGCTTAGAAATCCAAAATAAACTCCAAGCCTTTGTCAATTTTTGTCTGAGACACATCTGCAAATTATGATCGCCCAATATCATCATTTATAATCTCAGATTGTGGAAGATGAGTAAATAGACGGATATTTACTTAGAGATAAGATGTCGCAAATTTAGATGACTTGGTCATACACTTTGGAAAGACGCTAATGAACCAAGTAAGGCCACTTTGATGTGGAATCCACAAGGCTCAGGGAAGAGAGGAAGACCACAGAATAGTTGGCGATTTACCCTTTCTGAAGTTGGAAAAAAGAGAGTGAACTACGATATATGACTATCAACTGAAGATCTAATTGACAACCTATGCTCCTGATGGAGTGGTGGACTTCCTTATTATTATTATGTAAATGTTTCAAACTTTAGGTTTCCCCAGCAAAGACAACATGGCGGGTCAAGGACCAAACCACATATTGCCAAGTGTAAAAAAGTGGTTCAAGAATGGTTAGGGATGTGTGGTTGGTGTCCATAAATTTCCTAACTATTCATGTTGTGTTGAGTATCACAGCCTTCTAGAGTTGTGCATAAGTGTTTCTGTGAAGTCCTAGTGTGTGAGGCACCAGACCAGTGGCAGACAGGATGATGGGTACCACGCATACTTAGTTCTGCCTCCACTGCTTCTGGAGCTCATATGCTAAATCAGGTGTACTTACTGATCTTTTCTGCGTGAGTTTTCTGCATGTTCTTGCTGATAGGCACTGCATTGTAGTGCCTCAAGTTCAGTATTTGTCCATGGGATTATGCTAAAGGAGTATGACAGTGTGGGGACAGCAGAAGTGTTGAGGGCTTTAATTTTATTTTCGGCATTGAATTGTGTTTTGAGAATGTTGTGAACGCGAGCACTGTATGTATTCTTAAGTGCACTTTTGATATGTTTGCGTTGTCCGTTGCTGGATGGCCAACCCACATTCCAGTTTAAAAAATCCTCCAAATTCAAGGTGTTCCTGCGTGTTATATGTAGTTTGTGACATTTGTTCTAGTCCAAATTCCACCCCAGTGTCTTTGGTGAACTGTGTTGTGACTTGACAAATTAGTTAGTTGTGTGTTGTTTATGACGTCATCCATGTAGAGTAAGTGTGTGATTTTGTATGGTGTCGGAGTGCCTGACTTCTGTGGCATGCATAGTGTGGCATTTCCTGCATGTGTCGTCGTGCATGTTTTCATCATGTAAAATGTGTTTCTTGTAGTTGTATGGGGTGATGTCTTGATTCTGTATTGCGATCATATGAACCCTTCGATCTCCCAAACAGCTCACCTCTCATCTGTCATCCGTTCGACGTTTCCATGTCGACATGTATTATTATTTTTATTAAACTTAATTGCACAGTTCAATGTCCTTGATTCTTAATAGTTGAAAGAGTAAATTATATTTCTAACGTCACACCAAATTTAAATGTAAAAACTACATTTAATATTATTATAGTAATAATAGTCCTTTCTTACCAAATCTCATTGTCTCTTTCAATCTTTCAGAAAATAATAAATGGAAAGTTTAAAAAAAAATAGTATTTCTAGATAGCATATGAGCATTATTATTCAAATAACCATTGTTATTTATATTTTTAATGTAGGGAACACCATGTGACCTTATCACAGGAGAAGAAAGGCAGTATGCAATATCATCAAAAGTCCCTTCAAGTCATGTTTCTTGCACAGTTGAAATGACTTCTGTCAATATACCATGTAAGGATTGTTTTCTGTATTTGAAAAAGTTTTTCTGGGCATAAGGCAAATCTTTTTTGAATCATCTTAATATTTTTCAGAAAGCAAATACGAGATTCATAAATCAATACATATTCCTTTAAAAAAGATGAGTTGGATATAATAACCCTTTGTATTGGATATTTTTATTTGAAGTTTTTATGCTCTCTGCTTTTATATTACAATATCAAAGTATAAAAAAATCCAAGTCTTTTTTTTTTTTTTTTTTAACTAAGTTTAAACATAGATTTCCAAGTAACAAGAATGTATGTGCAGAATTGCTGAAAGCATTTGCATATTTATCAACATAAATTGTAAATACTTTCAAAAATAACTTTCACAAGATACTCTTTAAGGTGAATGTGCATAAAGCTTCAATCAGCAACAACATTATGAAAATAATCAGTATTAATACATTACAGACTAATATTGGAAAGAGGAAAAAAACTAAAATTTCAAAACAGATTGGTTTTTATTTAATCTTATAGAATCACATGAGTTTATATAATTGGGGCTAAAATATGTACCATTTACAATATTTCTTATAATTTCAGTAAGTATTACTTTAAAAGATAATTTCTTAAAATAAGTATCATTATTATAGCCAAAGAGAGAAATATGCTAATTGTGTATGAAGCAATTGCATTTATTGCTTTTAACTTTCTGAGTTAGACCAAGGAACCTTCAGTCCTACTGAAAAAAAGATGCGATTATTTTTTTAATTAAATTAAAAAAGATTATTTAGTTAAACATGAGACAGTACTTTAATTTTTTTCATTTAAAAATTAAGGTGGTTAAATGTCATCTGAAGAAAAACTAGCATATTTGTATATTATAAATTTAGTAGTCCTTAAAAATTCTTATCAGCTAAATTTTATAGTTGCTAAATATACAAGCAGTTGCCTCTTACATTACTATAGTAAAACTTAATCATAAATATAGATGTGAGATTATAATTGTCTTTGGTCAGTTGCTTCAACACTTAAAAGCCATACATTATTGAATGTCAGTGAATTATCATGTTAGCTGCCACTTCAGAACTTCAGCCTATTCATACAAAATAAGAGTAGCTTCCATTACTCTACATTCCTTTAGTACTAGAGATAAACCTCAAAAATCTTCCGTAAATAATGGGCCTAATGATTTTGTAAACCTCCTTCATTTCTTCTCTGCAACGCATCATTTCACAAATACAGATCTCCAGATTATTCTCCTTATTCTCTTTACTTTTTATCAGAAAATATTCACAATATAAATGCAAACTGTGTGTGTGTGAATTTTAAATTTGTTATTGAGAAACATTTAAAAAATTGCCATACTTTCTTCTTGTTACCGAAACTTAGGCTATGAGTTCACAAATGTTATCCAATGCGGAACACTACTCTGTAGTCTCTGTAAATAAGAAATAATAGAAAAGGTGAGAATGTCACTTTATATTATAAAGATAATTTTATTATCAAGGTATTTAGTGAATTCTCCTTCATTAGTATAGACTTAAAGTGAATTTGCTGCTCAATAAATGACGATGTTATATTGGTAGGCATCTAAAGACCGCCTTCAGGAAACATTCTTCATTTTCATAATTACATTAATTATTAATTAATTCTGTAATAATAATAATAGAGTCTCGACCTGTCACAAACTTTTGAAGCGGCAGGTGCATGCATGGGTTGCAATCAGCTCAGCCAAACGGCAAATATATAAACAACTAGTTTTGATTACATTTCCTAGGAAGTTTGCCAGGAAGGGTTTGAAATGTTCGATGAAAATTTGTAAAATAAAACTGGTTAATTCTTATTGAATAAACTTATTCATTCTTATATTTTATGGGTAAGAAAAATATGTAATTTTTAATAATAATCAGTTCACCAGGGGACCCATATTGTCCTAAGGGCCGGTGTCTGCTCCGAGGTTCTCTTTACATGCAAAAAATAAGCAGATTCTTATTGAATAAACTTATTTATTTCTTAGTTATTGTAAAATCTACTAAATAATGCATATATTTACTGTTATTATAGATTTTTTATCTTTTAGTAAATTGTATTTAAGGCTTAATTTCACAATAGAAATATGTATTTTAAAAGCAAAAACAAATGCCTGTTTATCTTTATTTCACTTCTGCTTACTTTCAACTTTTCATTTTTGAAGCTGATTATCTTAAAGTTAGAAGCAATGAAACTCTTTGTAAATGAAGTGGAATAATTAACACTTAAGTTTTGAAATATTGCCTATAACATATTTTTCTCTCTGACTAATAGAAAGAGTTAATGGACTCTTAAAGCATTTGTAAATTGAGTTCTAGATAAACAAAAATTTGTTTTATTTCTAAAAGCTGTATTTTTCATTTTAGATGATGTTGCTGTGATTGATGAAATTCAGATGATACGAGACCCAGGAAGAGGCTGGGCTTGGACGAGAGCTCTGTATGGTATTGCTGCCAAAGAAATCCATTTGTGCGGTGAACCTTCAACTATAGATCTAATAACAGAATTATGCTTACAAATTGGAGAGGAAGTTGAGGTGAAAACAACAACCTTTTCTACTGTTTGACTGATGTTTTGTATAATTCTTGTACATTCCCGTTCTGCAGTTATGTTCACAATCTTTTACATCTTCTTCACCTTTATAAATGTTAGATTCTATTTAGTTCATGAATTTTGATCAAAGCATGCAGTATCCTAATCTCAATTTAATTGCAACTTTCTACAAAGAAAACAACCAGACTAAGCCATCTTATATTTCTTTTTTTAAAATGAGGCAAACAGAATTTTGATTATTGCTGTATTGTTAGTAAATGATATTTGCTTCTTTTTAGAATTCTTCGGAATTTTGGGTAAATAAGCTAATATTGTTAATTAGGAGTCAATTGACACTGTTGGCAATGGCATATATGATTCAAGATTGACCCATGATTTTCATACTTTTAATGTCATTGGTTTCTAACTATCTTTAATCTCCAAATTTTTTTCCTGATTTAGTTGCTTCTTCGTTGAGAATTAATTGTCCAAACATTTCTTCACTTTCACTATAAGCTTTTACCATACATCTGCATGTAGGAAGGTTATTCACTATCATTTCTAAATGAGATTTTATCCTGTCAGTTGAATTTATATTAATTGATTCACTAAATCTAAAAGGCAAAAGGAGAATATAGTAATAATCAGGCCACACAGTTGGACCTGTGAGTACTGAGGTTTGGTTCTCATGTGGGTTTTGTGATGGTGGAAAATCCATGCTGGGCAGATTTTCTCGGGGTTCTCCCATTTCCCCTGCACTTCTCCCACCATACTTTCTCAGTCTTTCTCTGTCTGTCCCCATTTCTGTGGGATAGCACAATAGACCTACAGGTCATGGTATTTGGCTTCCCTGCCATCCACATTCACCACAATCAGTCAATAATAATCAGGCTTGCAACAAAGTATATCAGCCCTTAACCATCCAATTCTATTCACTTAGCTTAACACTGTTATATTAGTTCTAAACTTTTTGTTTCCCATTTCTTATCAATGTTCATAATAAGAGCTATTTTATTGCCAACTGACCCCCCCCCCCCCCTTGGGCTCTTTGGAGGCCCTGGATGTACTTTTTCTTTTTTCTCTCCTTTTATTTTTTCTGTTCTCCAAAGAGAAATTCAGCAGCTGTTCAAGAACTTTAAATAAGAAGAAATACTAATTTTAGAAGTGTTGTTTTCCTTTATGTTAAATTTTTGTACTTGTGTCAGCCCTGTCTTTCACTAGTACGATCTTAGTTTGAGATTTTTCACTTTCTATAAGAAATTACTATCTTTTTTTAATGAGGTTGGCTAATAACTGCTTAATTTGATGAAGAGATTTGCAGTATTTAATAATGGTTTTGAAGCGAGTGAAATGTAAGATTGTAAATGTTAACTGCATAATGTATAAAATACAAGAGCTGATATAAATAAATATCTATTATACTCTAAAATTTTAAATGACATTCTATTGAAATGCTGCAACTAGAATTAACTGTTAAATCAGTAGTAATTTCAAAGATGTAAAGACAATAAAAATTTGTCTGCACATTTATTTTTCTTATAATAAGATTTAAGAAAATAATCTTTTTTTATTTTATTTTATTATTTTTTTTTATGAAGAAAAAGGTGCAAAAAACAAAGATTTATATCCAAAATATTTTGATTATTTTAGGTTAGAAATTATGAAAGATTAACAAGTTTAACAATAGAAGATGAAGCTGTAGGTAAATCATTTTTTAATTAATTATTGTTTTAATTTTAAAACTTAGAAGTTCATGTTATCAATAAAGCAAAACTGGTAAATAATTTCTTAAATTCTTTTATGGTCAATCAGTTAGAATCCATAAATTGTAAAATTAATCTTTTTTGAAATAATGGAAGAATCATTGTATTAAAAAAAAACCCATGAAGTTTAAAAACACAAAATGATGTAAAATTCTATATTAAAGCTGAGTAAATTAGTTATCAAATATCCTACCTTCCATTATCCCTCTTATTGACAAAGCAATTCAGTTTTATTATGCAATTAAAAATTAATAAAATGCCATGTAGCTGTGTTAATACAAGTTATCTCAATTTTTTTATAAAATTGAGACTGGTGTTATCCTATTCTGAGGACAGGGTCATTACAGAAGGAAATAAAAATATAAATGTGAGATGAGGATTAGTCGGCATTACTTTCTTGGAAGTTAAGTTGATTTACAGCTAACATCTAATGGTCAATATTTTTCCTTCTGAAGTTATTGGATAAAGTTTAGTCATAGAAAAAACTGTATCATTAATTAAAGTTTTGATTAAACTTGATATATCTCAAATGCTGAAAATGATTTCATGAAATCAAAAATTATTTCTTTATATTCACAAGATTTTCATTGGTTATGCTTTTGTTGTATTATCCTAGGAAGATTATCCAATGTTAAACCAGGAGATTGTATTGTTTGCTTCAGTAAAAATGACATTTATCATGTAAGCCAACAGCTTGAAAAATTAGGGCATCAATGTGCAGTAATTTATGGTGGATTACCGCCAGGTAAGATTCCAGTCATTTTTATCATTATTAGTATTTTATGAGTTTAACAAGAGCTATAATAAAATAGGTATTATAATGAATGTTTTGAAATAATATTTATTACTCAAGCAAAATATAGTGGAAGTTATTTAAAATCTTACTAAAAATTATCCATCATATTTAAGAGAGACTTATAGAAATTTCTGTATTTCTTTTTCTGTTATCTCACACTATAGCAAATGTATGATACTTTCTCATTTGGAAATCTGCAAATCACATATAGTTTGCTGCATAAGAAATTGGCCTTGTTTTGCTTCTTTCTAAAGGTTTGCACTGATAGAACTTGATGGGTATAATGTTTCTGACATAAGTCTGGAAGTTTAATCTATTGACTTTTTTTCCTTTCCTGTATTGCTTCATGACTGTAGTTGCTTCCCACCAGAACTCAGTAATGTTTAAGTGCATTCATAGTCATTAAACTTATTTTTTAAGTATTCAGATTGCAGTCCACTATGGAGCCTCCTTATTACTATATTTGGTCCACAAGAGCCAATACTTTGCAATCAGACTAGATCCTACCTTTCTTGCAACAACTTATCCAAAGATAATTTTGCACCATAAAAAGCAAGCAACTATCCAAACAGCCAACTTGTTCAATTTGAAACCAAAGGAATGTTAAAAATCAAACGTAATTTAATATAATTACAGAAATACATCATTTAATTTTTTTTCTTCTGCCATACCAATCATATTCTAAAACATTACTTATTTTGATAAATTATTACATTTTTAAGAAGAAGAAATTCATAAAAATTAAAGATAAATTATTTATGTACTGCTGAAAATTCAGATATTAGACTGAAATTGAATTAAGAATTTGCTGTAAGTTTCTATTGGGCAGCCATTACAGACAAGTCCAGAGATGGCTTCTTCAAATGAAACAAAAAACAAGGTAGGAGCAGCAATCCCAGTAGGATCACATAATGCTCCATGGCTTCTATAGAAAGAGAATGTTAAAATCTCGGAAACTTGAGAACTTCAGAACCCCGCAGAAAAAAATAGAAGCTATCCTTAGATTTGGGAGATAGCATTATAATAAAAGTAGACCATTATTGTAAGATTTATTTCAAGAAAGAAAGAAAATATTTGATCATAAAGATATCTTTAAAAATGATAACCAAAGAATATATATAAATATGTATCAAAACCCACAGAAAAAATAAAGCTCTCCATAGATTTGGGAGATCCCATTATAATAAAAATAGACCATCAATGAATTTATAGCAACAGACGGACAAATAGAGCGGGGATATAACACTTCTCCTGCTATGAGTTATGCTCTGTATAGAAGTCTAAAATGGGTAAAATGAAGTCTTATCAATGGATTACTTCTGTTTTGTATGTTAATACAGTATTAACAACAATTTATAACACTGAGCAGTTTGTTTCAGTCTAAAGGTAGGTCTTAAGATTTTTCAGACTTTTGAATCATAAAATCGAGGCTTTTTTTTTTTTGGAGTTTATCCATGTACAAAGAGCTTTATTTAATTATTGTTCAAGGAATTTTTTAAGTAATTGAAGCAGTTTTTTTTTTTTTTTTTTTTTTTAAATTAAAACATATTTACGGTCTTAAAATAACTAAAAAGAACTAGTATAAACTTTTTGAATAACTAAATGGTGGCAATAATTTCAGTAGTTATATATAAATATTATTATTATTATTGGAAATGCCTCTTATATTAGTTTGGATTATTTTTTTCAGGAACCAAACTTGCCCAAGCAAAAAAATTCAATGATCCAAAAGATTCCTGTAAGATTTTAGTAGCAACTGATGCTATAGGAATGGGTCTGAATTTGTAAGTAATACATTTACATCTTATGGGTAATTTGCTAATTAATTTAAGTGGCAATACATTTTTTATATATTGGTGAGCAATATCATTCTTTTTATCATATGCTGGAACTGTATAAATAAAATTAACATCTGTATACACTGTCCGACCACTTTATTAGGTACACCTACCTAGTAGCGTGTTGGGCCTCCTTTAGCCCTCAAAACAGCCTGAATTCGTCAAGGCATGGATTCCACAAGATACTGAAAACGTTGTTGAGATATTGTGTACCATGCAGACGTGAGGGTGTCACGCATTTCCTGAAGATTTGATGGAGGTGTAGGCCTGGAGCAAACTGCCCGTTTCAGCTCAACGCACAAATATTCAATAGGGCGGAGATCCGGGGACTGAACGGACCACTGCAGCAAGGAAAAGTCATCATCATGTCCCTCATACCATCCCATAGTGATGTGGGCTTTGTGCACCGATGCATTATCCTGCTGGAAGTAGTCATCTGCATGAGGATAAACTGTTAACATGTACGATTACTTGGTCAGCTGCGATGTTTAGGTACGTTCTAGCATCCTGACATGCCTCCATAGGTATCAATGGACCCAATGTGTGCCAGGAAAACTTTCCCCCCCCCCCCCCCATCATGACACTGCACCCACTGGCTTGAAGAGTTGTTGTGAGACACGAGGGGTCCAGACATTCATGTTTGCACAAAATTCTGTGTCTGCCATCAACATGATGTAGCAGGAACTTTGACTCATCGTACCAAGCAACCTTTTTCCAGTCGTCAATGGTCCAGTGTCGGTGTTGCTTTCCCCACAGAAGGCGTGCGCTCCTGTTCTTTGCTTATAACAAGGGTACCCGACGAGGCCGTCGGCTGTTGTAGCCCATCTGCAACAGGGTATGTCTAGTGGTGCATTGCGAGATGGTTTGCTGCAGACCAATGTTGAAGTCGGACGTCACTTGGGCAACTGTGACCCATCTTCTGGCTTGCACAATTCTAGACATCCTCTTCCGGTCTCTGTCATCAACGAGCGATTTTCATCCACAGGAGTGCCTCTGACTTGACGTTTTCTGTTCGTTGCACCATTCCCTATATACCCTTGATATTGTTGTATACGAAAAGTTCAGGGTACTGCCATCTCCGATATGCTTTGACCAGCACGTCTAGCCCTGACGATCATGCCACGTTCAAACTCTGTTAGATCACTACACTTTTCCCATTATCGCTGTAGTTTGCTTTCTCAACTGATGATGGGAGGTCTGTACTGCTGACCACAACTGTCCATGTGACTTGCAAATGAGTGGAACGTACCATTTGTGTGCATAGCAGGGGTGTACCTAATAAAATGGCCGGACAGTGTATATTTATATATGTTTATTCTCTATAAATTCCTCATGAATCAAATTTTGCATAGTTACTCTAAAGGGTCCTGCTGAGTTCATAGGCTAGCTTTGGAACCCATATAATCTTCCCCTGATTTTATCAAAATCTGTTTGTCACCTGTTTCAACTTTTTTGTCGCGAATTAGAAAAAAGCACTTTGGAAACCGAAATATGATTTTGCTAGATTTTTATTTTTTATTTTAATGATTGTGTTAATTATTCAATTAACAAATTATCACTTATAATTTTCGAACCATTCAGTTAATTTTGATGGGGTTTTCTGAGGTTTGTAGAGGTTTTAATTGTGCTGTAAAGATAGAAAGATTATACTGCTTTAAAGATAGAAATCGTCTCTAGATCTCTTGAAAAAAGGGATAATAATATGTTTTTACTAATCTGGATTTCATTGTTTTAATCTACTTTTATTTTCCACTTACTGTATGGTTGGTTGGTTAATAGATTTTAGTGGCTAAGCTGCGCCAACTTGCTATATCTTTTACTTAATTTATAATTATTTAAGTTAGTTAAGTGTTCCACTAAAGGCCTATGTGGCGCTTGGGGTCGCGGGAGATAAGGTCCCTGCACTTCTTGAACAACAGGACTAAATTGAGGTCGGGTGGTCAGCCCTAAGTCCGCCCTCCTTTAACTCCAGGAAAGAAACTCGATAACCATTTAACACAGGGCTTGGTAGACCCTAGGACTTGTTTGGAGGAGAAGGGAGCCCTCCGCTGAGGCCAGGGATTGAACCCGCCACCTCCAATCCGCAGTCAAGCATCCTTACCCCTCGGCTACCAGGCCCATAATTTATAGTTTAGTATTTCTGTATGAAATTTTTGATATAGTTTTAATTACACAAGGACTTGCATTCCTCCATCCAAATTAAGATGAAGATGTAGACTAAGAGTGCTTAGTTAAACTCATCAAATAGAAGTGCTTAGATGCACACGCCTGCTTTGGATTAGTCAATTGCCAGCAGTGGGAATAAATTAATTCACCAGCAAGAGAATGAGAGTCAGTAATACACATAGTGCTGGTTCTGTCATAATTAGGAGTGGGCGAGTACTCGAGTTTTTGAGTATCTGTCGAGTATTTTTTAATACTCGGAGCTCGAGCGAATAGTGGAAACTACTCGAAAACGCAAGTCGAATAATTAAAAAGTGTTGAAAATGCCGAACGCTATTGTTTTACAAAAGTGTGCTCGACAAATTAAAAACATACTTGAGTGTTTGTTTTATTTAATCCCCATTCCTTTAAATGAGTACTGATTTAATTCGTATAATCACGCAATAAGTAGAATAATCAATTCAACAGTCATCTATTTTGTTCCCGAACACCATAGTCGGTGAAGACGGGACAGAGACAGCATCGCAGACGATGCATAGTAATCTTTATCATATCGGTAAAAAAAGTTCCTCTTAACGTTGCTGAAAATAAATATTCCCCGAATCTTAACATTACAAAAATTCCAGCATATTCAACAACGAGTTTGATATCCTTCCGCATATCGCTAAAAGATTACGATATTACCGAAGTGGTAAATTTTATTTATTTATTTCATTTCATTTCAGGTAAATTCATCAATTTATTTACACATTTTAACATTAAAAGTAAAGTAAAAGAAAAAGATTAAGTCAAAATTTTATAATTTTCAGTTTATACATTTGTAGGCCTATATAATTGTAAACCAATATCTTAGAGATAAGGAACATTGTTTTAAATTTTACAATAAAACTATTGGAAACTAAGTGTTTTACTTATAACCCATGCAACTCGACTCGACTCGATACTCGAGTAGTTGGCTCAACTACTCAACTCGACTCAAATAAAAAAAAAACACTACTCGCCCACCCCTAGTCAAAATCTGTCTTTTTTGGGCTTCAAACAACTTTTTTCAAATTGGACAGTAATATGTAAACTAATCAATAATACTTCATTGCATTATTTGTCCAAATAAGAGATTTTCAACTCAATTTTTTGTCATTACTGATTCAAGTTTGAGTTATTGTCAATTCTGCACATATATTAAGTATTTAATATTTATATAAGTAATAATATAGTACTTCTGTACTATATTTTTTATTTAGTTTATGACACCTAGTAACATAGTTCATAGATATTGATTAAAGAAAGTTTTAACAGGCATCTTGAAATTCAGCAGTTTAAATAAGCCCCCGCACATAATTATATATTAAATACAAAACTATTAAAAAATAAATTATACAACCGATTTCAAGTTGTTCAAATTATTCTCTTCATCAGGCAGTTAAGATCACAATAAAAAGAATTTGAATTTGAAAAGAGTTTCAGGAAGCACCTGCTAGAAGAAGGCAATGGGCGATGAGCAATTATCAGCATTAGGGAGATGCATAGTTCATAGATATTTATGAAAATTTGGGACATAGTTAATTGAATATCTGTATGTATGTATGTACGAGGGTGGTTTGATAAGTTCTCGGAATCACCACCAGAGGTCAGCGCTAGCGCCACGAGTTGTTCACATGATAATCATTCGAATGTTGTCTGTAAACACGTGTCACGTCAGTGCTCTTGGAGGACAGCTGCAGTGGTGACATGGCTCTATTGTTGTTCCCGCGTAGTGATTTGCGACAATGGAAAAAGTCGAGATTCGAACAGTGATTAAGTACTTCGTAAAGAAGGGTATGAAAGCAAAGGACATTCATGCTGATTTCCAGAATACACTGGGGGACTCTGCTCCTTCATATTCAACTGTTGCAAAGTGGACAAACGAATTTAAATTCGATTGGGAGAGCTTAGATGATGATTCACGCAGTGGTCGACCAAGATGTGTCACTACCCCAGAAATCATTGCAAAAGTGCGCAAAATGGTAATTGAGGGTCGCCAATTGAAAGTGCGAGAGATTGCTCAAGCTTGCCAGATGTCATCTGAAAAGGTATATCATATTTTAACTGAAGAATTACATATGAAAAAAATATCTGCAAGATGGGTGCCGCGACTCTTGATGCTGGATCAAAAACTCATAAGAATGGATATGTCGGAACAATGCTTGGCCCATTTTAGGAGAAACGAACAAGATTTTTTACTTCGGTTTGTGACCCCACAGATGAAACTTGGGTCCACTAGTATATCCCAGAGACAAAACAACAGTCAAAGCAGAGGAAACATGCTGATTCTCTGCCACCAAAGAAAGCAAAGACAATTCATTTGGTCGGAAAGGTCATGGCATAAGTGTTCTGGGATGTGAAGGGGATTCTGTTTGTAGATTATCTCACCAGCGGGAAAACAATTAATGGAGAATACTATGCTAACCTCCTGGACCAATTACAACAAAAGATATGCGAAAAAAGGCCAGGTTTAGCAAAGAAGAAAGTTATCTTCCATCAAGACAATGCTTGCCCGCACACATGTGCTGTCGCCATGGCAAAATTACATGCACTAAGGTATGAATTGTTGCCGCACCCGCTGTATTCGCCTGATATGGCTCCGTCAGACTTCCATCTCTTCCCAAAGCTGAAAATTTTCCTTGGTGGACGGAGATTCCCTTCAAAAGAAGAACTGATAGCTGAAGTTGACGGGTATTTTGCAGGCCTTGAGGAATCTCATTTTCGAGATGGGATCAAAGCATTGGAACATCGCTGGACAAAGTGCATTAATCTACAAGAAGACTACATTGAAAAATAAAAAAGTTTCAGTGATGTACGTCCTTTTTTTCTATTCCGTTCCGAGAAGTTATCAAATCACCCTCGTATGAATGTATGTTCTCCAGACATTCCTCATCCGTTTTGCCAATCTGGACCAAATTTTGCATAGTTACTCTATAGGACCAAAAACGAAACATAAACGTGATCCAGTATAATAATTTCTAAATTATTTATCGGTTAGATTTTTTTTGAATGAATAAATGAATTAATTCCAATGTGTTGTTTAATTTTCAAATTTCCACAAATACTGATGTTGCAGAAATAGAAGCCCTGGCAAAATCAGGCAATTAATATTAGCAATTATCATAAAATATAAATAATATATTAGTTACTTTAATTAATTAATTTGTTAATAGTAACTGCTGATTAATTACTTGGATAAAAATAGCATGATTTTTCTCAAAGGAATATTTCAAGATTACATAGGATTTACATAAGCATTCCAAATATGTTCCTGGAGCTCTCTGAAAGGGTAAGGGGAGACAGTAATGTTTATAAATTGAGGGCATTAAGTTAGTAACTAAATAACTTATATATTTTACATTTAATTGTAGGCAGATTCTAAAAATATATAGAACACTTTTATTCCTTTAAAGTGGCAGCTGTTTTAAAACTGAAATGAATTTATTATGACTAATCAACAGTGGGTATAATTTTTAAAGTTTTAGGATTCCTGTTCTTAATTAAGAATTTGTTCTATTAAAAAAATTCGTTTCGTTTTTTGCTTCAAGACTTGTTTCATGTTTCTTTCAGTAGTTGCAACTTTTCCATCCACTCTTGATCAGTCTGCCAATGTATCATTTCCATTACCCAAAATGAAGTAATACTGATATAATATCTAAACCATCAAAACTTCTTACTATGAAATACTATGTAACACATCATCTATTCTATTTTCTTTGAATAATGTAAAGCACTAATGTTGTTTAACCTGTACATCAGCCACTGGAATGCCGAGAAGGGGTTTGCATCCAAAAAGAAAGAAATCCAGCAGTTTGGACCTTTCTTTTGGTTGGAGGGTCATCATTTGGTTTGTAAGCACTCCCCTTATTCAATCCAAGAAAAAAGATGTAAATTTTACTTTTATAGAATGACAAAGAAAATATAAACACCTCCCCTCCTACTGAAATCAGTAGTGGAAAATGTAACTATACAATTCCTTCTTTGATTCTAAATAAATCATAAGTTCTTGATATATTGCTTTTAGATGCATCAGACGGATTGTTTTTTATTCATTAATCAAACCTGTAATCAATGAGAAGGGAGAAAAAGAAATGACCACTATTCCACCATCACAGGCTTTGCAAATTGCAGGAAGAGCTGGACGTTATGGTACACAGTTTTCAGAAGGGTTCGTGACAGCTTTTAAGGAGGAAGATGTTCCTATTCTTAAATCTATATTAAGTCAGCCTATAGAGCCTATACAGGTAATTATGATGTTGACTAGTGCTGAAATTTATGTAAGGTTATTGAATAAAATTAAACAACTCAACTTTAAAAAAAGCCTTTTTTTTTTTCTTTTCTTTTTTTTTTAAAAAAAAAAATAATATTTATTTATAACTAAGATAACAGTAGATGAAAAGAATATTCATTTCAAAAAACATAAATTTAAAAAGTATACTATTCTATTTTTTTTTTCCCTCAGTAAATTGAGGTAAAATGAAGTACATACACATGGTAGTTTCAAATAGAATTTTTAAATTTTTCAAAAATACATTTGTCTTATACAAATGCATAATAATTCAAAAAGCAGATATTAGCAGAAGCTTTCTAAAAATTATTTTTTTTTTTTTTATTTCCTGTGATTTCTATTTCAGGTAGCTGGACTGCATCCTACTGCTGATCAGATTGAACTATTTGCCTATCATCTTCCTCAAGCAACTTTATCTAATTTAATGGTAAATATTAATAATTAAAACATTAAAGAGGATTATAAGTTAATTTTGAAGTTGATTGAAAATAGTCATTTACAGTATATTGTTCTGTCATAAGGAAAGCATAAGTTTGACTACAGTTATGCGCTCAAATGAACTATTCTTAAAATATGCAGATTATTTCCTTCCTTAGAAAAAAGAAAAACAAACTCAGTGGCAGATAACTTGACTAAAGGACCAGTACTCAAGTTTCAAAACCTAAATGATTATTGTAATAAATATAACAGCATCAATATTGACCTAAATCTTGAAAATACTGTGTTTTAAAATAAGCCTTAGGAAAACTTTTGGTAATTTTATCTGTTATATTAACAATTTTATAAATAGGATAAGCTTTATTTATATTATTGAAAGTCAATATCAAAGAAGAAGAAATTGTCCATTATCAAATTCCCTTTTTCAAAACTATATAAAAAGTATGAAGACAATCAAAAGATGGAAATATAGTAAAGATAACATACATAAAGATAACAGACTTATTCCAACTTGATTCAACTACTAAACCATCCAAACCCAAGTCACTGTACAATGAAATCCAATCAGAGTATAATCTAATCTTTATATGTAAACTTTCCAAAAACAAACAAGCATCATTTTCTTGGATGAGCTGAATAGCTTATTAAAAAAAAACAGCATAAATAAAAACAGTAACAATATAATTATAGGTAATAGGAATATAAATGGACAGATCTTATGAAGTTCTGTCGAACAGGGTAGGTCATTGTTCCCACAAATGATTAGTTAATTTAGGTAAATTTAGATTCAGTTTGAATTAATGTTAAATCTATGAAAACTTATTTTCTCATAACTTTTGAACTATAGGTATACAAGAGACCTATGACCTTAACCAATGTGAACATCACACGCCCAGCCCACGCTCCCTGACATAGACGGTATGATCATCAGGCAGGAAAAACAGAGCTGAGCTTACATAAATATAGTTGAGCAAAACCCCAACATAATTACTTAAAATATCTAAATGAACATATAGCACTGGTTGCAGTGTACATCTGTACTGTATGGTTATTAAGATTGGAAAGCACTCCATTAGCTATAGAAGATGCAGACCAAGACTAACATGCTTACGGAAGCAGATGTTCAATGTGGTGTCGTCCTTAATCCATAACTTGCTGGAACCAAAGAACCGGATTTTCTACGTAACTGCACAAGACATCAGGTGAGATGCTACTGAAGTGGCATGTAATACTAGCCTTAAGGTCTGCTAGATTAATGACACTTATCCCAGTACACATTGTTCTTCAAAAATCACTGGGGTTCAGATCCGGCAAACTAGGAGGTCATGCTGTAGGGAAGTGGCGATTAATAACCTTTCGTTGGTGAAATGTGCTCCTTGACATAGACTGCTATATGTAAAGGGGCACCATCCTGCATAAACACAGCCGTTTCGAGGCATCCTGGAAAGCAGGAATAACGATAGTCAACATGGAATGGTAGCACTGGGCATTGACGGTTCATGTACCAGGACCTGTGCAAAGGATATCTTTGGAAATAAAAGGATCCATGATTAATTGTGTCATAAATCCACATCATGCAGAACATTAGGTAAGGGTAAGGGGATCTCCTGAATGACGTGCGGATTGTCCTTTGGCCAAATTTTGTAGTTGTGGATATAATAGCACCATTCAGATAGAAATGGGCTTCATCTGTCCATAAAATGTTTCAGGGCTATCTATTGTCCACTTCCATTCTTGCAAGAAACCATAGTCCAAATGTCTATTGAAGAGATGAATTGCCAGGGAGAAGTTGTTGAACATGGCTAATTCTGATACAAGTGAAGAATATGTGGTACGACCTTCTGGACAGTCGAAGAGGTAAGCTCAATCGTCATGCAAAACCTCGTGCACTACTGCTTCCTTGTGCATTTGTCATAACATTTTCCTCCATCACTACAGCGATGTTTTCAAGATATGGCTAGTGAACTGTTCTTTCAAATTTTAAATCATTTTACAGAGACCATTTTATGTCATTGGACCTTGCCATAAACCCTCTCAATCTTCAGAATTGTCGCAAGTCACTTGGTGTGCTGATCTTGTTCTTGTAGAACAATTTTACCAGGACAGCTCGATCTTTTAATGACACAGCCATTGCATAAATGGTATCGTGACCTCAGCTAGAGAATGCTTTTATACATGTAAATACCAGTACCACATATTCACCTGGTGGTGGAAATTGGAACAAAAATATTGTAGTGCATAATTCTATTCTGCATCCCCTCCTTAATATACCTACCAAATTTCAAACCAACAATTGGTGTTTTCTGTAGAAGCACTAGAGTAGGTAAACTTTAATTATAAGCACGCTGTACATCTACAATATAACAAACAAGAAACTTTACTCATACTCCTCACATACATTGAAAAAAATTATAGAATAACAGAACTAAAGAAGCAGCTTTTGTATCTTAACTCAATTATTTGTTACTTTAATTACTTTTTTTACATTAGTTAATATTGTATGTATTTTTTTTTAATTAATTGTGTTTATTGTGATTTCTTGTAGAATATATTTGTTGGAATCTGTCAAATGGATAACTCAAAATTTTTCATGTGCAATGTGGACGATTTTAAATTCTTGGCTGATATGATTCAGCATGTGCCATTACCTTTAAGAGCTCGTTATGTATTTTGTTGTGCACCAATTAATAGGAAGATGCCTTTCGTCTGTACCATGTTTCTGAAAGTAAGTCAAACATTTTATAGTTTTAGATTTATAAATTTTGAATTTATATCATTGCTCCCTCAGATTCTTGAACCCATTTTATTACAAAATATTACTTTGTATATATTGCATTAATTACATTATTAAAACAATAATTGCAAGAAGTGGTATCATATATGAAAAAAATACTTTAAACATGATAATTATGTATAATTTATTTATCTTGTAATTTTCTTTCTGTTTTATCTTTTCTAGTTTGCTCATCAGTATAGTAGAAATGAACTGATTACCTATAATTGGTTACATGTTAATATAGGATGGCCTTTCAAACCTCCAATGACAATAATGGATCTTATACATCTTGAAGCAGTATTTGATGTTTTGGATTTGTATCTATGGTTAAGGTAATTTATTAAAGGAATATAAGCTACTTGACACGTAATGAAATATAAATATTCATATAATATTAATTATCATAAATAATTCTAAAATATAGTAATTTTTCTTTTTGTTTTATATAGTTATCGCTTTACAGACCTATTTCCTGATGGTGATTTAGTTCGAGAAATGCAGAAGCAGTTAGATTCAGTAATACAGGAAGGTGTTTTTAACATTACTCAGCTGTTGCAGAATTCTGAATCTGCAGTGTCTCATGCAGTTCAAAATGCCAGTCGTCTCATTCAAGCTGAATCTACACTATCTACAGATTCAGATTATGATAATTCAGTTTCTGGAGATCTTCGTAAGTAGCAAGTCAAAAATATTTATACTAATTAGTATCTTTTGTCACTCAAAAGGTTTTTTTGTCTTAAAAATAATCATATTAAGTCATCTTTAATAAGATTTTATTAAAATTTAGAACAAAAAAAATTGAAAGAAAAATAAAGAACATTGAAACTATTGTATGAATACATTAACTGCTGACTACTAGGCTTCGCGTAGATAGCGCTAGTAGTAGACATGCTGATTGCACATGGCATGTTGTGTGTCTAGGCAACCTCTGTTGATCAATATGCTTCCAGTGCTCATAAGGGTTGTATTGTCAATTTTTCCATGCATATTATTATTGGAATCTTTTTTTAAAAATTAAAAGACTTTTGCATGTGTTTCCATAAAATTTCAATCGATTCATTGTGATTTTATAAAATCGGTTTCAAAATTAAAATATAAATTAACAATTAAAAATACTATAGTCATATGAAGGTTCTCATTGGGACTCAAATCAGTGAGGATGCCATTCTATAAGCTAGAATTTGTCCATGTGTTGACAAATCATTTGTGCATAAGTTATGCAGCATGTTTAAGACATTATCTTGTTGGAACACAATGTTACCTACTCAAAAGACCATTGCACTTGCTAAGAAGATGGTTGCATGAAAAGAACCCTTGACCCATATTAGGGATCCACACTGTCCCAGAAAACATCCCATAGCACCTGCAGTATTGGTCTGTCTGCATTAGACTGTGTGATAGGACCAAAGCATGTTGTGGAGATTCAGCTGATCCTGTACAGTCCATTCACCCAGAAAAACTGGAACCAAGATTTGTTAGAGAAGCAATGGAGGTGCTTCTACAGTCCAATGGAGGTGCTCTGGTGCATATGCACCCCTCAGTGCTTGATGAGGGGACCACCCGTAGAGGGTTCCTTTTTCCATAAGATAGCTTGACATGGGCCATAAATGTCCACTCAAATGTTTGCAGTACATGGAGTACTTGTATGTTGCTTCAACTCTTGGTTCTGGTAAACAGGTGGTCTCCCACCTCCCTTCTCAAGATCATTTGGCTGGGCACCTCTTGCTACTTAATAATAGTTTTGGACTAGGTTCAACTGCACAGTGTGGGGGATTTCAGTTCTTCCCTTTCTGCATCCTTTGAATAGTCTGTATACAAATTTTGGTGTCGATCCACTTATCGACACCAAAACTTCAGAGCACTTATTCCATCCACTTCTCCAGTGCTCTGAATAGGCCAAGGTTAATTACTATCACCTTATATATATTTTATCAATCTCATCAGTTTCATTCATCTATGTTGCCTCGGCACCTTTTTATAATTATTTATCAGATTTTTGCTGGTGACTTTTATATACTTTTATACAATATTTTGACATTGGTCTTGGCTTTAGTCCTACTATTCTTGTTCTTTATTTTCTTGTTTTAGTTGTCTTTTGTATGTATGTTGTTTAATAGAAGGATATTCTTGATTTTATCTTATGTAATTTTTATCAATTTTTATATTTTTCCTTTATGCTTTTTACCTCTTTGTTAGTTTAGCCAAAGAGGCATTTGCGCCATTAAAATCAAATAACCAACCAAATGTAAGATGCTTTTATCAATGGGTGCGTCATCAAGAGAAGGCTTCTGTGCATGGCGACTTGTGACATACTAAAGGTGGTCTCTCATGTCTCGGTTGTTTTTCATGGTTATTTGTTTGACAATCATATTGCCATTGATGGACATTATTAGTGACAGACTGCCAACCTCGATGGTCAATTGCACTTGGTTAACCACGCATTCCCATTCTCTCAATATTCTGACAGGTGTTGTACATCTTAAAAGCAGCACCTTGGGAACAGTTCACCTGTTATGCTGTTTAGGAAATCGTGTAATACCTTTCAGGCAGTAACCTACAATCATACCATTTAGAAAATTAGTTAAATCAGCACCTTTTCCCATCTTCACACTGTGCATCAACACTGATATGACAGTATCTGTTCCTCTCCTAATTATGTGTATAGAGTCACATTTTGTTCACATAATGGTTGAAAGTGGGATATTCCACTGGACCAGAGGAGTTCATAATAATTTGATTGCATAGTATATATTCTGAAAGACAGAAAAAGACAAGTTGAAATATATAAATAAAAATGACTTCCCAAAAATAATGATAAAAAAACCAGCTTTTTAAGGCCCAGGGCATTTGGCCTGGCTGCATTGTTCTATAGGCTTTGCAGCAGTGATTGGCAAATAGGGTAATGTTAAACTGCCAACAAAATGAGAGAGAAGGCAGATCAGGATGATCTGGCTGTGTAATCTGAAATATATTAATAATCATTTTGAAAACATAATATTATTGGTAGTAAGAAATGTTACTTTTAGATAAGAAAAAAAATGTAAGTTTTCTTCTCGAATTTAATCTTTAACTTTTTTAACTCAAAGTTTTACTTATAAAAAATAATAATTTGTTTATTTTAAATAAATAACATATAATGTTATTTAATACATATTTAACATTTGTCTTAATTAACCACTGAAATTTGAAATTTTTTTTTGGTAACATCTGTCTCTCGCACTCGATGTTGTCCTTGATTTCATGTAGTCCAGGTACCAACTTCAAATTGTTGAATGTGTGAATTGGAACTTCATCATAATTTCAGAGATGGAGTGATCCATATCCCTGGCCCCTATAATCATATCTCTTTTGAAGTCACTTAAGTTCTGATAAGCTGCCCTCGGAGCTGTGAATGTTTCTATTTGAGATTGTGGAGATATCTGCCTTTGTATACAGGTTGCACAAGAAATTATTAAGTTACCTAAATAACTTTTAAACAAAGATAGTTACATAAACCAAATTCTTCCACAATCTTCTTTCTTTCCATATCAAAAATA
>JAFIDM010000001.1:74450586-74464346 GCA_023159025.1 Thereuonema tuberculata | reverse complement strand
AAAAAAAAAAAAAAAAAAAATCTGTGTAATATATTTCAGATTATACAGCCAGACCATTCTGATCTGTTTTTTCTATTGTTCCTTCTCCAAGTCAATGCAAATGTACGTGGTAGCCATCACTACAAAGGCTATGAAACAATGCATGGCTGAGACCAGACTGAGTGATGCTATCCTTTCTCCTATGAAAGTATTCTTTTCCAATTATTTTAAGCCACCATTTTAATTTATATATTTGAACTAATCTTTCATGCCATTTAAAAAATATTTTGAATTTCAGCTGAAGTCCATTTCTGTTAAGCTTTTGATAGTTTTCCAAATACTGAAAAATGTAAAATTATTTTTTTGGTGATAACCTAGAAAAATATTTATCAACAAAAGCTTCAAATGGTATTTGCCTGGGAATGTTTCAGTATTATTGATTTTTTATCAATAGAGAAAATTTATTTTGATAAGAATATCAAAATAAATAAATCAGTAAATATAGATTTTTTTTTAATATTTTACCAGCTATCAGGAACTTAAAATATTTCAATAAAATAAGCATGAGTAAAAAAGTCCTTCTTTTTTTTTCTTCTTTTTTTAAAACTCGATACCTGAAATTATATTTGATCAACTTTGTTATCATTTTTATCAAAACTTATGAGATGTGGTTATTTTGTTTTTTTAAATTGTTCTTTATCTAAATCTAACATATATATTATATGTATCTCTAAAAGTTCAAAGTCTTTATATATTGTATTTAGGTCATGAAGATGCAGCAAAATTACAGAAGACATCCACCAAAAGAAAGTCAACTAAGACATTTTCCGTAGGACATGGACGCCTTGCGGATCACTTAATTGCTCAAGGACTGATTACACCACGATTATTAGAAGAACTGAAGAATGAATGGAAAGAGACTGAATTTAATAAATTATCAGATTCAAAACCAAGCCCTTCAAAGAAAACAAGAAAGAAAAAAGCCAAATAATTTGTAGTATGTAAACATAGGAAAATTTTAATTGTGAACTTGTTTTAAATAACATTGATCAAAAAAAAAAAAATAGATGAATTCTTCAAAGTAGATCATAATTTCTTCATCAGTCTCAAATGCTTAATCAGTAATAAAATAAAGAGCCAACATAAATTTGTTCTTAATATTCTGAGGATGCCTCTCCATTAAATGAACATAAAACTTTTATCATCTTTTTAAAAAAGTCATCTCTCTCTTATTGTCAGTTATGCAGCTCATTGTTTACATGATGTAATTATGTAGTCATAAACAGATTATTATTTTTTTTTAAGAACAGCAATGAATATTATATTTTTCATTACAGAATTAGAAATCTGACACTTAAAAATAAATGAAAGTTTATACATCTTACACAAATGTTAATACAAGAAATTATCCAAATTGCTACTTTTAATTAAGAATTTGTACATTATTTAAATCTCTTGAATTTTTTCTTATGCTGTCTGCATTGAGAACTATTATATGATGGTTGGAAAAAGAAGAAAACCATGGGTTATGGATTACTACTTCCATGCATTCTCAGTGACATCTATCACAAAATATCATAAATATATATTTTCTACAAAGTAGAAGACAACAAGATTGTCAATTTTATGTAAAACTTCCATATTCCACTCTCAATCTCTCTCTAGAGTTCATAATTATTTATAATATCTTCTTACCTTCTTCAATAATTTATCAAATAAAGATAAACGCTTCATCAAATAAAGATAAATGCAAATTTTCGTAAAGTTTATTATCCGTCTTTCCTTCATCAAGCCTAATTTCCAAACTAATTACAATGGGATAACATACTAAGAACTAGTTATAATGATAGTTCTTAGTTTGTTATCCCATTGTGATTAGTTTGGAAATTAGGCTTGACGAAGGAAAGACGGATAATAAACTTTACGAAAATTTTCGTTTATCTTTATTTGATGAAGCGTTTATCTTTATTTGATAAATTATTTAAGAAGGTAAGAAGATGATATTACAAAGATTGTCAATTTTTTTTTTTAGTCTTTGCATCTTTAACGTACCTGTATACTGTTATTATTTTTTTTTATATTATTCACATTTTTTTATAAATATCATCCATATCCAAAAGACTTCAGATATAGAAAATGAAATGCGAGGGATAGGAAAACTGACCAGATCCTTTCAATTGTCGTTCGTTGACAATTCTCTTCATCAAATGGGACAAATTTGTAGCAAGAGCCGGTCTTCCAAGTAATTCATATTCCATCATCCTAACTCTGTAAATTAATGGAAAACGTTCCAAATTATACCTCTAGCTTGGCTGTGCAAGCCTACAGTAACCTGTTCTTATGACACTGCCATATTGCTTTCTGCAGCAACGAGTTCCAGGCTCAACTAAGTGATCCTGGTTTTATCCTTTTATGGTAATTCTTCTTTCTCTGTGCTTACTATAATTAATAACTTGTTATATGCTTAGCTGTCCATTGCACTGAGGGGGGAGATCAAAATAAGGGCGCTTAAAATTTTAAATTGGACCATAAACAATCACTAAACCAAAATTTAAAGAATCAGTCTGTCATTTTTTGAGGGGTGGAGACCAAAATAAATGTAATTTTTTTTAAGAAATAAACCTGCATTTTAACTTGAACGATAAAGAGCAGCATACCAAATTTTAAGGAAATCTGCAATAGATATACAAACACAGATAAAGAAATAAAATATTCAAATGAATTAGTAAGATTTCGCAGGCTGTACTTAAACATTTATGATGTATGTAAATATGAAGATCTTTTAAAGGTGGGGAAAAGAATGTGACCTTCCAACTAAAGTAAAAAACAAGAAATACACAATAAAAGTAAAGAAAGGAAATTCATGTGCCAGTCTTCGCTGGCTGCAATGATTTTTTAATGCGCATCAATTAAGGAAAAAGCGCCTAAAAATGCTTAAAACACATTAAAAGTTAGACCCAGTGTTTATAAGTGCAACGTGACATCTTAAAACAGCTGTTTCACCATATATTGCCAATCCTCAGTTGAGAGTAAACACTGTAAACACCTAGGTCCATATTATGGATGTTAATATAAGTAAAGGTGGGGAAAAGAATGGGACCTCCAAATCTAAAGTAAAAAACAAGAAATATGAAGATCTTTTGTTTTATATTTTTTACAAGTGAAAAAAATATGAAATAAAAATTATAATCTTCATTACAAGGGAAATAGTAAATATTAATATAAAACTTACTGAAAGATAATTTTCATAAAAAACTGACAAAAAAATTGAAGCACAATGAAGGCAGCGTCCAATTTGAATGAAACTTTCTAGGTGCCATTTAGATGAAGAGATTTGGAATTGATTCAAACTTCACAGTGAAAACATAGATTTTTATTGAACAATAGCAGCATCATTGATACATTATCAGTACTCTGTTGAGCCACTTCTGGCTGATATACATCATGGCATGAAATGAAACAAAGTCTTGATGTTTTGTGGGAAATCACGCCAAGCTTGCTGAAGCTGCTGCTCCAACGGATGTATGATGATTGATGCACTTGACATCCTAGCATGTCCCAGATTGTTTAGTGAGGGTTTTAAGTCTGGGACCTGGCAGGCCAAGGAAAAGAAATTGTTTGGAGATACTGTTTGGAAATCTGTGGATGTGCATCATTCTGTTGGAAAATTGCAGCTGGCAGGCATTACACAAAGGGCAAGACAATAGGTTGTTGAATCTCCTGCACGTATCACTATGAATTTAAAGTTCCTCGAATCACTATGAGAGGGGGATCATCTATCATTAAAAATGGTTTTCCACACCTTTATAACAGAAGTAATGGATGTGTGCCTCTCGCCAATATTGCCAGGCTTGGAGCACTGTCCAATTCTCCTTCAGACTGTGGCCATGCCCATGAGACATGATCTGCTCCCGAATGGTTTCTTACTGTGTTTAAGTGATGAGTCCTGCTTCTTCCTTGCAGCAGATGACCATCGCATTGCTTTATGGAGGAGGACTGGACAGTGCTGAACTGGCACTATTGGCGAGAGGCACATAGACATTGTAGCTGGTATAATATTGTGGGAAGCCAGTTTTTTATGACAGCTTATTACCTCATAATGATTCTAGAAACTTTAAATGCACAGCAATATGTGCAGGAGATCCATGAATCTATTGTTTTGCCCTTTGTGTCACACCTGCCTGGAGAAATTTTCAAGCAGGATAATGCACATCCACACACTACACATTGCCATGCAGTGTCTTCAAGCAATTCATTCTCTTTCTTGGCCTGCCAGGTCCCCAGACTTGTCTTTCATTGAGCATGTCAAGTGCATCTATCATTTGGAGCTGCAGTTTCAGCAAGCTTGGCATGATCTCCCACAAAACAACATCAGGACTTTGTTTCACTTGATGCCATATCATATAGCAGCCAGAAATGGCTCAACACAGTACTGATATTGTAACAACGATGCTGCAATTGTTCAATAAAAATCTGTGTTTTCACTGTGAAAACTAAATCGATTCCAATTCTCTTCATTCAAATTGGGTGCTTCCTCCATGGTGCTTCGATTTTTTTGTCAAAGTGTGTTTATGATAGTCTATGAAAATCCATCATTTTAAGAAAACTGGACTTAATATACAGAATTAATTAAATTTTTTTCAGGGATTTTTCTTTTTTCTGTATACTAAGAATTACCAGTGGTCAGTACTGAGCTTTCAAGGGAGACCAAAATAATGCTCATATTTTAAGTTGTGCCATAAGGAAGCTTTGTACCAGATTCTAAAGAAATTGGCCAGTCATTTCAGAGAGACCGATGAAGGAATAAAGTAAAAGGTGCACGTTTTAAATTAATAAACTATGTAACTATCAAATTTTATGATCAGTTAAGTTTTAATTTGATGAAAATCTGTTTGTTTATGAAAGTGAAATATTAAAATTCCATGTGCTTAGGTGATCTCAATTATAGGTTTATTATTAATTGATATAGTTTTTCAATGCAAAATTCAATCATAATCATTCCTGAATTTAAATTTTGAAATCAAGATAAAAAAATGCAAAATACAGTGCAACTTAGATAATTCGAAGCTGAAGGGACCACTACAAAACTTCGAATTAAACAAGTTACATCTTTTAATTTTAATTTCAGGTCCACAGAATGCTTGAAGATTATTCTGTCAATAAGTAAATATTTATTCAGAAAGATCATGGTATGAAAGACTTAAACACTATATGTATGTAAACAAAATAAGATTTATATTACGTAAGCTACAGTACGTATTACATTCAATACAGAAAATTATAGTTTTTCAAAAAATTGTACAATGTCTGATTGTTTTGTAGAATTCAGTCGCTTAAGGTTAGCAAAATCATCAAGCATGTTTAGTGAACGGAGCTTTACTTACGTTGGTTTGTCCTTCAATGTACCGACGAAATTCGGCACTATCCCATACTCGTTGGTGATTTGGCATTTCTTCTTCACACCCTTTTCCATCTCGCAAATGACGGCGACCTTTTCAGCAAACCTTAAATTCTTGTACACGCGTGGTTTACTGAAAGACATGTTGAAATCTGACAGCAGGAAGCTCGAATGGCGTCTGAAGCGTCACGTGTTGAACGGTGTCGGGAAGGGGATTTCAGTTGTCACGTGTCGAATTTCTTAACGATGAAACGCCGAAAAGTCGTTATGGTTCGAAATTTTTTATAAAAAACTTCGAATTAAGGAAGTTGAACTTCTTATTATCCACGATTTTTTAACATTGATTTAATAAGAAATTCAAGGGACTAAGAGGACTCTTCGAATTAACCACGATTTCGAATTAAAGACGTTCGAATTATCCAAGTTGCAGTGTATTTAATACTGAAGTTTGATGTGAATTCTTTAGCTATCATCAATATGTTCATGAATGTTCCAATCAGGAAACAACTGATTAAAAATAGTTAAATAGCAAAGGATAAGATTGGATTTAAATCATATTCCTGTTATGAATGATAATTTACAAGTAATATTTAATAACCTCACTATTACCTAATGCAGGGCCGCACGGTTGGCGTTGTCGCCAAGACACTGGCCTCTCACCTTTGAGTCCTGGGTTCAGTTCTCATGTGGGTTTCGTGATGGTGGAAGATCCGTGCTGGGCAGGTTTTCTCGGGGTTCTCCAGTTTCCCCTGAGAGTCCCCATCATACTTTCTCAGTCTTTCTTCCTTTCCATGGGCTGGCACAATAAATCTTTCAGGTTGTGGTGCTTGGCTTTCCTGCCGCCCACATTCACCCCAAGTAATAAAAAAATTACCTAATGCATTTAGTAAAGTTTTTATTGATTTATTGAGATAGATCAATCGTTTTGTATTAGAAAAATTGTGTTATTTTTATATGTTTAAATGATGATACCTTTGATCTATAATACAATTTGCACATTTCTGGACATCAGTCCAGAAATTACAATAGAGATAGATAGAAAATAAAACTCTTCACTAAGGACGACACAAGGTGGGATGCAAAGTGTTTAATGATGTTCTATATGTTTGTGCCGCCCCTGATGATGGAATACGCTCGGTATTCCGAAACTGTCGGTTAATTACAATCTTTTTTATTCTTTTTTACAAGTGCATTTTATTTTCTCTCTTTCTCTAATTTAATACATGCACGTTGAGTCTTGTCCAGAATTACAGGTTTTAATGTGCATCACCAAACATAATAAATTGTTCCTTTAGCCCCTATCCATTCACAGCAGGATATACTGATCCATTGTTTTATTGTCATTTTCTAGATCCAGCCAGAAATATGTTCTTTCTGCCTTATTTTACAGATTATACTTAAAATTTTTCAAATTAATTTTAATTTCTAATTCAAGGCATGTGCAGTGCTGCTATTAATTTAACTTCTCCATAGGAAACTTACTATCAACAGTTTCTCAATGAATTTGCTTCTTCCTTGAGGAGTTTAAAACTTCTTATTGCATTTGAAAATGTTAAGACTAATTTCACTCACCTTTGTATCTCCTGTGTTTTAATGACTTTCTGATGTTCAAAAAATTGGATAAGAACTAGAAGATATAATTAATTTTGAGACCATGACCAGAAAGAACGGAATGAATTATTAGGCTGGCGGATGGTTTTAGGTTAATAAGATATAGTTTACATCTGCCAATTTTTGTTATCCTCTATAGCCCTGTTTCCCAATGTGGGTCGCACGCCCCACAGGGGGGGGGGGGGGGGGAAAAGGAAAAAAATTTTTTTTTTTTGGTTGTAAAGCTTAAAAAGTTGTTTTTTTTTGGGGTTGTAAAATAATTTTCACAACAAAAAAAAAAAGACTATCTAATGTGGTGGGACGTAGCATACTTTAGATACTTTAGGTGGGCATAGCACAAAAAAGGTTGGGAAACACTGCTCTATAGTTAAGAGCCAAAACGGAAGATAAATAATAATAATGTTCCATAATTAAAAAGAAATTGAGAATGTCCCAATTAGAAATTTGTTGGCAGCAATTAAGACAAGAAGGTGGGGAAATACATTCTATTTTGTCTTATTTAAGATGGCATAATGACACTTGAAAGCAACTCATACCTGTAGGTTAATTATATACCAAAATCTTAAGACACATCTTCCTTTTACGAACCTAAACCTAGTAGTGAAGCAAGACTTTCCCTGCTTTCCTCCTCTCAATTTCATCACTTGGAGCACTTCAAAAAAAGAGAGAGAAGACCTCTCTTATCTTTTTCTGTCATTCATCTATATTAATTTTTCCTCTTTGTCATTTGGAAACTACTGTCTATAGTATTTCTGTTGGTTCTAGGATGGTCTGTCTCCGGAATTAAGCTTAATTAACAATCCTGTTCTTATGTTTTGGCATCAGCACATGCTTTCCATCTTCACCAATGTTTAGAAGGATGTTACAATGATATTAATAAATTATTTTTACCTGGAAGAGTAAATAAAGTGTTAACAATGTAACCTTATCTTTCTCATGGTTTCAATCTGGTAGCCTTCTCAACCTTTAGAGTATCTACTACAATCACTGTTCAGGTAACAGTTAACCCTCAATAGAATTTCTTCATTTTATATTTTTCTCTGAATCTTTGGCTGTTCATCATGCATTTACATGACTATCCCAATGTTGTTAATCACACCTAAACAAGATGCTCCACTGTTTTCACTACCATCTTCTAGTGTCATTCTTTTGCCTTATTAGGAAAACATATACAATGTGTTTTTTAAAGTTACTGACAAACATCAGTTACAGGTTCTACAAAGAAAAAAAAAGTAAAAAAACGTAAATAAATATACGGTCAGAAATGTGTCATTTGCTAAATATTGATAGCAAAAAAATAGGGATTAATTTATGAGATATTATGAAGGTGAAGAATGTGTTATATCATTGTTTCAACATACAGCCAGCCAGCCATATTCATTGTTAATGGCACAAGTCATTATTACAAGCTTTCACCAAAGTTTATTGTGAATATTGCTACCGTATTTAATGTCAATAGCTTTATTACACGATAGTCAGGTAGCTTGGGATCTTTATTACGAGAAAAGGGAGGCAAATAAATAACATTTAGTCTGATAGCTGAACATGCATAGTCTCAATACAAAAGTGCTTTATTAAAGTTCTTTCTGGTCGGCCTAGGTCGCTTGTTTAGGGGCCTTCTTTCTCCTTGCCTTGCTTCCTTTGCATCAGGCTACCGGTCTTCGGCACAAAGGGGCGAGTATCTGTCTCTTCTGTCTGCTGAGCCAGATGGCTTCTCGAATGTCCAGTCAACTGTACGGCCTGTTCGGGTAATGGCTGCTTCTCTGCTACGCCGGGTGGCGTCTCGTACGTCCATATCTTTGCACGGCTTATGCAAGTAACGGCTGCTTCTCTCCAGATTAGCGAAATTTCCAATGTGGCTTGATGCCATAAAACTGTCTCTCTCTCTTCCTTCCTTCCTTAGCTGGAAGCTTCTGCCACGAACTAATTCTCTCTTCCTCCGCTGGAGGTCTGCTGGGTGGCTCCTGCCACGAACTGCATGCCTAGATTGACTCTGCGCTTCCATATATAGCCGATTCCAGCCTCCCTTTCACTCACGGAAGAGTCCTCTACGAGTAGGAAAGCTGGGTTGAGCACGCCCACTACTTAGAAGGGGGATGCGGCAAAAAGTACAGGTAACAATATGTTTGAAATGTTTTTAAAAATCTAAAAGAAAAATTGCTCTTATTATAAATAACCACATCTTGCATCAATAAATATATTAAATAAAATATATTTATTAAATATATTTAAAAACACAAAAGCTATATGGAAGATGTAAAAGCTATTTTCTGGTATATTTTGATACTCCATATATAATAGTCAATTTGTCTTGAAATAGAAACACAGGAGCTTCATTGTGCAAACACCAATTATCGATAGTCCATTTTTTAATACCTGTGACATGTTTGCGCAAAAAATTAATTTCAAATTAAGTCCTCAGTAAAAAAATCAGACGTTTATTCTTTGAATGCTGCAATTTAAAAATTTTTATAAACAAAAACCTTTTTTTTTTTTTTAATCAATAGTTTAAATTAAATGTGTGAAATTATTAAACTTCCACAAAATCAAACTACCCATGAAATTATAATTAAGTTGTAGATGTATTTCATTGTATAGCATTTAGCAGTAACAGAATGAGAATTTAGTTATCACTGTTGTTTGAAAATTTGCACTTCCTTAAAATAAAAATCTGTAGTTAACTTTATCCAGTAAAAGCTCACCGTATCAATTTTTTCACGTTTAAAAGTAAATTATACAGAATTCTTAAAAATAAGCTTTCACCACTGCCATTAACTTCAAGTTATCATGGATGCAGTGGCGTTAGGGGCCGTCCATTAATTACGTGAGGTGTTTTTTAAAAAATTTGGACCCCCCCCCCCCCCCTCATGTGAGATTTCAAAAATTTTAACAACCAAAAAAAAAGTTGACGTGAGATTTTCGTTGCCCCCCCCCCCCCGCCTTTGGTGAGATTTTGCCGGACCCCCCCCTCCCCCTTTTGACCTCACAATTAATGGACGACCCCTTATAAGACAATGCGAGTAGAGCCACCATGTTGTCCCCAAATTACATGATGTTATAGAAAAATTGTAAAACGAGCTTAAACTACTAGCATAAAAGTTGTTAAAAATATTTTAAAATAGATTCTAACTTTTTAAGATCATTTTTAGGCAACTAATAATGATGGCATAGTCCCTATCGATTCAGGCAGGCAAAGAAAAAATCTTACCTTCTTACTTTTTTCACCTTGTTTTGAATTTTGTTTTGTTGGCTCGAGATACAGGGCGCCAAAGATGGCATCTCGGGCGTCATTTCTCACTCGCGATTTTCGGCAAATTTTCGAAACGCTCTATCTCTAGAACTGTTCAAGATATTTTGATGCAGTTTTTTTTTTTTTATTTGAAAGATAATATTTGTCTAATTAAAATGATATACTCCGTTTCAAAATATATGTTCAAGTTCTCTTGCTGTAGCCTTCTGAATTTTTTTTTTTGAAAAATCAAAAATATTTTTTTTTTTTTTCAAAAATGCCAATCCCAAAAATTTTAATTTTTTTACTGTTGATCGGTACCTTAGAGCACTACATTTCATGAAAAGGAGACCTTCTACTTTTGAGTTTAAATTTTTTTATAAACAATTGAAAATTTTGTCATATATTAAACTAGTTTCCGTTACAACATACTCACATATTGGCCTCATGAAATAAAAATCTAATGTTATTTGACATAGCATTTTAATTTGTAATAAAAATAACAGACACAGCTTTCAAAACGTATAAACATATAATAGGTTTCACGGCATACCACTTCTGTGCACTCTGCTTAGAACTGAAATTATCAATTCAGTGAACTAAAAATTTGTTCAACTTTATCATTATCTTCCTTTGATATTGAGTGATGCCTTCCTGTTGAACCAATAGGAACTGGGGCAACCACAATCTTTAAAACATCGCAAATTGGAAGTGAGCACTGGTGGTGGTGTTGCTGTCTTGCACCTGGAAATCTATATCCAGCAGCCGGTCCATGTGGTAGCATAAAGTTCACAACGATTTCATTTAACTCACAACTGATATCTATAACCTCTGCAATCCACCAGTCGCAGTCATACACACTTGACTCCTATTATTCTCCTACTGTTTCTGAGATCTTGGTTCTTCAAATGAAATTTCCTCTTTCTTGCTCTTTTAAAGTCCGTCAAAATTGGCACAGTACAGACATAAACAGAAATCTCTGGATAGATGTGGAACCACCCACTTAGGTCGTAGTGAATAAAATTTTGATCTTCCAATGTAGAATACATTGGCGAAAGTTTCTTTTATACTATGGGTCATGTATCTTTTCACTTTCACCACTTTTTCTCCTGCAACTATTATAGACATATTGTCATTTTTGTTGGTGCTCTGGCGAGAACAGTCCCATTTATCTTTCAGATAAAATGACTGTGCAATTTGAGCATGAGCTACAGTTACAGGATGACCACAATATAGATCGGATTTTCCAAACACTTTTGCAGACTTCACATTCCTTGTTTTGTCCACCATGTATTTTGTTGCAGATGGAATATGGTGCAAGATTTGTACCTTTGAAAGGGACTCTGGGATAATTGTTAGAACTTGCACCTTTTCATTGTACGAATCACACGATTTTATCGTTTTAATTATCACATCATTTTAATTAGACAAATATTATTTTTCAAATAAAAAAAACTGCAACAAAATATCTTGAACTGTTCTAGAGATAGAGCATTTTGAAAATTTGCCGAAAATCGCGAGTGAGAAATGACGCCTGAGATGCCATCTTTGGCACCCCGAATCTCAGGACAGGAATTTTTATGAACAAACCAAAAAAATATGGGTGTCTACTTTTTCTTGATTTTCAACATTTGTTCAATTCAAAAACATCTGAGACTATGAAGGTAACCCCCTCCTGCCTGAATCGATATGGATTATGCCTGATACATATGCAGGCTTTCTAATTGAAGATATCTAAATTCACTTTTATGGTGATCTAATAAGAGAGAGAGAGAGAACCCAACAATATAATACAGCACCGGTCAACCCGCGGCCTGCGAGGCATCTTGGAACTCAAAAATCAGCAGAACACCTTTAAAATTGTGACAGACACAATAGTACAATAAATGTCGTAAAAATATATAATTAGCATTTTATTTTTAAAACTAAAATATTTGTACACAAATATTGTAGGTTTACTCAGTATACTATACTGTAATGAAATATGGCCCAAGTGCGGCCCGCACTAATCCCCATGTAAAATATTTGGCCCTCTTACAACAAAAGGTTGCCGACTGCTATAATACAGTATTGTAATATTGATCTCAAAAAGGTGAAAAAAAAAAAAAAGACTAGAAATAATAAATCTAATCAAATAACAATATAGCATAAAAATTGATCAGTCATCACAAAAGAGAATTATATAAATCTTAAATGTTCTTTATAATCTGGTTATTAATTTTTTACTATTTTTGAAAGCACTATTATTTTTTAGTTATAATAAGACTATTACGATCGGGAAATATGTAATATCTAAGCACAGACTTAGTACTAAGTCTCTTTTTACTACAGTAAGCCCACAATTTACGATGGTGAGAAGCAACACACATTCAGTAGAAACTGTACTTTGAATTATAATCTTTTCACACATTATGCAGTATGATACACTCTTTTCTCACTAAGCTAGGCTATAATTTTCGGTAGATTGTGTATTAAATGCTTTTTCGATTTAAAATGGGTTTTTCGGGACATAACCGAATATCCATTACATAACCGTAAGTAGAGGAGCATCTGGATTTTTAAAATGCAAAAGTAAATATTGAATCGATTTTTTTTTCTTTTTGGAATTTAGGATTTTATATTTCTCTTCAATATATAAATATTAAAAATTATTGTAAGTCTAAATATTAAATCTAGAGAATACATCAGATTACTGCCACAAATACAGGCTTTTGGTTGGTTGAAGTTTTGATCCCTTTTACTGCAACAGGTTGTCTTTGGCTGCACCTGGAATTATAAAAAAATAATTGTGCGATGGCATCACCAGCACAAATGAAAATTTTACATGATTGACAATTATTACAAAAGAAATGCTAATTTAAATATTTACTTATAAAGATAGATAAAAATCCTGATAAAGACGAATATTAGAAATTGAAAATAAAATAAAAAGTCAGTCCTTAAAGAACTTTGATAAATAAATTGTCATTATTTAAAAATTAGAAAAGGGTTATTTCTGAAATATTTTTCATTATATTACAAAATTTTCTCTTAAATTGCTGTTTATTTCCTATAAAAATTGGAGGCCTTACTGAAATCTATGAATATATATAAGTGGGCAAATTCATTACTATTATTATGGGAGTATTTTTTTAAAAGTTAATCTTTATTTTTAATAGATTTTATTTGATTTCACTACAGTAGAGCATCGATTATCAATCAACCGAAACATTGGTTAACTGAAGGCGTTTCAGTAGACAAAAATTTTAAAAATTAATTTGCGAATTACTTAATTTCTTTCTGAGTGATGGGTCTGATGATGCCGAAACGCCTAACAAAAAAAAAAACGCAACAAAGTCACAGGACGGTTATCTAAAACTTGACTTGGACCATAATTAGCAGTGTTTAAAATACAATATAAGGTTTTGTGTTTAATATTTATCACTATTTCTGTGTTTCATATTGCTCCTATAAAACTGGTACAATTTTTTTGTAAATGATCGGCTATCCGAAATATCAGTTATCTAAACCCCCCCCCCCCCCCCCCCCCCCCCCCCCCCCCCC
>JAFIDM010000001.1:74378904-74450486 GCA_023159025.1 Thereuonema tuberculata | reverse complement strand
TAACCCCCCCCCCCCCCCCCGTGCAGCATTGCTTCGGATAATCGATGCTCTACTGTATTTCTATTTCACCTGCTATCATTACATGCTAGGAATGTAAAAAGCACGATATATTTCGTCAATTGGAAATGAATCTGGTTTTCAAGGTGATCCATTAATGTTGCATTTTATATATAAATCTTAACCAATTAGAATGATAGATTAGAAAAAAATTGTGTATTTGCATATTGTTTGCAAGATTACTATTAATAGCATATATCTGCGTGGTGATCAGTTTGTTGTTAACAGAAAATGTAAGTTACGAATAAAAATTCCAACTATAAAATCTTTTTTCATCATTGCTATATTTCGCAGGTAAAACTTAATCCTGCTTCTTCAGGCTTTAAAATACATAGAATAATTATAACAAACATACAGGCAATTAGGGCAAAGGTTCATATTACATGTGAATGGGGATTACATTATTATCAATAAAGTATGGTTTTACAAGTTAATAATATGAACCTTTGCCATATTTGCCTGTATGTTTGTTATAATTATTCTATGTATTTTTAAGCCTGAAGAAGCAGGATTAAGTTTTACCTGCGAAATACAGCAATGATGAAAAAGAATTTGTATTTGGAATTTTTAATAATAATGAAAAAAAAATATATATATCTGTTTAAGAAAATGTAAATATCAGACAACTTGTCCATCCATTAAAAGTTCCTGTAAGTTTCTTCAACAGCAAATGTTTGAAGTAACTTTACACTCTTGGAATTAAACTAATTGTATTCAGAATTAGCATTAGCTTATATAGGATAGTTTTCCGTTATCTTTAATTTATACATATAATTATGCTACACAAGAACAATTTTGTTCTTGTTCAAATTTATATAAATTTATAAAGCAATATACGTAAAATGTGAATTTCAGTAATCAAGTAAATTAGAATTTTTCTCTTTTCAATTTGTAGAAACCCTCCTGAAGAACTTTTTCTTTAAAAAAAAACTTACAAAATCTATTTCTAATACATACTGCTGATAGATATATTTCATCAAATACTACCACTTCTAAGCTAATAAAGTACAAACAAAAGATGATCTCAATCAGTTAAATTTTCAAATTGAAAAAAAACATGCACAAGTTCCTGATACATCTAATCAGAAAAGAAAAGAAAACAAGCAATAAAAGAAAACATGAAATTGTCTTTATGTAATTCATTTAAAAAGTCATTCCACAAGAAATGAAAGATTTACAAAAAACGATTGCTTTAAAAGCCTTTTTCATGGCAAATTTAGCTTGTAACAGTTGCAAAAAACAGCAATGAAATGACAAGAAGCCTGTTCACTTTTAAAGTCGAAACCAAAATAAAAAGAAACAAACTATTTTGTATTGTAAAGGATGTAACAGTAGTAATAAGGCAGAATATAAAAACAATGACTTCTTTTGCACTGAAATCAGTCCAGCAATAAATTCATTTTGTGGTATTCTCTTACTGACTGCAGGTGTTGCTGATTCCTTCAAGCATCTGAGAGAGGTTACCATTTGGTACCATGTAAAATGAAACTAAGACTGACGAAGACTTATCTATCACATTTCATATTCATTACGAAGTATTTCTTGTGTAATCGCCTTACGATACTTTTCATGGAACTTAAATCTGGTAGTAAGTAAATCAAAATAGAAGGTGTTTTTTTAATTCTCTAGATCTATCAAATCTATGTGAAATTTTCATATTTACTATATATGAGTAATTAATTATAACAAGGAAACATCAGCCTGACAATAAAGGTTTTTATTTACAATAAAACTAAAATCTTAAATGAAAGAAATTAAAAAAAAAAAAAAATTATATATATAATGTAACAACTTTTCCCAACATTCTAATTAATGCTAACAAAATACTGAAACATGTCTTCCCAAAACATTGATCTAAATGATCCAATGACTATACAAAAAGAAATAATAATCAGTAAATATATCTTGTTTTTTAGAGAGACTATATTTTTCCAACCATTTATTTCTGTAATCAAACTACACATCATTTTTATGATACAGGTTTAAACCAAAATTAAAATTTACATAAAACTGAAATGGTTGTGGTACATCAAATTCCTAAAATTTCCACATTTGTGTAAAGCAGGTTCAGAAAGAAATAGATATCCAGAATAAAATAATTTATACTCTTACTGAACTGTTTAGCAGAGAACAAGGACATAGTACATAACAGATTCACAAACCTTAACTGAAAAATCAAATATCAAATCAAATCCACAAACATAAGAAAACCAACAACTTCATCATCATCTTTTTTATTATTATTATTTAATTTTAAAGCAATACGTTGACTTGCCTACACACACAAAATGTGTAGAAGGAAGAGAGGGAGTACTATTATTTGTCTTTCTATAATAGATAAAATTAATAATTTTGGGTAAATTCATTCAGTACAAAAAGAGCAAAAGCTTATTATCTTTTGTAGTTATGGGCTTGATATTTGCTTAAGAGATTAAATTCACAACTATCATATAATAGACAAACAGGACATAGATTTTTTATCTATAATTATCAGCTGAAGGAAAAGATTACTAAGTAAAAAACAATGTCACTTTAAAAGATACAATTTTTAACTATTTTGTCAATTTCTTCCATAAGACTGATTAATATCAAAACTGATGATTATTACTAATCAGTAGTATTCCAAAAGACATTCAAAGTAATTTTTTATAATAACTACTAAATATTCAAATAATAATAGGAAATTCGTTTTTAATTTTTAAAGCTTTAAAACTTTTAAGAACGATTGATTTTTAAAACAACACAATTATTTTTTTATTTCATTATTAAACAACTTTTAACTTTTAAAATTTATTAAGCATAATAATCAACACCTTTTGAAAACAAAATTCAAATTCATTTCTAACACATTAATTTCCTTTTCAGAAAGTCTTATTCCTGTATCTTCAACAATTGGTCTAAATTTGTCAAAAGTAACAATTTTTGTTGGAAAAAAATTGCACAGAATTTAGCCCAAAAAAAGACTTTTGAAAAAAAAAAAAAAAAAAAAAGCTTTTACTTCTTTGTACAAAATGACCCGACTATGGTCCCTTATTCCAAAAATTGTATTTTTTTTTTTTAAAGGTACATATACATATATATTAAAAAAAAAAAAAAATTCTAAATCAATTTATAAGTAAATATTACAGATACAATTTTAAGTAAATTTTAATGTGTATAATATACTGGATATATTCATGTGAATGACATTAACAAGTATATTTTTATATTTAAAAACTGAAATGTGTGAAGCATTGTTGCTTATTTTTTATAATGGTGTGTGTATGTGTATGTATACATCTATATATTTATATATATATTTATATATATATATAAATATATACAAACAGCAGTATGTAAAACATTATTCAGTGTGCACATACGATACACTACTTTTTTCTCAAATATTTACAAATTAAAAGTAGCATACACAATTTCTAAAATATTTAATATTTAACATTTTATCTAACCGTCAACTTATTTCTTCAGCTTCCATTTCAAGATTTGTAGTTTAAGAGACAAATAGTATTTACTAAACCTTTTTAATGTATCTTTCAAATGAATATTTAAAACAATTCAATTTTAATACATACTAAAGAAACACATTCTGGAAGAAAGATAGGGAATTTCTTTTTTTCTTTTTCAATTGACACATCTTAAAATTGTTAATTGTACTATCAATTTAGTCATTTATAATTATTTTTAATTTTCTTTGAAGTAAGCAGTTCAAGTCCTATTTCCTTATGATTTAATAAAACTTGAAGGGGAGGAGCAACAAAACTATTCAATTCCCAAGTCTCACCAAAGCTCTTGTATCTCAATAATGATTTTCTGTGATTAAAAAAGAAAAAAAAACAAAAACAAAAAAAAAAACTAAACAAACATTCACAAGTTCAATTCTTTAGGATAAAATGAAATTGTTACATTCGATTGGTACAATATCTCTATCCCAGTCAAGTTCTCATCAGAAACTGCTGAATGATCATAACAAATAAATCAGCATTCACTACTCTCAAAAATAATGAACTATTATAAAACCAGATCTGTTCACATCCACATAGACAGAAAGCAGTTGCAAATTTTTCATGCAGACTATAATAGTAATTTGCTGAGAATCCCTTCAATTTAAAATATTACAGATATACACAAGACACCTTTATTTTTTTATCATTTTTTTTTTTTTTTAAACGATGGTATTTGGAGTATACCACAAGCAAACTGATAGCAAAATCATGCAGCATTTTTGTGTGGTATACAGGTGACTGTCATTCCATTTACATGTTTCCAAGTGCTTTATCAGCACTTTTCCATCGTTCATAAAATGTCCCAGGATGTCAAGTCTTGAAATATTTACAATTTAACCTCTTCAATGCCTTCGGAATTCTAACGACCACCTGTAGTAATAATAAAAAAAAAGGATATTAATTTTAGTCACAAACTATAAAGCATGCAACAAAACTATAAATGGTTGTTAAATGATACGGAATTTCTTGTAGTTCTGAATACCAAATATACTACTATTGTGCTAATTAATACGAAGATAATTAAAAGTATATCTTTAACTGCAAGGTCAAGGCAATTACAGTTATATCTGCATAATATCAAGGTATTATGCAAATATATTATGAAGTTAATTCATTCTGTGTCATTTATTTAAGGAGAAAAGTTCTCACCGATTTGAATATGATTGCAAAATGAGACAAAACAGTAGTGATGTAATGTCAAGCATTTGTTTTTTTTGCAACTGAAATGAGATTATGGGATTCTACGAACATTTGGATGGTATCCATGTTTTCCAGTAACATTCAATGCAGTGGACAGAGATACCGAAAGATCTTCAGTATTCATCAGTAGATCACTAACTTGAGTCATCAATTTAAGTTTTGTAATAATCTTAAGCTGAAGCTTCTTCAGGCTCAATATTTACAATATAAAATATGACATTTTTTTCTGAAATCATTTTCTTCAGAATTAAAGGATAGCAGATACACAAAATCAATATGCCATCATGGTTGGCAATGTTGTGACAGCAATGTACAGTACTGGACAAAACAAACAGTAGTGAAAGGCAAACCAGGAGTGGGAGCAGTAAATTTAATTAAATATCAGTTACATAGCATTATCTATCCAAGATATAATATGTTCTAAATGTTCACCAGTTCATACACACAATTCATAGCATTCCTACACATTTTCTACCTTGAGATGACAATGTCAGAAAAGTGTTCATGAAGAAACAGGCTGCACACCATAGCTGTATAACGGGTAAGCACCTGTTCGATGAGATGGCCATGATTCATGTTTGTTGCTGCAGATTGTGACCATCCCGTGCACGCTTTACGCTGTGTAAGCACACTGCTTGTCTGTCGGAATTTTTGGATGACACCAAGAATCACAATGTCTCTTGAAGTGTGTTTCTGAAATGTCAGCTGAAACTGCTTCTTTGCATATTCAAGGACGAGTCCTTCTTATCATTCTAGACCGTATGAATGGTTGTAAAATTCAACTAAAATATCTTTCCTTCTGTGCTCAGAACCATTATTGCCTCGACTGATTCAAAACCTAATACCAGTTACTATACAGTTTATACTCAAATATTGTACTGGGATGTACAATATTTCAGTCCTTCAGTTTGTTTTGCCCAATACTGTATTTGTTATTATTCATTCCTCATTTCTATTTTCTATAATATAATTCTATAATTTATAAACTAGTGAACTTATTACCTTGAAACTTTAGTATGAAATTGGAACTTTTTTGCTTTTGTCAGAAATACTTTTCTTCAAAGTTCAAAATTTTAAGTGATGGGGAATATCTTGGCATTAGTTGGAAAATGAGTTAAAATTTACAAAAATCAATAAACTTGAGTTTGATTTAAGAAGATTTAACTGCCATAAGAATGTAAGCCACTATAGTTAAACTGTTGCTAACAAAGTAAAACTACTATTTGGTAAATGTTCTTCATTAAAAAACAAAAAAAAACATACTTAATAAAATTACCAAAAAAGGTTCTTAAAAAGTTTCAATTTCATTTTGATTTTAATTTGATTTACTTGATTAAACATTAATAAAAAAGTTAGTGCCCCACTACAGGCCTTTATGGCCTTTGGGTCATGGGAGTTAAGACTCCCAGCGTTCCGTGACCTACGGGACAAAGTTGAGGTTCCACTTTTAATCCCCAAAAAAATAATGCCGGTACCCATTCAACAGATGGCTAGGACTCATTTGGAGGAGAATGGAGCGAGGAAAACTTCCTGCCATCCACCAAGGCCAGGGATCGAACCTGCCACCTCCAACAAGCACCTTTATCCACTCGGCTACTGGGCCCACGATTAAACATTATATTTGTAAAACGTCTGTAACACTGATTATTAAGGACCAAGGGTTCTTTGGTTTCTCATAACAAATGATAAGGACTCTTTATTCTATAAGGATTCTAATTCTATTGTAAAAAGCAATAATATCAATGTTGAATTTAATTTTATTACAAATTTCCATTTAATGATTAATAATTACTATCTCCTTTTAAACTTAATGAATTAACTATGATCCTCTTTATAAATAAAATTCACGTCATTAAAAATAAAATAATAAAGAAAAAATCTATTTAGATTATCATTGATCTACTGTAGTGGTTCCAAATACCATTTTATATATACACATACACACACGTACATACACTAATATTATAAAGCTGAAGAGTTTGTATGTTTGAATGTGCTATCTCAGGAACTACCAGTCCGATTTGAAAAATTCTTTTTGCGTTAAGATAGCCCGTTTATTGAGGAAGGCTATAGTTTATATGACATCACACTATGACCAATAGAAGGGAGCAGTAAACATAAACATCAACCACTCTGGCAAACTGTCGGATGCAGCAGCGGCGCACTGGATCGGGGACGGGTTGGCCACACAAGGAGAACCGAACATTACCGAGAAGGACCGAACTGTGAATGCCCAGGTCAGCAAGCGAGGTATTTATAATTAATTAATGAGATGCATTTAGTTATGTATTCATAATGTGTATGAAACAGATATGTATAATCAAAATTTAACACGGGTGAAACCGCAGGGCACATCTAATTAATTATATATATATATTCAAGAATACCTTCACTGCCACCATATAATCCAGAAATAAAAAAAAATGTAATTTGATGGGGACACAACTGCAAAACTATTTACTGTAGCGCTATTTGATAATTAAATTGACAAAAGTTTGTTTAGGAGCTTCTCCCCTAAAAAGAATTTTTTTTCAGAATAGCAGTTAATTTAAATAGTAATAATGTAATATTACTCCTCAATCGTTTTCACTGCTTTCCTTCCATACTCAATCACCTAAGCAAATCTTTACCAAAAACAAATGGAATCAATTTTTACGATGCAGTGAATTGACATTAATAACTTTTTTTACTCATAGTGTAATTTAGAAAATAAGCCTATCTTTTATACCAAAATTCAGCACATTTATGATAATAAAGATTACAAGTTGATGATGATAGTAATAAAAAAGGTTAAGTTTCTCTGAAGTATTTTTAGGAATAAATAGTAAATTCTGTTTTTGACAGAGAAAGAGTGTCAAATTTGTAGTTAATCACAATACTTCCAAAAAAACTTTTTTTTTTTTGTTTTTACTTAAAACAATTGTTATATGCTTATTCTACTGACCTTCTCAATTTTTTTCACACATAGGATACATGATAATTTACAATTTCTTGACAATCATCATTCAATTTATTGTATATTTAAAAATATAATGATAACAATAAACACTAACCAGGTGTGGTCACTGCCTGTGATGTGCCACCAGCAGCAGCTGCTGATGCTGCTGCTTTTTGCTTAAGCATCGTCCAGTCAAACGTGTAATCATATTGGTGATTTAGAGTACGGAACAGGATACGGAAAAGTTGCCTTAAATACATATAATCTGGGGCTTCTTCAAACCTCAATCCTCTGCAATAATTAAGATACATCGCAAACTCTGCAGGGAATCCCTAGAAGTAATAACAAAAAAAAATGATTAAAAGTACATAAAAAAAAAAAACATCTGATAAAAGCTGGTTGAAAACAACAAAAACAAAAAGATAAATTAATGACAGACAATAAGAATGACTATTTTTGACTATTTATAAAATTAGATATATGTATGCACATCTTATTTTTATTATTGTTAGGTAATTTTTAATGTTCATCTACACCAAAGAAGGATTAATTTAATGTCTCTTCCTTCTTGTTTATTACATACACACTTACCTTACATAAAACTTCAATAGGTGTGGACATCTTTTTCTCACTTATTTTTTCATATTTCTGCTTCTTAGTGGCGGCCTAAAGTGTTAAAAACAAGCCATTAAAATAAAAAAGAGAAGTGAAAATATATTCTATTTTCACTGATTAAGATTTATTCAAATAAATTTAAGATTATTGGAGATTATTTTATCTATTTGAAAATTCATAACTCTTAAGAATGGGATATGTAAGAGTTTATTCTTAACATTCACTTCATCCAAACTGAATGACAAAAAAGTTCAATGAAAAGAGTGTTCTTTCAATAAAAGAATTCCCAATATTTTATTTACTATAAAAAATGACTTTTTAAGTGACTGCAATTTTGTTAGTTAACTGAAGAATTCATTTTTATTATTGATATTTTCGAACAGACCTTAATTTCAAAGGCTTTATTAAATTATCTGTTAGCTTGCCTTGAAATTTAAGTGATTTTTTTTTACTGGGTAAATACCTTTAGACCTTGCCAAGGCAAACTTCCTCTATTGAAGTACATCAGCACATATCCGAGTGACTCCATATCATCTCGACGACTGAAAGTACAAGTAACAAAATAGTAATTAAAATTCAGCGTCCTTCCTTCCTCCAAAGATAAATTACATTTTGAAAAGAAGGTTAATATGGATAACTGATAACACTTTATTTTAAAATCATACATATAAAATTTTTCATTTCAAATTTAATATAAATTATAAGTACATATTTATTTATTTTTTTATTTTTAACCTTTTGACTATACATTATGTAAATGTTCTCTTACTGACACAGTAAATACTAGCACAATATTTTTTTTTTCCTACATAAAATAAATTTAAAAGTAAATTGCTATGATTGTCATTTTTTTTTTTAACCTTATTTTTACTGACTGCTTTCTGTAACAGAAGAAATTTTAAGATCTTTAAAGTATCTTATTTTTCTTTTTTTCTCTTTAAAGTAACAAAATCCTGAAGAAACAAAGTAGGTTAAAAAAATTAAATTCTTAAAGAAAAAAAATCTTAAAATCTTGAATTTCTGCCTGCTAAAGATATTCTACCGGTTTCAAGCAGGAAAGCCCTCCCAATAATAAAAATAATAATATCAGGTAATCGTCTATTGTTTATCAACAGCTAGCACACCAACACTCATTTTTTAAGAACACGGTCCCTACTACAAGTACATATCACAAAGCATATTAGAGTCATCGTCATATAAGCTGTACTGGGACCCGCCCCATTCACACAGACAAAACCATAAATCACAACAAATCTGACATTACCCTTTTTGATAAGGTCAACAAACAGACCTATCTCATTGATATTGCAGTGCCTATCAGCAAGAACATGCAGAAAACTCATGCAGACAAGATCAGTAAATAGACCGATCTAGCACACAAACTCCAGAAGCAGTGAAGGCAAGACCAAGTACATGTTGTACGTATCATCCTGTCCGCTACTGGTCTGGTGCCTCACACATTGCACCACAGCCTCAGCACACTAGGACTTCCAAGAACACTTATGCACAACTCCAGAAGGCTGTGGTGCTCAACACAACATGCAAAGTTAGGAAATTTATGGACACAATCACACATCCCTAACCATTCTTCCACGCTTTTTTTTTAGACTTGGCAATATGTGCTTTGGTCCTTGACCCCTCAAATTGTCTTTGCTGGGGAAACCCATGGTTTGAAACTTAATAATAATAATAATAATATGCCACTGGTCTGGTCCCTCACACATTGCACCACAGCCTCAGCACACTAGGACTTTATAAAAACACTTACGCACAACTCCAGAAGGCTGTGGTACTCAACACAACACGCATAGTTAGGAAATTTATGGACACAAGCACCCATCCCTAACTATTCTTCCAAACTTTTTTTTTTTTTTTAACACTTGGCAATATGTGCTTTGGTTCTTGACCCGCCATATTGTCTTAGCTGGGGAAACCCATGGTTTGAAACTTTTTCGAGATAATAATAATAATAATATCTGCCACCTTGTGATGATGGTGGGGGCTTGCAAATCTCAATGAACCCAAGAGAAATGCCAGCACAAACTGCTGCTTATACAAGCATCTATGCTGTTTAAGTTAAAACATAAGAGAACAGGTAAATGGCAGATCTTACCCATTCTGTGTTAAAAAACTACAAAAGCCTAAGAAAAAAAATCAGCTGTCTGGGAAAAGTCATAGCACATCTGAAGCAGATGCTGGAAGTGACAGTTTGCAAGCCATCAATGGCAGTGTGTTGAGCGGACCACTGCTGAGTCACCTGAATCTACCACAGCTGATTCAGTGGCACCCAAGATCAAGAAACCCCACCAATCTCAAGTGTTTTGCAAGTGAAATGTGCAGATGATGAATTAGATAAAGTTGCAGTTTTTAGGTTTATGAGTTGAAGTGTAACTGTTACATTCTTTACCGGATGTCCAAACGGTGGCATACAGAAAGTCAATTAGGTAAAAAAGGCATCCTTGGTGGAGAGAACACACATTGATTAGCAGGATTATTTGGAATAGAATGAATGTGTGTGTGAATTGAAGAATAAAGTTGGCTGATCCAGATTTAGTGATGTTTCTGTAGTATCTCTGTATACAAGCTTTGAATAGGTGAAGAATAAAAAGAGTCAATGTACGATCGGCAAGAAAATCTGAATAAATGTGGTTGGTGACTATAAAGGTCATAAAGATTACACAGATCTTTAAGAATACCACATTTCTTGGTGTGGTCATAAGCTTTCTCTATGTGAAAGAAAATTGAAATGTTCTATGTTGACAACAGCTGTGTGAATTGTATCTCCCAGTCTATAAGATGATCAATGGTGGATCTATGTTGATGAAAACCACATTGAGTCGATGCAAGAATGTTACTACGCTTAAAATATCAAACCAGGCAGCAGTTCACCATCTATTCCAATATTTTGCAGAGACAGCTCGTGAATGCAATGAGAAGGCAATTGTTAGGGTTACTATTGCCTTTCCCAGGTTTAGCAATTGATAAAATAATGGTCAGCATTCAGGAAAAAAAATAAGTATTTTAATCAAATCTTGTTAAGTATTGATAGAAAAATAGTTAAGGATGACAAGGATAAGTGTGTCAGCATTTCATAGTGAATCCTATCTGATCACAGACAGTGCTTTTGTAGATTTTCAAAGCACACAATAATTCCTCCAATGAAAACAGAATATTATATGTCTCTCTTTAGAGGAAGTAAAACATGAAGAATTAGCTTCAATACATTGCTTGATCTATTGGAGTTCAGGTGATAAAGCAGCCAAACTGGAGTTGCAAGAAAAGATTTACCAAGTGCCTGGAACTTGATCATCAATGGTACTTAATTGCCTACCACTTTCCTGAAGAATAATGAGCTGTTGCGAAGAGTAGCGACTATGTGGTGATGATACAGACTCTGTAAAAAAGGAATGAACGAATGTCAAGATTCCTTTTGTGCAATACGGTGGAGTTGTCGAGTTAAACTTTGAACTCTTCATTGGCAAGGATAACAGCGAAAGATATTCAATCTTTTTTTTCTTGTGCTCTGCACTGAAGTGCAGGAAGAATTCTACCATGGTTTAGTGTATACAGGGAAACAATAAAACTGAGAAATCGTAGTAGGTGCAGTAGTAAGGATTAGATTATTGACATTACGAAAGATCATTAGATTCCAGTTGCCATCTATCAGTAAACTGTGTCAAATCAGCCAATGCATGATGGAAGCAGAGTAGAAATTGTACTGGATTATGCCAATTCCTTAAGAATGAAAGGGAAATGATCATTGCCTCTAGGACTGTCAGTAACCTCCCAGGAAAATAATAGGACAAATTTATGTAGAACCAGGTCAATTTCAGAGAAAGATACTGGCCAAGATGTAAAACGAGACCGTAGACCGGAACTCATATTTCCCTCACTTCTACAACTTGAAGCCCTTACCAGACTTACTAAGACAACTTGTATTAAATATCGAATACATCATGAGCATACATCAGTAGAAAGATTCACTATGACATGGAAAATTAGAGTACATGGATTTGTTAACCTCTATAACCAATATAGCAAGTCTACAAGCATCTTACATATCTATTTTTATAGAGCAAACAGAGTCAGTTACATTAACACTAATTCATATTGGGTGAAAATCACAGTCTCTTAACTTCAACTGAATTTCCTTTAACATTCCAAAAAAGAAGAAAGACCTATCTAAAAAAGAACTTCATGGGCAATATTATCATTAACTAAATTTTAAATTTTGAAAAGTCAAATGAATGGATGAAGAAAGGATATCTTTTTCCAGAAACTGAAGATTATTTAATAGCCATTCAGGAAAAGTAATTAAAACAAAGAATTACGAAAAAATACGTAAGTAAAGATCCTAACATTACATCAGCCCCATGTAGTGTGCAGAAGTCAACCGAAAACAATAGGCCATACGTGGATGAGCTATCGTGTTGGAAATGACTATACCAAAAGAAACAACAACGTATAAAGCATCAATAAAACATCAAGCAATAGCCTATAACACCTTTTAGTTGAAAGAAGATTACTTTACTATAAATAAAGAGCACAATTATAAAGTAAAATTATATTGAGATAAAGAAATAATCACATATGAGACAATGTAATAAACCAGATATTATCCTGATAAGACAAAATTACAAAAATTATTGAAATATCCATACTCATCAATTTCAATATTAAGAAGAAATATATAGAAAAATTCAGAACTACAAGAATCTTCTATTTAAAGAAAATGTGGCAACTACATATCGAATTTTGCCTATTGTAAGTTCAGCAACTACAATAACACCAAATGCATTTTGCTACAGAAACAAAATCTAAATACATTTAAGATACCATTACATTATAGATCAATACAAAAAGCAGATTCTAGATATATGCAACTTTTGTCAGAAAATGTTTGAATAAGGACATCTAATAATTCTTGTCTTAATATACAATTCTTTTTACTTCTTTCCCTCTTATATTATTCAAAATACTATGATGTGCTGATCAAATCCTTCATTGTATTGCCTACAACTTAGTTTGAGCAATAATATATAATAATAAAAAATCCTTTTTGTTTTCTACAAACAGTCAAAATTATTTTTTAAATACCTTTGCTCAATTCCTAAATGTGCATTGATGCTAGCATATCTTGCGGTTCCAGTCAAATTCTTATCTTCTCTGTAAGGTATGTGCTGTCGTGTTCTGTTGTCACGAAACTTTTTGGCCAGACCAAAATCGATCAAGAACAGCTAAAAATAAATAAATAAATAAATAAATAGGCATTTTTTAGAACTTTGAAAAGTTTTATTGAATTTTACTTAAAAGCTTATATCAATGTAAACTACTTTAATAATAAAAAAAAAAAAAATATTTATTATATTATAAATCAATCATTAAAAATACATTCTGAAAAATGAAAATTTTACTTTTGCTACCCATCCTCCTGATAAGCCTCTGCAATATAAAGTATAAAAATCCTGCTAAGATGCATGGCTGGATTTACCACATCGGCAACGTGGACACGTGCCCAGGGCAACAAATTTTGGGAGTTTTTTTAAATTTGGAAATATGCAGAAGAAGTTTTGATTATTTGTTCCATCCGGTTATTTTATTATCCAATAGTTTTTAGTTTCACTAGATTCTGCATTAGCGTTTTGGTATTTTAAACAAAAACTGTCATATTCTCTTAGTAGGACTGCTCATTCAAGTATAGATTTATCAGTTTTTAATGTGATGTATCGCTCGCAGGTCGCAGGCGTATTGAGGTCTGGCGGCAGTGCGTTTGCATGCGGGAGATGTGGTGGTGGTGGTTGGGCGTGGTGCGGGAGGGGGAGTCGCATTCCCTGCCACTGCGTCGGCCACTCCCACTCCCCTTCTCTTTGTTTTATGTCGTCAATCATCAGTTGTCAGTGTCGGATCAGAACTGAGCAACCTGTATGCTTGTCCTGCAGTAGTGCGACTGTATGGTGTTTATTGGCACATCACTGACATCAATGTTTGATGCTGTGTTCCGTGTGTGATTACGTGTTTGATTTTGATATTCAAAAGTTTTTATTTCTTAAAATTATGTTATACGGACAATTTCTTTCGTTATCTTAGAACATAATGGATGGACGAAAAAGGCTCAATGGCGCGGAATACCGCAAACTATCGGAAGCAAAAAATAAACAGGATAATGAAGTGATAGCTCAAACTTTGAAGTTAGATTCGTTTTTTATAAAAGGCTCTCTCCCCCAGGGTGGCCATTCTCCAGACATTTTAAAATTCCCTGACTTTTCCAGGTTTTCGAGGTGACTTGAAAAAAAAATCCAGATGCGGGGCTGGACACGAATTGTACACGTTATTGTAGAAACTCTTTTCAATGATTGCCTTTAGATTTAGATAACTCAATTGCACGTTTTTCTCTTTTACTAAATGTTTTCTTTTTAATAAGTTCCTCTGTAATAAGCTTACTCCATTAATAGAATAAATTTTACTTTTTATAATTTATGATATAGAAACACCATCATATTTGTTTATTGCACACTCTTGCAAACTGTTTAGTATCATTAACAATTTAAAATTTTAATTTCTGGATTTTATTAAAATTTTGGTTTCTTTAATAAAATTACTTGAGTTTTTACAACAGATGTAAATTATCATTAAATTAAAGAGAAAATCAAATTACCCAGTTTTAACCACTTTGTATTATATTCACATGAATATGATAATATTTTGAAATGTAAACAATTTTGATAACAAATAAGATATAGTGTGAGACTGCAAATATCCACACACACACAAATGGGAAAAATAATCTTAGTTGCTTGATAGATATATTGAGCTAAAATACAAAATATTAGAGTAAATAAAGGATATGATTGTAAAATATACGATAATTGGAAAATGTACTACAAAACAGAAATTTTTTAAAATATGATATACAGGATGTATAGGACCTCTACTCCTGAGAGTACAATCACATTTTTAAGAACTTGATTTCTTCCTCAATAAGATCGGCTTCCTTTTGAGCATTGGTAATTCATTTTTGCTTTTTGCATTGCAGTTCTTTGAGTTTTAATTTTCTTTTGTTCATCTCCGGAGGACAAACTGCAAACCACATAACCCACAACCCATTTTTAAGGCAGGAGAGGTGAGAAAATTCCAGAAATTTTCGTAAATTTCCCTGACTTTTCCAGGTTTTCCCTGGCAGTTTTCAAATTCCCTGACAATTCCAGGTTCTCCAGGTTTCCAGGTTGAGTGGCCACCCTGTCCCCACAACTGGATGTCACGAGGAAAAGTCAGACAAAGCAAATGAAGGTACGTTTGTTAATTCCGTTTCAAAGAATTCTGAACTTGAACCTCTGCCTGCTGAACAACCAAGCACTTCAAATAAATTAAATCAGCTTGTCTTATGCCCATGGGGGGAGAAAACGTAAATCCGGGCCTACTAAGATGTACGATCAATCGAAGACTAATGACAATTAAAATAAAGACAGAAAGAAACTGTCTTGTCATTGTACGCAATCTTCATTAAGATAAATAATGAACATTATTATTATTATAATACATATATCACTGAAAAGGCAGGTGATCTTAAACAGGAAAAAAAAAAATGAAACAAAGCAAAGGAAAGTTGCAGTATAAATGGCAAGTAAGGAAAAAAAGTCAGAAGGTTTGAATTTGATGCATGATCAGTTATGAACAAGTCCACTTTTGCTTAAATGGGCAAGTGAATACCCACAACTGTCGCATATGGCAACTAGAAAACCCTACGGCTAATTTCATCATTGGGCCATATTGTTTTGAAAAGGTAACTCCAACTGGGTCCCAAACCTGTTCCATAACCGGACAGCGGTATTATGATATGTTGTCGAATTTCTTGATACCCGAGCGTTCAGGAAACCATATTCATGCAAGACAGTGCACCACCCCACATCACCCATTGTGTTCAAAATTTGTTAAGGCAGCACTTTACAAATGAATGGGTTAATGGGTTATCAGTCGTTATTTCCAGACGACTTGGCCTCCCCGATCACCTGACTTTGCCCCATGGTTTTTTTTTTGAAGAACCAGGTGTATCGTAAAAGATAACAAACTTTATTAGATCTAAAGGGCAGAATTAGACGTCATGCTCTAGCAATTCCAGCAAACATAGTGTGTTCTGCGATAGAAAATGTCATTTTGCAAATGGAAAATGTTGTTGACAACAATGGTAGCCACACTGAACATTTGTAGCACTGTTCGATTGATTTGTATTGCTAAAGTGCCATCTATTGGCCATTTTTTTGTACTATTTTTTCAATAAACATCGTTTTAAGTACTTGTTATTCAAATTTCTTTCCATTTGGAGCCTTAGAAAATGCTCCAGAGCCCTCTATGTAGAGGGACTTTAATGTTAACAACCCTGTACTTGTCAACTAATAAATGAGTTGTCCACTTTCCAAAATATATTGGTATATGAAGAACTTCTCTATAGTCATTAAATGCTCTATTTTCAGTCTCTGCTCATTTTTTCTGCGGATATTATTTTGTTCTCAAATACCTGCTGCACCCTGTATATTCCACAGTCTACATTATCTGGGCTATTTCATGTACCGACTAAGTTCTTCAAATTATATCTACTGAATACAAACAAGTATAAATTTTCTATTTTCTTAATAAAATTAATCACATTACTGAAATTGTTTAAATTAATGGATTGGCTAAAATGGTTGGTTTTAAAAACCATTCCGATCCATTGTTTAGATTCTAATATTATAGCCTTCTCGCACTAATTTCTTGACATGGATTCCATTTGAAAAAGATTTTAAATATAAAACTTGTATTGTCTTTAGTCCTTAAATATACATAAGTTTAAAAAATATCAAAGGAGCTGTTTAAAAATTGTTGGGTGGGATATACAGATGCACACTGAGACAGTGATTTGTCAGACCACTTTCCTAAACAGTAAGTGTTAATTACTTTTAATTTATTCAGAGATATTTTCTTCAGATGAGAGAAGAGGAGGAAAGAACACTGACCTTGTTGCAGTGCCTGCCAATACCCATCAGAAAATTATCTGGTTTTATGTCTCTGTGGATGAAGTTCTTGTTGTGGACATATTCAATTCTTCCAATCATCTGAAATGAGACCAGAAACAATCAAATATTTTTTCAATTTAAAATACAACTATATTATCTTTTTATTCACAAAATCAGAGTATTTGCCCATCATATATTATGACAGATAGAAAATTAAAATGAATATTGTTAAGAACATAAATGAATTCGTTTATTGGAAGTCTTGATGCAGGCATTATTGAGGACTGACTGCACTTCAACTTGAATGAAAAATTGACATCACTCCATTGAAAATCGATTTTCGAAAGATCTCAAAATAACTATTATAAAATGAAGAAAAAGACAGAAGAAAAAAAGACAGAAAATGCATTAATAATTCTATTAAAGGTAAGCAATTTCAAGGTGACTTGTATAATTAAAACTCACCTGATCTGCAAGCATTAAAACAGTTTTCATTGTGAATCGGCGTGAACAAAAGTTGAAGAGATCCTCTAGACTTGGTCCCAGTAAATCCATCACCAGTACATTATAATCTCTCTCTTGGCCATACCATCTAAAATAAGTACATTAAAAAAAAAATCAATCATATTTCAATAATTATTAGGCCTAATAGACCAAAAGAAGAATGAGTTCTAACATGTTTAGAATTTTTCAATGAAGAACTATTTTTTTTCCTACAAAAACCGGATGATTCTCCATACTTTCTAATATAGTCATTTATAAATGTTAAATAACAGCAGAAATTAAAAAAAAAAAAAAAAAAAAAAAAACACCTCAGTGAATGAAAGTTGCTTATTTTAGTATCAGTTTAACAGTAGTTTACAGAATTAATAAAGCCCAAGATTCAATTTTAACTTCCTAGGCCTTTGCAATTTCTCAAAAACATGTTCAATTAATAACTGTTTTCAATAACAGACTGAATATTAATTTAATTCATATGAACAATTAAGATCCCCGAGACCCTTATTTCTCAAATAACGTGGACGTCAGAATGGTATAGCATGACCCCCTTGTGTCTTCAACTTGTGTTCCATTTGTGCTTTTCAGGTTCAATGCTCTTCAGTTCTTGATGTGATCTAGGTTTGCTGAAAATCAGCAAACAACATGATAAAAAGCATAAACAATATCTTAATACAACAGAACAACTTAATTAACACAAGGAAATGTTCTAAAATTTTAAATCCTGCAGGCAGAGTTATCCTTGCTAAATCATTTGTGGCAACAACACAAATAGCAATATCAGTTAGCATCTGAATTGATAAAAGATTGGGATTTGCAAGAGTAACAGCAGAGAATAAAAAACAGGAAAGTAAGAGTTTGTGGCAAGAAAGCATTAAGTTTAGCTACACAATCAAATCAAGGCTATAGTGAAAAGAAATAACATAATGGGGAAACTGGATAATAATAGAGTAGCACCTCGATTATCCTACACTCTTTTAACCGGACCCTCGTTTAACCGAAGTCGGTTTCCTTAATTTTTTTTTTGGTAAAGAAACAATTTCTTCCCCTCCATCCCCCTTGTGCTCTCTCTTATGCGGAATTTTCGAGTTACCGACGGAGGTCCGGTCTCGACAACTTTGGTTAATCGAGGTTCTACTGTAATGGCTTATTCAAAGCTACCTCTGCCTCAATTTATTCAATATAAATTCAGAAGAGTCTGCTCCAACAGCACAAAAATAAACACAACAGATTCCAAGCTGGAATTACCAAGGAGAACATTTTCAGTAGACAGGAGCTACATAAAATGATATCATTTATAGAATATTGCCACTAAAACCTAAATCGCTTGGCAAGTTTATGGCAGTGATTCAACTAGTAGCGAGAACTTGGTGGTTAAATCGCCGAGTCCGACAAAGAAATCACTACAAGAAAAGTTAGTCCTCAAAATGAAAGATGACCGGCTGAAGTTTGAACTGCGCAGCCCTTCCGGTAGCTGATCAATTATGTTTTCCTGTCACAATGGATGCCCGTCGTCTGTTTTCACTGAGAAAGACATGTTGATAATGCCAAATTAAAACTTCTCTCAACTATTTACCGTTATTTCAATACCAGTTGCTAACAATAAGTATTTATATAAATAAATAAATATATATTATTTATAAATACAATGCTCTTTTGCAAAGTAACAAGCCTTTACCGTAATGGCGACGTCCTGTGATAAACTCATACGGAAGTGCCTGACCAGAGTAATCAATGATACATGCGCAGATCTCACAAAAACAGGGCGGCCATCATTCACTGGGAGGACTTTAAACACGTTCAACTTTGGAGCAACCTGTCGCTGGTAGCTGGTCACTCATGAGTAACTGCTGTGTATGACTGGAATTACGCAGTAAGTTGATAAAAACTACATAATGTAAAGAACTGATAGCTAAGGGTTAAAAAGGCAAAAAGTTTATTGCAGAGCACCTAGTGGTGTTTTGTGCTACAACTTTTTTCCAATTGATAATCACATTATAAATCTTGAAAGTAACTTGGACCTAATTTAGAAATAATGTAATATTTAATGTAAATAATTCATTCTATTTTTTATTTCAATATCTATTTGTCAACTTCTAGTTATTAGAAATAAATATATAAGGAAAAAAAAAAGTATCATGAAGTTAATTCCCAAATGGGTCATTCTACAAATAAGGGAATAAAACTATCTTATAAACAGTTAAACAAAAATTGACTCATAAAATTTTAAAACCACGATACAAAAAAAATAATTACACAGCAAACAAATTTAATCCTAATGTACAGAAAAAACAACAACAAACAAACAAGCAAAGACGAACAGCTTGAAACTGGTGTAACGACAAGACTGATAAATGCCTATAGTTGCTGCTACCAAGAAGCGAATACATCTATGCAGTGTGACAAGGCTAATAACAGCGGATTTACCAACAGTGAGAGCTCACAACCAGAAGTTCACCTAGTGTGACTTAGGCTTTAGAGAAGTTGGTACCATATCCAAGTAGTGGCCTGAGTACAGGGCTGAGAGATTTTAAAAATTTAGATGAGCTATAGAAATCTATTCTGCTCTACTAAAAGCAAATGTCATCAATTTTTGCAACATAACAAAGAATTCATCGACAGAATAAAAAGAAAAACAAAAGGAAATAAACACCTTCAGAAAATCTGCTAATGATAAAGGAGGGGTCACTAAATTTATTTTAATAATTTATTTTTCAGCTCCCAAGGAAATTTTTCTTAAAATAAACAAGGCATGACTCTTCAATATTTCTCTTTATCTTTATTGCTTTTTAAAATTGCACCACCATTAAGGACTGATGGAATTGCTATGAAACTTACAGGCAACATCAGGTTAGGGCATGCAAATGATTATAATATCAGTGAAACTGCACATGCCCTCTGAACTTTTAGGTCTTGAATATAAATAGGTGGTTGAAATGAGATCTTGCAATCAGTAAAGAGCCGACATTGGGTTGAAGGGTGTTTTTTTTTACACCCATGTCTCTCTATGCCTAGTCACCAAAGTCAAAATAAGTCGCATTATGAACAGCAGGGAAGGATTGTAGTGATGAGAGAAGTTGGACTTTCTTGCCACAAAATTATCAATCATACAGCATGAAACACTAATACAGTGATGCGAACATGGTGTCAATGGACAGATGAGTCTCAGTATGCACAGAAATCCAGGAACTGGACTGCAAAATCGCACAACTGCATGGGATAACATATTTCTATAACATAGCAGTGGCTGATCACACAGCGACATCCAAAGTATTAGCATAGCAGTGGCACTGTCACAGATAAAGTTTTGTTCTCCAGCACATTTTCGACTTCATCTACTTAACAGAGGACTGGTCACTTGCAGCCCATTGCTGCGAATTCCTTTGATTAACAACCACAGATGTATCACAATGCAATAGGGTCTCAAACACAGACATTGGCATGCTCATTGGCAACACGTCATGTTTTTTAATGAATCACGATTCATCTAGATTTACGATGACAATGTGATGAATGTCAGCTTATAGCGTGCATTTTGGAGAGTCATACTGGACCAATGCCAAGTGTCGTGGTTTGGGTACCATTGGGTTCAATTTGCGATCTCACCCAATATATGGATTCAGGGAACCTCAACAGCCAGCATTACATCAGAAATGTTTAAAAGAGGCAGAGGTGATAGTCTTCCCTCAGAGTTCTCTTGGTGCTATATTCCAGCAGGACAATGCTCGCCCAAAAGTGGCCTAGAATGTTCAAGATCTCTTCCGTGCACAGCAGACACTGCTTCTTCACTGGCCTGCACATTTGCCCAATATATCCTCAGATCGAATATGTCTGAGACATTTTGTAGATAAGCAACTGGCCCATCAAGACCTCCACCATCCACCACAAATGAACTCTAAAATCCCATAAAAGCAGCCTGTCAGGCTATTTCCTAGAAAGATTGATGCTATGAAAATGGTCATCATTTTCAATACAATATGCTGCAAACACAACTGAACGCCCAAAGCACGCAGAATCAAAATTAGGACTAATAATAGGACAATCACTGGACTTGAGCAGCGATTGGAAAGGCATATTTTAGGAGAAAGGACACACAATATGCACACGAAAAAACAATGCATTATTAATAAGTTCAAAGCAAAGGGAAATGAAATAAGAAATCAACTAGGTTGAGTCCTTTTTTTTATTACTATTCCAATCAAAGCAGCTAAGAAAGCATTGAAGCCATTAAGTCAAGAAGTTAGCGAACCTCACCGTAACTAAGTTTCAAACTTTGCATCCCGCAACGCAGAGCAAGGTCAACTGTGTAAGAATTGTGAATGAGAGCAAAATAAAATTAACAGTTCTCAAGAAAGATTACTATCTAAGAACATTAATTTTAATTTAGGAAATGAGAAAATTAATATTTTATGAATAATTACAAAGTTAGAAGCCCAGGTTAGGTTTATAGCAAACAATGAAGAAAAGGAATATAAGAAGAAAAAAAGTTGAGGAATTACAGAAACATCAGATGTACAAAAAATGCTGTTTATACTATGGCTGACAAAGGATGCGCGATGGTGATGCTAGACCTACAGGACTACAGAAATGTGTGTTAATTTAATTAATGAAACATGGTTTGACAGCACTTGAGATAACTGAATGTCAAATATCTCGAAATCTTTTGAGAGTTGGTCCCTAAACTCATAGATATTTTTGAAGTATTTCATGTGTACTTTCATCTCACAAATGGGAATTAAAATCTGTAATACAAAAGCTGTCTTCTCATTGTAAGAAGTTCATGCTGTTAGAAACAAGAAGAAGAAAAAACAAAGACACTTTGTATGATATGCAAATTGACTACATACTGGGAGGCAAGCTTACACAAACCGATTACAACTAGTTAAAGCAAAAGAAAACAAATGGTAGATGTTGAAGCAGTCTACTAAATTTCTGTAAAATTTCATATATAAATTTTATGGAGAAATTGATTATAAAACGAATATTTCTGATGGTTAGCACCCTATGGCTAACAAAAACAATTCTTTGATGATCGGATACAGAATAAAGAAAAATGAAGAACTTTTATGCAATTATCTGACTCTTCTAAATGCATATCTAAATTCTGAAACATTTCAGAATAACTGAAATTAAGACTGGAGCAGCACTAGCAGCAGACATGCCCATAATACAAATAATAAATGAATAACTGCAACAGTGGAAACAGTTTTGCAAAGGAAAATGCTGAATAAGATGAATTTAATCTAATCTCATTTAAGAGAATGAGCTGTGTTTCATTGACAAAATTATGATCTCTCTTTAATTCTTATTCAAATATGAAGTCGACTAGAACAACTACTACCATAAAATAAAAAATGGGAATGGTTTGCCTGCAAATGTTTGGAAAATTTATTAACAGCTCCACACAAAGAAATTCTAGCAGGAGATATAAATTGCCATTAAGACATTACACCATGGGAATACATATGCATCTAAATGGTTCATTAATAATGATTAGGAGGAAAATTGGAAACAGTTAAGGAAAAAAAAAAAAATCCACACGAAATATCCACATGAGATTGGAAGATCTAATCAATAATCTAAAAATTCCATATAGAATAACATATGTTAAAAATATAACAAGTAGTCTTTTTCTTTTAGATCGAGAAATTGAGAATTTTAAACACAATTCAAAGATCAGCAAGCTGACAAGCTAATAGTTTATACAAAAAAAAAAGGTCATCTGCCAGCAATTAAGTAGTAATATATTCTGGTTTCTTCTTGGTGATAAAGATAGTAAACTAAGCAATATTATATTAAAAATAAGATGTCATTTTAAATTAGCTATGGTATATAGTTTCTTCAAGCCTTAAGAGATAATCTATAATCCATAACACATCTTCAGCAGCAATCGACCTACAGGACTCGGAGCCATAACTCAACAAATATCCTGGATACTGCTCTTTACTTGACTCTTAGATATAATAATCAGGATTCAAAATTTAGTCTTTCTAGAATTAAAGGCTCTGAGAATTTATGGGAAACCATAATATTCGCATTTTACTCCAACTTTGACTATCAGAAATAAAGCCTGCATTTATTGCTGCAGATTCACTTGGCATGACTTAAATCCTTCGTAACAGCAAAGTCTCACAACATTCACTTATTTTTAGACAGTTTTTTGACCACTGGATTGTGCACCTCATGAAGAAAATTTGCTTAACTACCATAATTTAATAAACTTGAGAAAATGAGTTTCAATTGACATGCTGTCAAGCTTTAATAATTTGTATTTCTATAGTTGGAATTTGATAATTATACTGTCTAAATTTATTTTTTGTCATTCAGAATAATCAATGTTTATTTGCAATCTCTTAGTTGAGAATGTTAAATTTTCATCACTCATCATTTACATAGCCCCTCCACCCAAAATAAAACAAAGGGGAATTATATGTATTCATCATTAATATATATATATGGGCATTGGGTTGACCACCCTACCTCAACTTAGTCCCGTTGCTCAGAAAAAAACAGGGAATCTTACTTCCCACGACCCCAAGGGCCATGTTGGTCTGCAGTTGAATACTTTAATATATACGTGTGTGTGTGTATAATATAAAACAATATCAATAAGAGCCCGGATAATTTTGATGATATTTTCAAACCTTTGTAAATAAGGATTCTTAACTTATACAAGCATTAAAGGCAAAAAAAGAGCTTAAATGAACTTTGAACAAAATTGATGTTATCTTCATTTATCCCAAGCATCAATACTGAATAAAGTATGTCCTTAAAAATGCTATTTAATTTATATTTAATATTGCTATTGCAAATTAATATATAATTAGAACTATTAATGCAAGTTTGTTATTTTTGTTGCTTCAAATAAAAAATCACTAGCATGTATTTGTAAAACACTACACATTTTTTTTTTAATTTTATTTTCTCATTAATAAATTTCTGTAGTCCATTTTATGGCTACTTTTCCAGGAATATTCAGTCTGTATTTGTTTTATGCCGGATCCCTCCCCCACTCTCAATAACTTTTGAACAGCTGGATGAATCTTCTTAAAAGGTGACTTGCAGATTTAAGGTCAAAAGAAGCTCTGACTTTATATTAGGGGTGGCCAAACTTGCTTAACTTAAGGCTCAGACGCACTGCAAATTTCAGTTGCAAAAGACGGGGAAACTTCAGGCCTCGAGCAAGAAACTGAAGGGGAAACTTCAGGGTAATAATGGGACGATTAGTGTTCTATTGTTGTGCGGTATCGCTCCGTGACCTTACTCAGTCCCAGAAGAATGGGTCCGTCTTCCATTTGGGAGTTGATTTTATGCCTGCGGCATAAAAAAGGTTCTACCCTTTTATTGGCCTCTGCGGTTTTGCAACTGAGAATTGACGGTGCGCCAGAGCCACATATGATAAATTTCATATGTTTGAGAGCCACAAGACATGAACAAATATGACACCAATTGTTTATATATAACGTTACATATATAACAAATGTTTTCAAAATCCTAACTGTTGTTTTAACTATATTGTAGTATGCCTATTTCATTAACACTAAATGAGACTGCAATAACATTAAACTTATATTTTAATCCAAAGGACTCTCAAGTTTATATCTGGTAAATAATGAAAAAAATTTTATTCAGCTTTTTTATTAATTCTGGTGCAAAAAAAGATCTCAGTCAACATATTTCTGTCTGTCAAACAGTCACATGTGGCTCACGAGTTGTGGTTTGGCCACCCATGCATTATATATTATATAATTTTTGTTTCCATTTGGTTCCTTGTTGAGAAATTAGGGTGAAGTCACAAAATTTCTCTAGAAAAGTATTAGAACTGAAACAATGAATTTCTATGATATCTTAAGATATTAATCATTTATTAATCCTGATATTGTCTGTAATGAGTTTTAGTAGAATAAAATTACATGGATTGAAACAACTTAAATATTTGCAAATTTAATTACTCTTTTCAGAAAATGAAAAAAAAATTCTATGCTATTTGAATTCAATAGGTTGGGAGATTTAGTCTAAATTCTATAAGATAAAAACATATCCCGAATGGTAAAAAGTTAGTAAAATTATTTATGGAAACAACGATAAATTACAATAGTAATTCTGACTAACTTTTTACCATTTGGAATATCTATCTTATAGTATTTGTATTCAGTAGATATTATAATTAAAAAAAAAAAAAAGAAAAGCAGAGCCTTTTTGTTTGTATTATTTTCACGACTTAAAAAAATAAATAAAGCTGTTTTACTAAAAAAAACCAGTGTGTGAGAGAGAGAACAATGGAAGCATTGCCAGACAACAGGAGTATTGTTTCGTGATCAACTCATTCGAATTCTATTAGATAAGGAAATATTTCAAAACTAGTAAACCGACCCGTTCTTCGCTCGGGTTCAAAAAACAAATGTTCTAATGTGGATAATAAAGAAATTGCAATTGCGAGATCACTTGGAACTTTCCCGGTTGGTACAAAAAAAAAAAAAAAAACACAACTCAAAAGGTCTGATCTCATTACAAATCTATATCTATCCCGAAAACTTCGTAGAAGTATCTTTGAACCATGTTTGCCCATCCACTCACCGTCCTCCCAGTGTACACCCCTAGTTCTAGGTTATTCGAATTTTGTAACGTCGTAACCCTATCACTTCAAACCGTTCCTAGTTTGTAAAAACTCATCTGATCATTACAAATCTATATCTAACCCGATAACCTGTCACTATTGTGCAGAACAATATTTTAGTTCCAATTGTTGCATAACAATATTTGTTTAGTTCTCATTCTCAAGATAACAAATCCTAAAACCTAACAATAGTAACAGAAGCAAACTTTTAGCTTTATAACTTAAAGTAATGCTTTTTATCCTATCCCTGGGGAATTTCGAAACATCCTGAAAAAGGGATTTAGTGATTATAATTGCCTACTTACATGCCAAATTTGAAGTCTCTACTAATTATAGAAATAATTAGGTATAAAGTTCTTTACGTGCCAAAATAATTGATAAAAAGTCCAGCTTGCACACAAAGTCTAAAAATTGTTACATTAAAAATTTAAAACTTAAAAAATTTAAAAACAGGAGCCCCTAGCTTTCAAGACAGTAGGACATGGCTTCCTCAGGAGAGATCTCTCCTGAGGAAGCCACATCCTACTGTGGTGAAAGCTAGGGTCTCCTGTTTTTAAATTTTTTAAGTTTTAAATTTTTAATGTAACAAATTTTAGACTTTGTGTGCGGGCTGGACTTTTTATCAGAAATAATTATGGAAATAAGAAAACTTTAAAGCGACAATAAACCCTCGTTATTCCTGAACCGGTGGGAATTTCGCAAAATCCAGCCTTATTCCTTGTCTACATCATAAAGGGAACCTGTATGTAAAATTTCAGCTTTCTAGGTCCAACGGTTTGGGCTGGGCGTTGATCAATCAGTCAGTGAATGAATGAGTCAGATCTTGTCTTTTTATATAGTTAGATGTAAAACCAAAAATATCGTATATTCAGAATTGTACATTGCATGTATTTGTTAGTGTGTAAACTTTAATTTACATTTCGTTTTAGTTTGCAGTTTCCTCTCTTTAATGTGGTATTTTTTTGAATAAATACAATGTTGATTTCCATTCATTACTGTTACATATACAAGGCTTCCGGGGCGAATCAACAGGTAGCTGGTCTAGTAAATAAATAAAATGCAAAATTAAAGTAGGCTTTAAATTCTTTCAGGGACTTCTTGTTTCGTGTTTTTGATTTGTTAAAATTTTTATTAGAAATATACAAAATAAAAATAAAATTAAAGTATTTACTGAAGACTAAATTATACTGCTTTACTATTTTCGTTTAAAGTTGAACTGGTTTAACTTTAAACAGATTATTTGGGAACATCTCCAAATAAAAATCAGAAGTTACAGTAATTCTGCAATTACTCAGAACATAGATGGCTATGGCCAATGCCCTACCATTATCCACCATAATTTATTGTTTTAATCCTTAATTCCACATCATTAAATTGACTACAAGTAGACAGTAGCCTAACCTTAATATCTTTTATAACCCATTTAATCTTTACATTATCAAAAAAGAAAACACTTTAAATCTAATTTACCAGTTGATTAGTTAATAGATGAAATAAAGAGAAAAAAGGAAATGACACGCATTTACTTGTATAATAATGAATAAACAGGCTTAAAAGGGTTGTAGTAAGCCAACAGTTTCGAATTCTTTGCATATTCCATCTTCAGGGACGACAACACAAAAACGTTTAGGATGATACAAGGTGGGGATACATTGTGTGGGAGTAGGGAGGAAAAGGATTAAGAGGGTTTAGCAATGTAGACAGGCATTTTTCCTCATGTCAGTGTTAGGGTTGTTATCCTACATGTCTGTGTCGTCCCTGAAGATGGAATATGCAAACTATACCGAAACTGTTGGTTTACTACCACCCTTAATCCTATTTATTCATTTATTATACAAGTGCATTTTATTTCCTTTTTTCTCTTTATTTCATTACACACACGTTAAGCCTTCTTAATAGTTAATAGATGTTTGTTCAGCCATCAAAAAAATTACTATTATATCCAAAATAATGTTCAATGATATCAAATCTGGTAACTTGACAATAAAGGAGAAATTAGCTCCACGGAACAGTAATACTACACAAAAAACGATACTCATCATAGTGAAGATGAAGAAAGGCATAACAAAGTTCTAAATTCTTAAAAATCCTTCAACTAATACAGGGAAGCCCATCAAAGAAAAACAAATACTACTGAGGTTTTAGAATAAGAATCAAATTTAAAAAAAAATAAAAATAACTAATACCTGTACAAAAATTAGAATTTTTTATAATTTGATTTTTAATTAAAAAAAAAAAAGCTACAAATTCATGCTCTATTATGATTTTTTTTTTTCTATAAGCCTACTGCTGAAATGAATTATAATTTTATCAAAAATATGCGAATTTTAAATGGATAAAACAAAGCTCATCCAAAATTTAGAAAATAAAAGTTTAATAAAAACATAATTAAAAACTAATATTCTCTCTGATTGAACTAATACGTATTCTCTGTTGATTTAAAATTAAATGTCACATATACTGATATTTTATATATAAAATACTAAATTGAGTACCAACTTAAAAAAAGAAAAAAAAAAAGCCACGTAAATATATAGATGTTTACTTGACAGAATTTTCTTTACAATGTTTTATACAGGAAAGATTGTAAACTGAAACAAGGTAAAAAAAAAAATCATAATTTCTCATATTAAAATGATACCAGATCATTTATTATTTATAAATATCTTTATTTAGATTAAACCATTTTATTTAATATAAACAAATATAATATTTATTTGACAACAAGTATTCCCCTAAGATTTGTTTATAATGTTTCAAATTCTTATGTCACAGTTTAAAAACAAAACAAAAAAAACAATTTTTTCTAATTTGTATAAAACTACTTAAATTAAAAAAAAAAAGTATCTTTGGGGCAAACATTATTTAAATTTATAAATTTATGTAAAGAAGAAGAATGTAACATTATATTAGACTATAAAAACTACTTTATAATATGACAAAAAGATCTAATAAAATAGTTATTAAATTTTTATTTGCATAATGTTCTATTAAAACTCATAAAATGATTCCTTTATTGTGTATAAATTAAGCTTTAAATTTTACTGTTATCTGACTACTTATATATATTTAACACTTTTGGTTGAAATATATAAACATTTAAACTAAAAAATGATTAATATTCTAGTAAATAACTAGGTTTTAATATTTGATGTAAACATCTATTACCTGATTAGAAATTATGCAACAATTAGGACAAATTTTAAGTAAACTGAATGTTATCTTATCGTGTTTTAGTAGCATTGCCTAAACATGATGAAAGTACTTCCAAATGACCTCGCGTTCAAGGAATAACCGGAATGACCTCATTATTTTTATGGTTGTACAGGAAAACTAGAATTTTTAAAAATTGAAATTCAACAAAAAAATTAAAAACTACAAACAAAACCAAAAGTTACATTTTATGTTTTCATTTAGTGTTATGAATTAAATAATTAAAATCAGATCATTTAATTTGGAAAGCAAAGAACAAACTAATAGAAATAACTTAAAAACCGTTTTTAAATTATTTTCAATTGGAAATTTGACTAAGACACTAGTCTCGATTTGACTAATAATTCTGAAACTATTTTGTTAAACGTTAGAATAGAATAGGATATTGTTTTATTACTGCTATTATTCAAGTGAAACAGATGTATTTCTTCCTGGGGCAATCAGGTTTTTGTTTTTCTCCCCGAGGCCAGGATTAAAAAAAAAACCTTCACTTCAACATGGAAATGAGTATTTTGGTTATTTCTACATCATATAATTGTCTGAAAGTTTCTGAGAATAGGGTAAGGGAAGAAAAGGAAGGGGTTTCGTGGCACTGACTCACCTTATGTGAGGGATTCCAACACCACCCTGAAGAATTTTATACAATTTGCTTTCATACAGCAATTGCGGGTGCCGGGCTTTGGTTGATTCTAATTTCACCGCTACTTCCTGCAAGGATCAAAAAACACTATGAGGATACTTATAATCCCAAATTCCCTTTGCAACAAAGCGAAGTAGGTCTTAAGAAACACGTCGAAGCGAAAAGCCTTTCTCCTACCTCGCCATTTGTAATGTTGATACCCAAGTAGATATCGCCAAAAGAACCACTTCCAATTTTACGAACCAAACGGTATTTTCCGCCCACTACGAACTCCGCTCTTGATGATCCACTGGCACTAGCCATGATTTTAAATCCTACTGGCTCTAGAAGTACTCGATTTTAGTCCGGTTTATTACAGAAAGATTAAACATAGATTCCAAGTTAAGCCTTATGTTCCCTACACACATCCGACATCTTCCGATTACGAACAAAGCTCCGCAATGCATTCTGGGAAATCTTGGTAAAAAGGTCGTGGATCGTTGCCTTGGTAACTTGTCTTCCTGTAATTCATGGATGACGTGCCACCTCTGGTCACTGCGGCCTTTTTTCTCCATTTCTTTGTTTTATTTGTTTCCATTCACATCCTACGGTTTAGTTTTAAGTTATTGTTACAGTCAATTCGTAAATAAAACCTTAGCCTCATATTTAAATAGGTGAATTGATTCTTCTTCTTTGTAAAAAAAAAATAAGAAGAACTGTCTAGAAATACGAAAACATAATATATATTAATATCTAACTTAAAACTAATAAAAAATAATAAATTCCCTTATATCCATTACATTGCATCTTTATATGAAGTAAAAAAAAAAAATTATAGAACCTTCTCGGGATTTTTTTCCCCATATTTTGTATTCATTGTTTAAAATACTATAAAAATTTTGACTGAATTTCAAGATATAAATTTTGAATTAAACTTTAAAAAAAAACAAAAAACATTACAATAATAGAACTTTAAAATACTATTATAATTTAGTCTTAATAACAGATATATTTCTTGCGATAATATTAAATAAATAAAATTGTAAAAAATGTAACAAATTTATTTACTTCTTATTTTGATATATTGTTATATCTTATTGATAGATTGGAAATAGGGAATTAATGGATTACCAAACTATAATACTTTGCCACAGTTTTGGATGATGAAAGAGTGACTTCCTTTATAGCTAGTAACTTCAAGTTTCTTAATGTCACCGTTGACGTCATTGTTTATTTCATTAATTTCTAGTATTACCCTTTCATGTGTTTTCTATTTTGTTTCTACATTGAAGCTACATTTATCATTCAAAGTACCAAGAAATTAAGTAATTTTTATTTTTATGTTGGCAAAATATTCCAAGAAATCATTCTGGACAATTTTTGTTCCTGCATGAAAATGAAAACAGTTCGTGAAATTGTTATTCATTATTTTCAATGGTGCCTTCTTTGATTAGAAGTTAGCCATTAGTATTCTAATGTTTTTCACATTTAGTAATAAGTTATTATAAATTTTCGATGAATCAACTTAAATTTAGGTTTCATTCATCAGTAGCGTAGCCAGGATCCATGGTTACTTTTTTCATTTTTATTCAATTTTTTAATAGATTAATTCTTGTGTTCAGATGTAATTAGTTCTAATAATTTATTTATAAGTGCGTTTATAGTGGGGATATCAATGAAGAATAGCAAGATAGGCTTTCATCAATCTGCCCACTATGAACTCACCTTTACGTGAACAAAAGTACCCTGAGCTGAAAAAAACAACCCACAATCCTTACTTAACATTATGTTTTAAGAAATAAAACTGCTTACAAATCAATTGAACAAAAGAAACAAGATTTTTTTTTGGTTTCTAATTATAACCATATTATTATTATTATTATTATTGTTATGTTTCAAACCTTGGGTTTCCCCAGCAAAAACAATATGGCGGGTCAAGGACCAAAGCACATACTGCCAAGTGTAAAGATGTGTGCAAGAATGATTAGGGATGTGTGCTTGTGTCCAAAAATTTCCTAACTATGCGTGTAGTGTTGAGTACCACAGCCTTCTGCAGTTGTGCATAAGTGATTTTGTGAAGTCCTAGTGTGCTGAGACTGTGGTGCAATGTGTGAGGCACCAGACCAGTGGCAGACAGAACGATGGGTACAACACGTACTCGATCCTGCTTCCACTGCTTCTGGAGCTCGTGTGCTAGATCAGTGTATTTACTTATCTTGTCTGCGTGAGTTTTCTGCATGTTCTTGCTGATAGGCACTGCAATATCAATTAGATAGGTCTGTTTGTTGACCTTATCAACAAGTGTGATGTCTGGTCTGTTGTGATGTATGGTTTTGTCTGTGTGAATGGGGCGGTCCCAGTATAGTTTATATGAGGGTGACTCTAATACACTTTGTGGTATGTACTTGTAGTACGGGACCGTGCTCTTAATAAGTGAATGTTTGTGTGCTAGTTGTTGATGAACGATCGACGCTACCTGATTGTGTCGGTGGAGGTAGTCTGTTTGAGAGAGAAGGGGACAGCCTGATATTACGTGGTCGATCGTCTCATGCGTAGTGCTTATTATTATTATTATTATTATTATTATATCGAAAAAGTTTCAAACCATGGGATTCCCCAGCTAAGACAATATGGCGGGTCAAGCACCAAAGCACATATTGCCAAGTGTATTAAAAAAAAAAAAAAATTTGAAGAATAGTTAGGGATGTATGCTTGTGTCCATAAATTTCCGAACTATGCGTATTGTGTTGAGTACCACAGCCTTCTGGAGTTGTGCATAAGTGTTTTTATGAAGTCCTAGTGTGCTGAGGCTGTGATGCAATGTGTGAGGCACCAGACCAGTAGCGGACAGGATGATGGGTACAACACGTACTCGGTCCCGCCTCCACTGCTTCTGGAGCTCGTGTGCTAGGTCTGTGTATTTACTTATCTTGTCAGCGTGAGTTTTCTGCATGTTCTTGCTGATGGGAACTGCAATATCAATGAGATAGGTCTGTTTGTTGACCTTATCAACAAGTGTAATGTCAGGTCTGTTGTGATGTATAGTTTTGTCTGTGTGAATGGGACGGTCCCAGTACAGCTTATGTGAGGGTGACTCTAGTACGCTTTGTGGTGTGTACTTGTAGTATGGGACCGTGTTCTTAATAAGTGAGTGTTTGTGTGCTAGCTGTTGATGAACGATCGATGCTACCTGATTGTGTCGGTGGAGGTAGTCTGTTTGGGACAGAAGGGGACAGCCAGATATTATGTGGTCGATCGTCTCATGTGTAGTGTGGCATTTCCTGCATCTTTCGTCGTGTGTGTTTGCGTCGTGTAGAATGTGTTTCTTATAGTTGAGTGTGGGAATGACTTGGTCCTGTATCGCGATCATGAATCCTTCGGTCTCCCCAAACAGCTCACCACTTATCAGCCATCTGTTCGACGCTTCCATGTCGACATGAGGTTGGCTGAGTTCGTGGCGATGTCTGCCATGGAGTTCCTTACGAGCCCATGATTCACGCAGCTGCTGTGTGTGGGTGTCGGGAGTGGTGAGTGTTTGAGAAGGGTTTGCGAGGTCCAGAGGTGTGAAGTGTGTGTCAGCCTTGACAATGGCTGAATGGAGTGAGGAGTGTTGTGCTCTTTGGTGGAAGTGTTCCCTAAGTGTGTGTACTTGTTTTTCGTGCAGGGTGATGAGATTGATGAGTCCTCGGCCTCCCTCCTTGCGGGGAAGAGTCATCCTTTCCGTAGCGGACTTGGGGTGGTGCATGTTGTGTTTCGTGAATGTAGTGCGTGTTGTGCGTTGTAGTGCTTCGAGTTCAGTGTTTGTCCATGAAATTATGCCGAACGAATATGTTAGTGTGGGGACGGCAAAAGTGTTAATGGCTTTAATTTTATTTCTGGCATTGAGTTGTGTTTTGAGGATGTTGTGAACGCGAGCACAGTATGTTTTCTTGAGTGCGTTTCTGATGTTTGCGTTGTCAATGACGCACGCTTGCTGGAAGCCCAGGTACCTGTAGGTCTCTCCCTCTTCCATGGATTGGATGGCCAACCCATAGTCCAGTTCAAAACCCTCCAAATTCGTAGTCTTCCCGCGTGTTATATGTAGCTTGCGGCATTTGTCGATTCCAAATTCCATCCCAATGTCTTTGGTGAACTGTGTTGTGACTTGTAGTAAATTGGTAAGTTGTGCACTGTTTGTGGCGTAGAGTTAATATCATCCATGTAGAGTAAGTGTGTGATTTTGTATGGTGTCAGAGTGCCTGAGGTAAGCTTATAACCGTGTTTTGTGTTGTCTAGCATGTGGCTTAATGGATTCAAGGCGAGGCAGAACCAAAGAGGACTCAAGGAATCTCCCTGGAAAATACCTCTCCTTATGGGAATGGGGACTGTAGTGATGGAGGTGTTAGAGGTGCATATTATTATTATTATTATTATATTGTGAATAACAGACAAAAATAAATGTCATGCAATTCGAGCAGTTTAACATAAAACGGTCAAACTTCTCAATTTAAATGTTAATTCACAAGATAATTACATATTTAGTCTATATTCATTAAAAAAAATGTTAGATTTAAAAAAAAAAAGGTAATAATTTGAGTTTAAACAATGCCAAGGTGATACTGAACTGCATAAATGCAACATTTTAAAGATATATGTTATTCTCTTTCAAACTAAGATGAATATAGAGGATAAAAATGGTAAAAGTAAATTAATAAAGTGGTTGGTTTCATTTTATATACAGTACCAAGAGCTTCAATGGATCATTCAGGATTAAGGTTTTGGGGGAAGGGCTAAGGATTTTGTAAAAAATACTTTCAGATGTAGACCTATTTAAAAATAAATTGTTTCAAAGATCACAAAGTTATAGAAAAAAGTTATAGAAAGATATATGTCAGTGCTTTCATAAAGGTTTTCTTCTCGCTTTCTTTCTTTATTTTTGAGTTTGGCGGGAGGGGGACTTTAGATTTCCTCCCCCCCTTCCGTGGGTGCGCCACTGAAGTGCTTCCCAACCGGTGTTCCACGGCATAATGTCTGCTATGAGGATGATCATGATGCCCTTGGTCTGCCTCAAGAAAAATGATTTAGCTTCCCTTACAGCCAAATATACTTATCTGAACATTTTGATATCAAATAATCTAGGTAAACAATGTTTAAACTACATTCTGCATTATTCTAATAATGATAAAGTACAGTATGTCTATTAATTTACAGTTGTAAACAAGGGGCTGTCCATAAACTCCGTAAGCATGTCGCGGGGAAGGAATGTGCTTAGCGTGACAAAGTGTGACGAGGGAGAGCAGAGGGTCAGATAAGATGTGACGTTACATATATTTCACGTAATACCTACTAAGAAATTCATTAAAATACCCCCAATTATCTAAACTTTAAAGTTCATCGAAAATATGCTTGAATGTGATGTAAAAAGTGAAAAATACTTTAATTTTTAATGTAAATTTGAAGGAGGTGCGTGATACTGTGACATAATATTGGGGGGGGGGGGGTCACAAGATTGTGACAAAGTGTAACATGGAAGGGGTCGAATATAACAAAAATTTGAGTGACGTAATTAATGGACAGCCTCGTATTGAACTGTTGATATGGCCCATTTAGACAATTATGATGATTCATTTTAAAATCAACAATAGAAGTAAACAAAGAAAAAAAAATCAGCGGCGTGTTGTCTATAAAATACATGTTCCAAATGCCCTCCATTGCGTTTGATGCACAGTTCACAGCATTCATCCATATTTCTAACTATATTATGGATTAATGGATGCTGCATCTGAATGATTTTCTCTTTCATCTCTGCGTGGATGAAGAGTTTTCCGATACACCCACTGTTATTCCCATTGGTGCAGCAGCTGAAACCGGTGACGTTACAGCAGGAGAGAAGAAAGAGTACAGAAAATCAGTTAAACATGAAATCACATTACTGTACTTCCGAAAGTTTCCGTAGAAACGCTCTCAACGTATGTGACGTGTGGCATGTTATCCTGTCCTTTTGAAAGAACTGGTCACAAAAAGAAAGGTTTCGTGGCCTGCAAACCCTTCTAAGATCGGCAGGTGTCATAACATGGTTAATGTAACATTGTTGGTTAACTGTAACTGGACGTCCATTCTCCACAATAAACTAAAATGCAATAACCCAGTGTTTTAATACAGTGGTCTTGTGGAGGACTTTTTTTCCTGTGTAACAGTACTTCCTGCACCTCCTCCAGTCGCTGCAAGCCTAGGAACCTATTGCTACGCCTGCTTACCTGACCCGACAGATGAAAATGAGCTTCGTTGAACCAGTTGTTGTCAATAAAGGACGAATTTACTGCACTTTCTTTGAAAAGTGAGGCTCATTCATTCAGTCTGTGTGTGTCCCTCTATTAACTTATTGCTGACTTGTTTTTCTTGAAACTTGGGATATTTAAGGACTAAAAGACGATGTAACTTCTATATTTGACATCATGAGAGATTACAGCGAGAAGCAGCCAAATTCTCATGCAAAGCATTATAGAAACTAAACATTGGATTCTATCGACATCTTGGACAGCCCTTATGACTGGGACGTATTCATCCGTTTTGTCTCCGACCTACTCCGATCCGGCGACGGAATGACGTCATTATGTATACAGTTAAAATCAGCAGAGAAAGACTTCTTTAAATGGCGAATTTGATCACTTATATTGTCACGGACGCCGTTTCCTTTTCGCCTCCATTCCTTCTGTATCATTTTCTGTACTATCTTTTCTTTTCGGTTATCTTCAACTTCTATATTTCTCTCTCTGTACCAAGCCCTAGTGTCCGTAAGGCTTTTGTTCGCCGACAACTTGGCTCAGAAGAAACTCTTTATGCTATGTTTCAACGATCTCAGGAGCGCCTCAAGAAAGCTACAATTGAAGATACACAAAGACAATCAGGCTATGAAGCCTATTGTTTCAGAAACTAAAACTTCCTTCCATCTTTTCCCCTGCTGTAAACTGTTTCAGAAATCCTCTCTCAACTGGTGGAAACAAAGGAATGGCCGCTCCTAATGTCGTAACAGGCGTGCTGTGCCAGAAGCGAAGGTGGGGGAAAGAAATGCCTCGCCACCCCTCCGACGAAAATAATGACGGACCCCGAGAGGGAAAGGAGCAGCGTGTGAGAAGGCAAGGCACAGGCAGGACGACCAGGGCTGATCGTCAAGGACCCCGCTCGCCTTCACCTTTGCTTGGCGCTCATCCTGAAAGAAAATCGGCAGCAGTTTATGTGTGCCAGAAAGCGAGCCACATAGCGGGTTGGCGCCAAAGTTGGGTAACACTAGTCTTTAGCCCTGCCACCTTTCGTCTTTGACTGCCGATATCTCCTAAGAAAAAGTTGACGACTGTGGGCAAGAAGAGCTAGGTGGTAGGATCCAGCTGTGCGTGTCTGCAGTAGTGTGTGTGAGAGACAGCCCCCGAAGAGAAGTCGGCGACAACATGCTGGCGGCAGTTAAAAGGAGACGATCGCAATAGCCAAAGTGCGGTACCGGAACTCATCCCAGCGTTCCGTTCCTCCTGCTTATTCCCGTGTGTCTCCAATAGCATCAAAGGAAAACCAGAACCTCCCCTCGTTGACCAGACTGTGAAAGACGGAGGTCTTATGTGACAGGACGAGAATCCTCACAAGACGAAGGCAAAGATAGCGCTCGCGAGTGTACCTCCTCAGTGTCCAGCCGACTTCTTCGAGACCATCCTGGCCGATCAACTCTCCAATGTTTGATATCGTCCCCTTGTCGCTCACGAGAAATCCGTTAATTCAGTACTGATCTTAATGGACTCACAGAGTGATTATGTATTATATCTTTCTTTGATTTCATATATCTCCTAATATTTTGCTTCCTAATAAAATCTTTTATTTAACTCTTTACCTGAGTTTGTGTCCCACTATTTTTAACATAAAGGCGCGAGACAAGGATGGATTCCCGCAGCTTGGCTAGCTTTCCACGGCATCTCCTCCTCCAATCAGAACCCTCTCACCTTCCTAATATCTCTCCTTTTTAATCCCGTGATCGTGGTTTGCTTCGGGAAAGCATTCGATGTTGTGCGCCAAAACCAACATGTAATAACGTTCGCCTGGAAATCATGACATCAAACATGGAAATGGTGTCTTTGCAAACCAAGTACGTGAGGGAAGACGTTACAGCCAATCCAGGAGATTTGGAACGTTTTGCAATATTTCAAGAGTCAGAATGATGAAATATGTGTTTCTGAAGCGCTGGACAGAACAGTTACAGCAGCAATTTTCCCGCTTAGATGGTGAAGAAAATTGTCCGCGAAGGGTCTTTTCGCGGGAAATCTTTACCATTTACGACATGAAGCCGATTCGTGTAAAGCCAGTGGTGGATATGGACGACTTTGACTAATATATTAATTAGAGCCACTATCAGTGAAATAATTCGTGAGAATTAATACTCAACGCTTGATATCATTCATTCGAATATTCAGTCCAAAGACTGAATTCAACGGAAGCAAAACATCTTTGCAACGATTTCTTCATATGGAGCTGGGAATGAAGTATGGAAGAATAAATCAGGAAATTCTACATATACATTATATGGCCAAGCCAAGTTATTTAAATAATAACAATAATATAAAAATATATTTGTAACTGTAGAAAATACAAAAACCAGAATGTTTTTGATATATTTATAAGATTCAGTTACGAATTTTAGCAATAGATGTCACTGTTACGTCCTGAAAACATCAATCCATAAACAAATTACGCCATAAAAGGTGCTTCTTTCACGGGATGGACTGAAGATACATCATCAAACGTTGGGTGCGGAGAAATCGGAGACAGGCCAATCTGCACGTGTCCGTCTCTTTCCGTCCAGCCAATCTTCTAGCAAACTCCTTGCAGTCTACTTGCAACCATCGCTATCTTTGGATATAATTTAAACACTCACCATGTGCATTTAAATGAAACCTGTCAAATTAAGGTTTACTGGATTCCTTTGTAATGTTAATAAGATTCAAACACAGATTCCATTAAACTTCCATTTTATCTGAATGGTTAAAAAAACCCATTTAAATACTCAGTAACTTCACTATAAATATTATTAAAATATAAATTTATATATACTAGTGTTAAAACAATTTACTAAAGCTTTTAATTTGTTTGTTTATAAAAAAAAAAGATTAAAACGTACCTTCTTCCCTGTTCTAAAGTTGACCATTCAAATGATTAGATCAGGATTTATTTCTTGCAAATTTAATTGTCGTTTATTTATTATATTTATTAATGAAAACATGTTTGAAACCAAAGTTCAATTATAAGACCAGAGCTAATCATGAGTTCTATAATCTATCATTTTAAATGCTTAATATTAGATAAAAACATCTATATTTAGATATTACTAAATACAGATTCATCTAATAAGAATCAAAAGACTGCATACATTTCTAAATTGTTTTTATTGAAAGAATAATTGAAATATCAATATGAAATAATGGAAATAAGTTTTTGTTTATTAAACAAAAAACAAAAAGAGTGATTACAGATAGCCTACTTCTAAAAACGGCAACAATCATACTATTCACAAAAAAAAAAAAAAAAAATACAAGCCTTCAAAACCCCTAATTCACTAACTGGCTACATAAACTGTTAAAAATTTTGCTCAAATGTTTTTTTGTTTTTTTTTCCTTTCCTTTCTTTGCATCAATAGCAGAACTAAAACTGTAAACAAATAAAATATTTTGCTCATTCCTTATTGAACTTCCTATTCTTTAAAACAAGTAAGTGAGAAGTCCAACATACCGAAATTATGGGAAAGAAATGCAATTCAAAAGATAATATAAAACATATCAATAGCATTAATAAAATATACTTATCTATTACGATAATATATAGAAACGCAATATATAATGTTCTTCATCTTCTTTACTCCTTAAATAACGATATTTCGAATCTTCATCGGGTTGAAAAAAGAACTATAATATTTACAGGATTACATTGGAATAAGGTAAACAACCATGAACAATACAATATAAAATTACAATTGAAAAATGTTAAACATGAGATGGTATATAATTTACAAAATAATTATTGATTGGCAAGCAGTTAATCAATGAAGATATAGTATATGTTAACAATACAAATATATTGTTGGTATTACAATGAATAACTATAATCAAAACACAAACTTAAATAATAGATATGAGACGGCATACTTTGATATTATAAATCAATTCATTTTTAGTTTTTTCTTTATTAAATACTTTTTAAAAATCCTAAGTGATATTCCAGAAACCTTTAAAGTTTTGTCTTTACTAAAGCATTTATTTGAATTTATGAAACTTTATTATTTCGATTTTCACATATGGGGTTGGTTTGCTGCTGGTTTCTGTTCAGACGAAGATCGAAAAAAGTATCTCTTTAATTTTAATTCTTATATATATAATTCAGGTGAATTATTACTATTATTATTACTGCTATTAATATTTTCTCTTACCAATCTTCCCACGTCTATCATTCAATTATTTCCACGTATTTATTTACATTTTCATACATATTAATTATTTTATTTGGTTTTATTCTATTTTATTTTTCAAATTCTTCTCTCTGTTGGCCTTGCTGTCTTTCATTTTAACGGTTTTTTTTTAATTCGAAGAGACCGTCCCCGCTGCTCTTGCACCCCCCTCACGCAATTAAGAAATTGTCCCCAAGGACTCTTTTTCTTTTTTTTCCCTTTCGCTTTCCAATCCTTCTCCTTCTCAGTGCAGCCATCATTCGCCTCGGAATCAATCAACATGAGCAACTCATCCGAGGAACTAACGACGGAAGTCGTTCGTTATGCGCTCTCCTTCATGTGATTGACTTTTAAAACATCTCCCGAAGAAGGCCCGAGGCACGGGGCCGAAATATCGAGATAATATCTCATCCCGGAGTGAGGAAATCCCTCAAAAAAAAGGACCTACAGTATCTCTTCCATAGAATTAACACCAAGAGATTAAATGCTTGAGGGAGCTCGCGAAGGATCCTCATGGTCCATTGGCCAACTAAGTTCGTGCAAAGTCGCTACAAAATGTGCTCAAAACGGGCTCTACCAACTCGAAAACTTGAAGTCGGCCAACTAAGTTGGTGCAAAATCGGATGGTGTTCGCGGAGCTTTAGACTAAACCACGGCGTTAGTCTCTGTCATTTCGACCATACATCAATATGATATTTGTTTCTTCATTAAAAATCCGTATTTTTAAAAATTTTTTAGGAACATATAATATTTAATGCTGTATAATATTAACTGTGAGGTACTCATTTATATTTACTTTATATTTGTATTCTTTATATATTTATAGAAAGACGCTGCACTAAGAAAGCAAAGAAATAATTAATTAATAACATTAGAATCATTAAACGAAAGTTAAAGTTTCCTAGACCAGTTTTAGTTAATAAAAAAAATTACTAAATAATAATAAAGAATTGTAATAATTTTTTTTGATTTCTGCCGATATCTAATTGTTCAACTTTTGAAATACTCTATATTTTTGAATTAAATATTTGAAAATACAGTATAAATAATTATAAAGATGAATGCTAGATTTAGATTGATAATGTCGCTTATTGTGACTTTTAGTAATTTCTTAATTGTTGACTTTGAATATAATAGCAGGAAAGGTTTGTCATTAAATGTGTTTAGAAGAAAGAGAAAATTCCTTTAAAATCATCTTAAAATAAGGGATTGTGAATAAAAGAATTCTTGCAAAAGACTTCCTAGAAACAAGTCTGATTCCCACCTTCTACGTTGTCTATCTAGAATTTTAATTATTACAAATATTTGCGATTAATGATTACTTACTGTTAGTTTACTTGAGGAGTGGCTGCTTTCAAAGATTAAATTTATTACTAAACTTAATCATTTATTAAAATAGCACACTTTTGATATTTGCTAGTGTATGAAAAGGGACCATTTATGATTTCTACCATTTTTGAAAATGCACTATCGAAATATTATAACAGATTTTGGTGCAATCATGTAAATGAATTTAAAATACATTCTGTAAATCACTAAAGAATTACTCATGCATTGCATTAGTACGAATAAACTTCAGTTATAATGATAACCTAATGAATTGGAAGGGGCACAATTATCTAACATCAGTTTGTCTACGAATTCAAATTTCAATTAAGAAAATTCGACAAATATTTTTTAATATGATTCGAAGTGACTTGTTGCAAGTAGTTTTTGAAATGTTTATATAAATGACGAGGAATGGGCAAATTACTTTTAAAACTTGAGTTATGGTTAATTTCGCAAAAAAGTAACTAAGCTATATTTATATTTATAGTCTTTACAATTTTATATTTAATCTTTAAAATATTTATATTTTAAAAACTATAAATGGTAATTGCAATATGAGATTTTAAAAATTATTTAACAGAACGCATATTAAAAACTTCCCAACCCTGTAAATGACCCTTTATTTAATGAAAATTCCACTGAATTAATAAAAATTATAATAAATTATTTTATATGTATTTTTTTTTTAAATTTAAATGTTTAACTCGTTTTAAGCATAAATTACTAAAACACTCCAATCGTGATCAGAGAGTGAAAAAAAAGAAAGAGAAATACTTTTGTCTTTCTTTGTTTCTCAATGGAAGGATTAAAGAAGAAAGTAGTAATACCATGGAGTAATATATACAATAAACATGCCTGTAGTGTAGTGGAAGCGGATGTAAATCCAACTGCAGAGCAGAGATAGAAAGTGATTGCAGTTCCCAAAAGATGAACCAAGAAGGCAGTGGCTTCGTCAAATACCAATCGACTTATTAGGAATAAAACAATCCAATTAAAAATATACAATAAAAAAAGCATTTTGAAGAGACAGCTATAATTAATTGCTTTATACTTCGTATTATGGAGAGCCTTTAAAAATCCTACATTTTCTTGCAGAGAACTACTGCATTTCTGAATCTCTTTTATCTCTCTTTAGGTCTATCTGACGATTCCAGTGACTAGTGCTAAAGGGAAGAGGATTTTTTTCTAGACCAACACTGAAATGATCCAAGACAGACTTCCTTGTTTGTCAATATTATCAATTGAGAGTGAAGAAGCAAAATATCGAAATAAGCACTAGATTTTAGAAAGAATTCGCAAGATTTAATCAGACAATCGAAGAAGTAAATGAACGAACTAAATTAAACGAATTTTCTCAATTAAATGTAATAAATTAATTAGTAATTAATAATAGTTCATTCATAAAAGCTTTTTAATAATTGCTTGACCCCTCACTTTTGAAAACTTGCAGATGTATCTGCATGAAAATCAGTTGATTGGTCGGCGAGGCCAGACCAGCGAATTTCAATGAGCAGTTAGCAAATCACGTGGGTAAAAAATACTGTAAACAAAGGGCAAGAAAATATCCAATACAAAGAATTGAATAACAAAAAAATAGATTCTAAATGTTTTCCTAAAGGAGTTGGAAGGAACCAAGCAAATATTTCGATTATAAATGGCACCATTTTCAAGAGCTCTAGGAGGATCTTTTACATAATTTTGAATCTGTGTTAGTTAATAATATCTTAAAATTCTTTCAGAAATTTTTGTTTAAATTTAGGAGTGAATTTTCTCAATTTAAATGTAATGTTTCTGAATACACTCTTTGACAAAAAAAAAATCGACACACCAAGAAGGAATTATCCAGTTGAGATAAAATTTGGTACATTTAATGTACATGTACAGAAGATTAGAATTTCAGAACAATTGAATGATTTATTGGACAGAAAAAGCTACACAAAGTGAGCAGATCAGTAGGGCATTTGTCCACCTCTGGCCTGGATACAAGCTGTTATCCGATGTATCATTGATTGATACAGTTGGCAGATAGTGTTCTATGGGATTTCTTGCCAAACGGCCTCCAATTGGTGGGCTAATTCATCAACATTCTTGGATGGTCACAGGCGTCACAGTATCACATCCCAAATGTGATCAATAGGAGAGATATCTGGCGATCTGGCTGGCAAGGGAAGTGTGTCGCAACCATGAAGACAATCAATGGAGAGACGTGCTGTGTGGGACCGGACGTTATCTTGCGGAAAAGTAAGCTTGGGCTGCCGTGCCTGGCACCCCTGCAATCGCTCCTGACAGTGAGTACTAGTCAGTGGTTGGTGGTGTAATGGGCATGTGAGTGTAGATTCTGCTCCCATAGTCTTCTACTAATGGTCTAGGTAGTCACTTCAGTTTTGGTCACATGTTGGATGGTTGATAAGTGATGAATCTTATACTGTAACAGCTGCTCTGATAATCGCTCTATCTTCCTGTCCTGTCATTGCCCGAGGCCTTTCAATGCCCTCTTGTTGCTGAAATCTGCCGTTCAGAACCCATTCCTGCCAGCATCATCTAATTGTCACATTGCTCCAATCCAAATACTGAGCGATTCATCGGTTTGTCCATCTAGCCTCATGTAGTCCGCTGGCACGTCCTCTTTCAAACTCTATCATATGGTCTTGGTGGCCTCGAATTCGCCAGCAAGCCATTGTTACAGTCAAAGTTGTAAAATGCAATCCAATCCACTGGAAGTTTTGTTCCTGAAAGCTAGAGTCGCTCTTTATATACACCATCATGATGCTCAATTCCAATGCACTGAAGTTCTAGCTATTCATTGATTAGGTGCAAATTTTTGATCGTTTGCATATTCGGTCGAAATGTTTTTTGAATGTGAAGTTTCATTACTATTGGATTATTTTTTCAGGGTGCGGTGGTTTTTTTTTTTTTTTTTGTCAAGAGTGTAATTGGTCCTAATGAGATGGAAGACAATCTGGAAGAAAGTTAGATACGAAAGTATTATTTCATAAAATGAATAGTAATGCAATCATTTGACGACTGTCTTCATGCTTATATAATTTCAAGGAATTACTGAATATAAATTTGACAAAATTAGCTTCAGAACATAAAGATTTTAATTCGCAGATAGTTTCGATAGAATTTTCCACTTGCAACCCTAAAATATGTTAAGGATTTCACAAATTTAAAATATCTAAATCTAATGGATATTCTGCAATTTAAGTAATAACTATAAACTAGAAAGTTTTATGCTGTAGTCACTGCTGAAATAGTAAAAATTAAAAAAAAAAAAAAAAAACTGCATTTTTTTTTCTCTTTTTTTTTTTTTGTATTTCTATACTTCAAAAAAAAAAAAAATCTACTGAACTTTGGTTTAAAAAAAATCATTCTTTGTTCAGTCAGTCTTGAAGGTGAAGTTTCTTGTGAAGTTATGTTCATTTAAGGTCTTGACTCAAGCAACTGCAAACGTTTTATTTCTTTTATATTTTTCTTTTTCTATTGCACTAAAATTCAGAAAATTTTAAAATGAACTTGTAAAGCAGCTGGGATTTCTATTTTCTTGTTTTTAATTTTCAAAATATTGCGGAATTAATTAAATTAAAACTCAAAAACAGTCAATTTTTTGGATGTATTTATTATTAGTGCAACATATAATTTAAAAAAAAAAAAAAAATTGTGTGAGATTAAATTATTTTTTTAAAAAAAATTAACTATTAACCATGGCCTGGAAGTTTAAGGAAAAATCTAGATTCCAATCCAGACTGCTTGCAATTAGAAAGGTCAAGAAGATAGTGGTAATCGGACAAAATTGGTGTCTGTACAGAATTGACTATGTTGAGAGGGGCCCCATATGGGGTGGGGGGTCAGTTGGTCCCTCAGCACTGGGGCCCAGCTCTCAAAGGGGCCAGAGTTGATGTCTTAACCGAAAAAGAAATTGTATGAATTATCATATCACTTCTCGAGTTTTTTTTTATTATAAATAATAGTAAATTTTATATAAACTACTTCTCTGTTTTAAAGATTGTAATGCATAGAGCTGTTATGTATTACAATGTTTGTCTAGAGCAAATTTTTTTCTAAGATTTTGGGTAGAGCTGGAAAAAGTAGATGTTGGTGTTAAATTTACTCTAAAAACAATGCTAAAAACTGTGTGCGGCTTGCTTAAAAGAGAGAAATATGAAATTGTGTGGTACTTTCACTACGATTTTGACATAGTTATGGAGCCTGTTACTGCATTTGGTATCTGGGCCCTGAATTTGCTGTGATTACGAATAACATATGTGATCATATCATATATTCAAGTCATATGTTTTAAGTCCATAATTCTTTCTAAAATTTTATGTAGGGTCATAGTATGCACATAAAAAAGAATATAGTCGATAATTATATTAACAGAATTGATAGAAACACAAGTTCAGATAATGAATTCAAAAATGAATTAGATAGATGAAAGTCATACTAATGAAAAATGATTATAGAGAAATTTTCTGTGATAAGGCTTTAAAAGAATATGATACCCTCAATATTAAAGAATTGGACAAAAATAAGAATGAAAGAGTAATAGTTCCATATTTAAATAAAAACAGTTTTGAATTAAAAAGGATTTGTAAAAAATATGATATTGATATAGCTTTTGAATATACAAATAAATTAAAAAATATATTATGTTACAAATTAAATAAAAGTGAAAATAAATAAGATATGGGAATAATTTATAAAATAGAATGTTTGAATTGTGAAAATTTTTATGTTGGAGAAAGCAAACGTACAATTCGGGAGAGGGTTCTTGAACATGTATACTATATTAAGAAGAAGCAAGGGGACAAGTCGGAATTGGTTGAGCACTGCTACGAGTTAGGACATTGTAGTAGTGATGAGGTTAAATTGTTATATACGGAAAAGATGCAAAAACAAGAAAAATAGTAGAAAGTATAGTTATAAAAAACACTAAAGATAAATTATTAATCGTAATGATGGAATGGAAGTTGAAAAAGTACTAGTAAATTTGGCAAGGGAGATGGTAAAATCATGTGTAAATAATATAAGGTTGGTAAAATTTGAAGAATTTAAACAAATATAGGAAGGATAGAAGCAATAAAGTTGTTATTCATGAGTAAGTGATTGTCAGAAATAATAATGTTAATAATGAATAAGGAATTGTTGTTTTTAACTATGTCCAGGAGAGTGTATACGTTATGTGACATCTCTGTAACTATTTCATTGTTTAGAAAAAACTTAAAAAGGAAAGAAGATAAGACTTTCTGAAAACTTGTTGAATAAATATATTTTATAATATATTTTTGGTGAAGATGATGTCTATTTATCAATATATTCAAGTCACCTGAACATGATTGAGGTTTAGGCATAGTATATGAGCTCAATGCCTGAAATTGTACTTGAGCTTTCAATTAAAATTACTTGAAGAAATGAGTTTGCATGCCAATCAATAGTAGTGTCATTTTTAACAACACAAGTGTCTAATAGATTGTAAATTGGGAGGGGGGGGGTTGTAGGATTGGGGTTTATTACAAAACTGTGGTTTGACTTTATATAATTTTCTATCTAAACCAGTTTAAGAAAACCGTATGTAAGAAAAAGTATGCTTTCAAATGAAATATGATCTAAGAACTCTCGTCTGTATGTTAATGAATCATATGATGTCACAGATTTTCATGAATTTCATTACACTGCAAGGAGATAATACCAACATTATAAGCTGATCTTCTTAGATAATGCTCACCATTGTCACTATTGACAGTAGTTTACACTTCACGATAAGATAAAATAACTCTGATTTATTAAACGAGAGATAATTAACTAAGGACTATTTAATTCAAATTTAAGATTTAAGAAAATTCAGATAAGAAAGAAGCATGTCTACTTGTTAGTAAAACATAAAGAATCGCAGCAAGAAAAAAAATTGATGTTATTTTCCTGACTGCTAATCTGGCAATCAACATGTAATGAATTGAAAACATTTAGTGATATTTCCTTCCTATAGACTGCATTCAGATTATCAGTCATAAGAAATACTGAAATAGCAGAAGTAATGAATGATATTTTAGCTAATGAAAACAAAATGTAATTTCCATTGAATATCAGCACAGGCATAATAAAAAAATAATTTTTATTCCTTATGCAAAACATTAAATTTAATTACAAAGGAAGACAAATCATAAGAAATAAAACATTTTTTTTTTCTTTAACAATAATATATTTACATTTAAGTTTATATTTTTAAATTTATCTTTTAAGCAACTTTAAGAAAAGTGGTCTTAAGCTTATCATTTATAAAACATTTTACTAAGAGAAAGTTGGAGACAAAAGTACCAAAACCATTTTACCAAATATATTACAAACAAAATGGGAAGGAGACAACTGGAAAAGAAGAAAGGGTGGAAAGCATTAATATAATTAAATATTCCAAATTATGAAAAGCAATCAATCCACTGAAAAGATTAAAACAGAATTAAACAAAGGAATGTAGCTGATCTACAGGGGAGGGGGAAAAATCATACATAATATGAAAATTAGTTTAAAATCAAAACCAACAGATGAATAGCTTTCTTTTTTTTTTAATTCATGAATATTTTGTAATTACAATTTTCATTTAAATCTATTGTTCAATATTTCATTACTTCATCCAAGTCATACAACCATATGAATTTTAACTGAATATCACGTTATAAGAGCTATTTACTTAATTGAGTTTTCTTGGCTGTCCTCTTGGTGCCATGTTTTAAAGGAAAACTTCATTGCTAAAGTTTCATTTCTGCTGTCAGAAACACCTTCAGAGCTTGAAATTCGCTGCTTCCTTTTCTTCTTTTTGGTGAAGGTTATAATATCTTTAGGGATTTGGGTACATTCCTAAGAGATGTGGGATTGTGCTGCATTGTGATTTCTGGGTAATATCCCAAACTTCTCTTCAACTCATACTAATTATGGGTAGTGTATCTTGAATCAATAAGAGTTGAGGGGGATGTCTGGGATATTATCCAGAAACCCTATGGAGCCTCCCACGATGCAGAAAAGTTCCTACATGTATTAGAAACTAACCCCGAAGTCCTAGAAGTGTTAAAAGCTCTGCCCTTGAAGAAAGGAAGCCAGTTGAGTTTTAGATCTCAAGCACTCAAGATGTTTCTGACAGCAGACACGAAATGTCAGCAAGGAAGTTTTCCTTTAAGACAGTGTCACCCAGACAGCTAAGAATATTCACTGGACAATGGAAGCAGAACACCAACTTTATTTAATTAATTTACTTGCATTTCAGTTTTTCAATTGATAAATCTTCACTGACAACTAGGACAATTTTTAATAAATCTTACTTGTTATAAATCTAAAAATTATCCAGTATATCAAATACCCAACTAACAGAAAATTAAGGCTGTAATTTTCCCACATGCTTTCACAGATTCTCAGCATAAACATACACTCATGTAATGAAATACAACAATTTTATTTCTGATATTAATTACTATTAATCATATATTGTAATAACAATGGAGCAATTTCTTGCCAAAATAATCCATTCATCAAACTGAGCTTTCTAAATTTTGCAAAGATCTTACTCAATGAGTTTAATATTAAATTAAAATATTTTGATTACTTTCACATATTCTCTTTTGGACTTAACACTACTATTCGTAATTAAAATTGCTATTAGTTAGGAAAGCGTTATTCACTTAAAATTTTCGATAATATTTCTCAGTCCAATTAGAATTTAAGGCAGCGTGGGAAATTAATTTGCATTGACATTTCTAGTTTTTAAATACAAAAAAACGAAATTCATCCACAAAATAAAAGAAAATTCTTTATCAATGACAAATTCTACCATTCCTTATCTGTTTATATTTGCTTTATCAAATCAATTCTCTAACAAAAAGTTTTAAATGATTTTTTTTCTATAATGGTGTTCTAAAAATGATCATTACATTCTTTAGGCTGCTTTAAATCAGCTAACTTTGTCGAGTTTTCATTGAAAACAATTGCAATACAGTAAACATAATTCAACAGATTGCAATCTAATTCATTACATCCTTACTGCTTTTTAATGGCAGATTGTCTGACGAAGCCACTCAGTGGAGGAGGTCCTGAGGGAACAGTGCTTGATACAGGTGGAAGAGTTGGGTCCATTCCTATATTAGAAGATGGCGGGGATCTAAGTGGAGGGTAAGATGGTAGATTCTGTGCTGGCAAAGAGGGAGATGCTTGTGGTTGTATGGGATGTTGCATATTGTGAAGTGGTAAAGCAGTAGGAGGCTTTGGTGGCAAATCTTGAACAGGTGTAGACACAGGTGTTGGCTTCAGCAGTTGTAATGGCAATCTTAGAGAGGCAGACGGTTCATGAGCCTGAGAAGTAGGATGAAAACCAAGGGATGCATATATTTCTTTGAGCACCATCAGAACTGTATCTTCAGACTCCCTAAAATGAATTTAAAACGATTTTATTGAAGTGATCAAAAAACAAATATGCTATTATTTTTACATATAAAAATAACTATAATTTTGGTTATAGCTTTTGCATGATGTTATGCATTTTTCTCTATTACAGGAAAGTGATTTATTCTGGGCAAATAATTAGAGAATAATGTAAAATATTAATTAATTTTCCATTTTCTAATCCTTATTATTGATATTTGCTATTAAATTCACTGATTCGAAGTTTCTTTCAATTCAAAAATTTTCATTTCAATAAATGATGTATTCAAATGGAAAATAATTTTAAAAAATGACCATGTAGTACATTCCACAAACAATAATCTGTTCACCAAATTGAGCTATATAAATTGAATTTTGTTAAAGAGCTTACACAATGAATTATTAAATATGATCCAACAAGAATAATGATATTACATTAATCAGTTTATATTCTGCATTTACATTTTCTCAATTTGAACTCTTTTGTAGTCCTGACTGCAATTTTTACTTATGTTTGATGTTGCTGTGCACTCTCTACATCATCTTCTTTTCATGTGACATTTTATGCAAGTTTAACCTTTTTTACTTCTTTTGTATGAATTCAAAAAGCCATTATATCTGCATCTTGTCTCTACTGACATTAACATTTAAATTACAAGATAAAGACATAAATGCAAAGCTATTAGGCTTATGGGTCATGAGGAGTACAATCATGAGAAAAAGTTTTTACTTTCCGTAGCCACCAGGGGGCATGTGGCGCTGCTGTTGGCTATGCAGTATCTTTTGGTTTTCATTGCTCGTTCGAATTCGGAATTGTGGAACAGAAAGGTTGGTCACAGAAGATTTTCAATGTGTCCTCCATCCTCAGAGACCATTTGCATTCGATGCATACCGTGCTCTACAACATGTTGGAGCAATTCATCATGCAGATGCCACATTCATGTCTTATGGCATTTTTCAAGTCCTGTAGCATGTGCACCCCACCTTGATAGATGCTATCCTTGAGATAACCCCAGAGCCAAAAGTCACAAGGAATGAAGTCAGGGGATCGTGCATAAGGATAATGCTTGCTTACCACACGATCATTAGGGATGCACTCTGCAATCGCATTCCTAGCAACATGTGATGTGTGCGGTATACCTCCATCTTGCCTGAAGACTACTGTGTTTAGGACACCATGCTTTTGCAGGAATGGAAACACTTGTTTTTGCAATAAAGATGCATAGCTAACCCCTGTAATGGTAAACTTCTGTTACCAACTGTTCTGTTCCACAATTCCAAATTCGAATTCAATTCCAAAAGGAAAACCAGAAGATACTGTATAGCAGACAGCAGCGCCACATGCCCCTAGTGGTGATTTTGTGAACTAGAAACTTTTTTCTCATGATTGCACTCTCCATGATCCATAAGCTCACAATCCAAAGTCTGAGATTGATGCGCCTAACATTTATCAACTTATGGCACTTTTTTCTTGAACACCTGGTACTTTATAAAAATTAATTTTTGAATTTGTTCAGTGCTTTCTTTTAGTGTCAGTCTTCATTATTGTTACTTTCATTGCTAAAGTAGTAATTTATACAAATACAGTAGAGCCCCGATTATCAGCGGGATTGGGTGGCAAGGGCTTCGCGGATAACGAAAATCGCTGATAACCCGAAAAAAGACTAAAAATAAGGTGTAAACACAAAAAAAAAAAAATATTTCACCATTAAAAACTACGTTTTATTATACAAAAAACATAATATGTAAAACTTTTAAAATATGCACAGTAAAGCAGAAACCTTTGCTCTACATTTGCATTCACAAATTCCAAGAAAGCCTATAGGATTACAATGCACAATAAACCTGTCAGTAATTTTCGACCTTCGCACTGTAGAGCCTATTGTATTTTCCCTGTTGTTGGCTTGGATTAAAATTAGTTTTTTTTGAGGTTCGTATTAAAAATTTTTTTCGCGGCACTCGCGGATAATCCGCATTGCAAATCATTCACTCGCGGATTATCGGGGCTCTACTGTACTTGAAGTCTCATTCATTCACCAACAGTGTCATTAATAAGATTTTATTTTAGATAAAAAAAAAAGAAAAAAAAATGATGACTTTTTGTCATAGAAATTGTTAGACAAACTTTTGAAAGAATGAAAATGTCAGCAACAGTGTTTGCTGTTTCCTATTCAGATTCAGTAAAGATCAAAATGAGTTTTTTGCTGGAACTACATCGGTAACACTGGTCAACAAGATTGAAGAAAAATAAATAAATAAATAAATTTATTAAAACAACAACAACAACTAAGATAACCAAGTTGTGAAATGATCTTCTAGTTCTAATTACCTAAAAACTGAAAATAATTTTACTTTGAAAATAAATTTATACTTATTTATCATCAGCAGTTTCATATTGTTAATGAAATAGTGTGCGTAATAATGTATCACACATTTGCAAATGAAGTAAAAGTATTATGAAAATATATTTTCTCTTTTGAAAAATTAATTTTTGATCTTTTCAAGGATTGTTTTTTAAATGCTTTCTTGGATATTTCATGTCAAAACTCTAACTCTTTTCATAATCATTTCACTGTATCTGAATATAAATTTCTTCATTAATTTGTAATTTTTATCTAAATATTAGGCCTGGTAATCATCTTATCATACTTTCTATATTTCCAGTAAAAAAACCTTGAAATAACTTTCATTGCTTAATGTGTTGAACACAAAGAAAGAAGAAATACTAATATACAATACCACAATTGGCTAATTAATTACTAACAAGGAGTTGACACACCCTGTATCTTTAGAATTCAAGTGCCCTTTTGTGAGATAAAAGTACACATGAAGTACTTCAAACATATATATATATGTTGGGGTCAACGCTCTACAGATTGAGATATTCGGCGTTATTTTCGTCGATTTTCAAGTACAGCCTTATTAACTCACTGCTGTCATTAGAAAGCAATTGCGAGCGTGGAGTAACGGCTAACTCACCGGATTTCAAATCGATGGTTCAGGAGTTCGATGTAAGTCTCATGTAATTTGTTTATTTTCATTTTATTTTTAATTTAATTTAATTTTTTTACTTTCTTTTTTTACCTTCTTTCTTTATGATAGCCTAATGTAAGTTTTTTCTGTTTATGTTATGAATATTAGACAGAAAACCAATATAAGATTAGAAGTAAATAAATAATCTTCTCGTTAACTTTGGTTTTTAATTAATTAGTTAACTTAATTAACCAAACTTTTTTGCCCCTTATCATGTGGGGATGATACTCATTTACTGTTTGTATTTAAAATTATTTCAGTTGTGCTTTTATTTTAAGTTTTTATGTAAGAGTTTTAAATGTAATACTTCACTAACTGAATTTTAGTTTTTCTTTATTATATATAAAACAAAGTTAGTGTTCTTGTTAATTTTGGTTTTTAATTAGAAGTATTTTAATTCAGGAAAATAAAGTAAAACATATATTGTATATAATTACTTAAAAAATAACTTTTCTTTTTTTTCTTCTTATAATATGAGTATTTGCGTACTGTATATAATTACTTAACTAACCTTTTTTTTTTAATACGCAAATACTCATATTATAAGAAAAAAAAAAAAAAGTTATTTTTAAGTAATTATATACAATATATGTTTTACTTTATTTTTCTGAATTAAAGTACTTCTAATTAAAAATGAAAATTAACGAGAACACTAACTTTGTTTTTTTTTTTTTATAATAAAGAAAAACTAAAATTAATGAGAACAACGTTAATGTGTACAATGTTACTCCAATCATAGGAGAACAAGTATTTGTATCAATGCTATAAGTCCCATCTTTGTATCTGGTCTGCCATTTGAGATATTCATAATATTATGCTTCAAGGTTAATATCATTTTTGGAAATATTTTTTTAGCAATAAAGCCATATAAAGCCATACCTAAAAAAGTATGAGGTTTATCACATATTTGAAATCTCCAGTGAATTTTCCATAAGAAACACCTAAAGGTTTTTATCAGAAGTCATAAAACATTAAATAAAAAAAAAAAAAAAACTCTCATGGACATGTCTCTGTAAAGTATTGGTTGCAACAACATTTTTAGAAAAACATGCTAACTTTAAAGCACGGCTATTTAAAATAAATCTATAGCCACTTTTTGTCATTGTATTTTGAAAATTCCAATGGAATTAATGGTTCATGCCTGTTAGTCAATTGTTGGACACATCCTTGTTAAAAATTATCAATGTCTTTGGCAAATCTGGGATATCAAAATGCTATTCTTGCACTGTTGCTGTGGGACACTTAATAATCCCCTGATGTCCTACATGTATTTTTTTCCCCCCCAAGATCTGAGATGCTTTCTTTAAAAATCCTTCTTTTATGGTAATTCTCATTTTGATATTGCTAATAGTCACCTAGATCTGCTGACACTGTCTTTTGTTTTGTTTATCCCTTCCATTGAATTTAATCAATTGGTGGCCAAATTGAATCCTCCTACTATGCCAAGGTAATTTGGTTTAATCTTGCATCCATTACAGGAAGTCCTTCAATTATTGCTCCAATATATAATTTAGTGTGTTTCTCTGTCTTGGCCAATAAAGGTTAGGGGTTGACACTAAAGAATAACTGCTTTTCCGAATTGTTTTCCAGGAACATCACAGATGAGTTTCATAAGATACATTCTGATCCATTATAACTTTGGTGTCAATTCATCCAATGGTGTTAACATAAATAATGATACTGGCAGCTTGTGGTCTACCTCTAAGGTAATCACTTTAATTCAATAATACAGTTCTTAAAATGGTCACATAACATTCAAGAAAGTAACCCTGTTTTTGTTTTTATCTCGGTCCACCTTTATTGCCTTTTCATTAGTGTTTTAGATACATTTGTGAAATTGAATGAAATATTCTCCACTCCTATTTTTGTTTCAACTCTGTTCTGATGCCATTAAAATGAGATATCTGCTGAAATCACTGTCATTGTTAGTATCAAACAATGTTGAGTGCTGGACTCTTGAGTAATTCTGACTTTATCCCATTGAATGCCTTATCCTGATCAAATCTCCATTTGAAGTGATTCTTTGGGAATCATAAATCATTTAAAGGGTTTGCTTTTGTTGCCAGTTGTGGAATGAATTGAGCAAGTTAGCTGAAACTTACTATAAAACTTCACACTTTCAATGTTGTTTCAGGTAACTCCTTTACTTTGATAGTTTCAATTTGGTTCTCATCATGTGAATTCTCTCTTCATCTGTTAAATGGCTAATATAAGTTAATCATTGAACACAAAATATTGATTTGTTTCAATTCAAAAAAACTTTAGTCAGTCCTCACCAGTTTTTCCATAAATAAGAAGATTGTCAATGTTTGCCTGATGACTTTCTGAATTTGTGCAGACTGCTTCTGCAAAAATTCAAGAAGCCAGAATTTTCGTTCTGGAGGGTGGGGGTGGGGTTCATTCCTAGAAAAAGTGCCGTGCGGTGGTCGGCCATAGTAAGAATAACAACACTTCCTATCTTTCCATGGATGTCATAATAGGAGAAAATTTTACATCGATATGACTATTTCCTTTGATTTCAACTCAAGAGAGATTTTTCTTTGTTTAGCCCATGACTCGATGTTTTCTCAAAAAAAAATAAATAAAAAAAATAAATAAAATAAAATAATAAAAAAAAGACAATAACAATCTTAATTGCTAAAGTTGCCAAGTTTGTTCAGGCTTGTTTAATTGGACTTTAGTAAATAAATTATTTAAAATGTGCCCATAGCATCACTGAGACATCTGCTTGTCTATTTGCAAAAAATATTCGTTTACTTCTCTGACATTTACTCAAGGTGCTCATTGTTGTTTAACTAATATAATCCAAAATATTGTAGTATAAGTCAGTTTCTTGGATAATAAGGAAAAATCTAACCAACAATTCTGGTTACAGTGAATGGACAATAAGAATAGCATTAATAAGCATTCCTGAACTTAGATTTTGATATAGGATTTAAAGTATTTTGTCTTTGGATAAATGAACAAAGAACGATAAATTTGATATTAAATACATCAATATAGAATTCTTATGGATTCTGTGCCCATATGTGAAATCTATCTGTTATCTTAAGGAATTCAGGCTCCCAAAAATACATTAGAGACAATACGAAAAACAGATCTGAGAATTTTCTCTAAACTAATTATGAAAAAAAAAAGAAAAAAAAAAAGAAAAGAAAAGAAAAAAGAAAGATGATCTTTCTTTTGGTGTTAATTTGTGAAACACAGTTGCCAATGTCCATCAGTAAAACTTCACTTTAGAAAGGAGTTCATGAATAATACCAAACAAATAATTTTGAAGGTAAAAAGTTGAAATGTTCACACAAACTTCATTAATAAATCACATAAATGAAAAAGCTTAATATCCATTGGTAAAATGAAGAAAGAAAAAAAATAGGATAAAATGCACTTTCTTCTTATTTATACGCTTTTAGAATCTGCTCAAATATACATGGCTTTGAGAAGAGAATTAGATATAATTAAAAATTAGTATATTTTACATTTTTCATATTTGATGTTTGTAATTGATTGGTACACTGATATTTCACAATAAAAAAAAGTTATGAATAACAATTTACTGACAATTCTGAAAAAGTTCAGTTTGAAACTGTTGATTACTTAAGAGATTTGCTAGGTATTAAACAGTTCACCTTGCAATTTTTAATGGCTTATACTTTTCTAACAACTTGTTTAGAAACTGTTTATCCTGCATCTTTATTTATAGAATTAGCTCTTGAATGTTGGTCAATATTAGATCAGCTTGATGATGGTTGATTCAAGAGAAACACCCTTTACATTTTAAAAATAAATAGTTTTCTTAATATTATTTTGCATCCATGGAAACTCAATGATTCCCAATTAAAATAGTTTATATATTAAGACAGAAAGCAGAAATGTCAAGTTTCCTCCAAAACATTCATGATATTGATTGGAAATACCTGCCTTTAAGCAGCGATATAATAAAATCTGACTCAGCATGGTTTATACCAGTGACAGGACACAGTTCTGTAACAGTAAAATTAGCATGCAAAAACTGCTGGTTTTAATTTTTTATTTTTATTGAGAAACCAAGCCAATTTTTTGATAAATGGTGATTTGTCTCAGAATATAAAAATTGGATGCTTATTAAACATGGTTTATATAGTTTCTGGTCCATACACCGAAGTTTATTCTCATGTTTTGCAAATTGTCAATGGCTGTTGATTCCCAAAAGGATGATTGTATGGACAACGTAACAAAGCAACAAGCCTCAGTTAATGAAATACTTGTAATTATAATAAGAGGACATTTGCCATAGCTCTTGACAGGCATGAAATTCAATACCATTACATTTTATAAGCATACAAAACAACAAAGCTATTGTTTTGTGTATAAAAGTAACAAAAATGATTACATTTATATAAGTTTCTAAAAAACAAAAAAAACAAAACAAAAAAAACCAGAGAAAATTTTAAATTTCTATTTACTTTTCACACACAGAGAAATCATTCTTACCAGTAACAAGTATGACTTTGAATTGCAAACAAATATTCATTGAAGCTTTCAATGGGTTTCTCTTGAAGAACGTAATCAATTCGGCGACCTTGATTAATCTTGCCAATTTCAACTTCCTCTTCTCGAACAGCTGAGGCCACAGATGATGCCTGTGAATCATTGTCTATGTATAAATAAAAGAAAATATCACATCACTGAATATTTTTCATATGTTGAACAAAATAATTTTAAGAATGTGATATATAAGATAAATATTAACTGAGGCGAATCAATTAGTCAAATAAAAGAAATGAAAGCAGATGGGATGAATATGATTTGGATTTAACAATATTAATTATTGTACATAGAATGTCTTGATATTGTATAAAAAAAAATTACTAATGTCATAAACTAAATAATTTAAGCAGTAATTATCTAGGTTGATTAAAATAAAAAAGTCCTTGTCTTTTGTAGGAAGGCAAGATCCTACCAAACAGATCTCCTTACTACCAAATATTTGTTATAAACAAAATATTCAAGTGAACCAAAATTTTGAAAATTTAATCACAAATTAAAGTCAATTATATAACAACATTACACCTCTTCTGTATAAATATAATATTAATTTAGGTAATCTTCGGAAACATATTACAACCTTTCCTTTATCAAGCTTAAATTTAAAATAACAAAAAGACTTCCAAAATAACAAATTGAAAACATGAATATAATAGCTCATCCACTTATTGTTAATACTAACAAAAACAAAACAACAAACTACCATTTAATAATTCAATTCATTAAACTCTACTGATTTAAATCCAACAAATATTGTTAATTTCAATTTAAGCTTGAAAAAGGAAAGACTTAATATCTGTACGAAAAATAAGCTAAATAAGTATGGTATTTATAAAGAAGAAGTGTAATGTTGTTATATTAATATACTAACATGAAGAGAAAGAAGTTAAGGACGAGATATGAAAATATTATTTAGTCAATTATTTCAGTTTGGAAATTATAAACCTTGTAAAAAAGAGCACATTGATAAATTTGAACATCAGCTTGTTCAAATCAATGCAATTAAAAATTAAATATTATTAATTATTAGAGAAAAAGCATTCTATTAATTAACTTTTGAAAGTAATTTACTTTTGTTAGAAATTTGAGAAATTTGAGAATACAAAACTTGTAACAAAATTGGGATTTTTTTAAAAATAAATTTGATTACCAAAATCATTTCAACAATTATACATATTCAAAGGTATGTGTATGTATATATAAATACAGTAAAACCTCGTTAAGTCGTCACTCAAGGGACCAAACATTTTTGACTTAAGCGGAGTGGGAATTTTTGAAAAAAACAAAAAACAAAAAAATACTGAAATACAGTATTTTCATGAATTGCTGTAGGATTCGGTGAGAAAAACAAGATTTTCAGAAATCAATTCATGCAAAGGAATGAGTGGGAAATAATAAAAAAAAAAAACACTTCTTATAGTTACCACATTTTAATCGTTTTAAAAGAAAGGCAATGTCTGTCTTTGAAACGTTCCAGCCAACCATAGCTGCCGCCGAAATCTTCATTGTTCAACTCCTTAGCAATTTCCATGGCTTTTTCTTTGAGAAGCATGGCAGAAATCGGCACATTTTGCGATCTGGCATGTTTTAGCCACTGAACTAAAACCTCCTCGATCTCGTCAAACTTCGATTTCCTAATTCTCTTTCTTTTGTCTTTGCAGTCAGCTTCTTCAATTACTTGTTTCGATGATAGAATATCGTTTAATGTAGTCCTGGGAATATGGTGTTCTTTGGCAAAAGCTGTTTTCGAAACATTTGATTTTTCAAAAAGTGCAATTTTAAGTCTTTTCTTTTTTCTTTAAAAGATAACAAGGTAAGTTTTCATTTCCCTTGCATGTTAAAAACATAATCGAACCACAAAATTGCAAGAGAAAAAATAGCCCTTATAGTGAACTTACTCGCTATGATTTGAAGTTACACTCAGGAGCGGTCAAGAAAAACGTCTACACGTGACAGAGTCGCAGCAAGAAGTGTGCTTTGAATGATTAGCAGCGAGATTCCAAGAACCCAAATCCTCTGAAGGGGTAGGAAAGGAATGAAGTGACAGGCATTGTCGAAAATTCCCCGTAAAGGCTTAGATTTCTTAAAGTGAAAGGGTGGGGCTGAAAAGACAACATGATGGCATGCAAAATGAAGAAGAAAGATGCTTTTGGCCATTTTGAGGGTGACGAGTTATCCAGAGTAGAATTTAATTTGGTGAAAAGGAGGATTATTTTACATTATTGTGTATGACACCTTGTCGGGACCAAAGGAAAACGACGACTTAAACGAAGTGACGACTTAACAAGGCTTTACTGTATATGTCTTTGAATACTAATAATTTATTGTTGAAAGCTTTAGCAGTAATAAATATACTGATAGATAAAATGTATTTTCATGATTTTGGTGATCAAATTTATTTTTTAAAAAAAATCCCAGTCCAATGTTTCATAAGCTTTTTTTTTACTTATAAAGATCTTTGAATGCAATTGTAAGTTTATTAAATTCCCTCTCAAAGAGATGTAAAAATGTTGAGTTCCTGTATATGCTAAGCCATTGAGGAAATAAGTGTTTTTGAAAAGTGTTTTTCATGGGAATATTTGGAAATTTGAATTCAAAGCTATCAACTTTTGTATTCAGTTGTACAATGAAAGACAACTTTTTCACTTGTCTTTTTCTTAAATCATCAAAGATTCAGATATTTTTAGAAAAGGAATTCTTAATAGAATAAATTATTGATTTCTTTTTTTAAATCTAATCAACCAATTTTTTTTATATATATACCGGGTTGTTATAATTAAAGCACCCCATTTCTGCATGGTCTGGGGTTTTATTTATATTATTATTGCACTGATAGTAATGCAACTTTGTGTATAAGCTATGTAGAGCATGGGGAAGAGAATTCCAATGAAAAACAAATTACTTCAAATAGTTGCCACCAGGTGAAAAAGTGGCGCTGTATGAAATGCGCAATGCGTCTGTGAACGACCAATCTGCAGAAATCACCATGCCGTTGGGAAAGAAAGAAAGTGCGCTCCTGGTGAAGCTCTATTACCAGAACAGCAGAAATAGTTCATCAGCACTGCGAGAATATCGTCGTTTGAAGGGATTGCAAAAAGGACCCCAGATGGCAAGGGGCTTACGAAAGATGCAGAAATTCAAAAAGACAGAGGAGTTAGGTATGCTGCCAGGAAGAGGACGCTGCCCGATTGTGGAGGATGTTGTGCACGAAGTGGCAGTAGCGTCAGTGGTCCAGTACTCAGTGACCAGCGCGTGAGCAGTAGCACGTGAATTAACAATTCTATGGTCTACAGCAGGGGTCGGCAACCTTTTGTTGTAAGAGGGCCAAATATTTTATGTGGGGATTACTGCGGGCCGCACTTGGGCCAAAAAGGGCCAACCAAAAAGGAAATTCTTATTTTAACAACCAAAAAAAAAAAAGGAAAATCTTAAGATGCCTCGCGGGCCGCACCAAAACGCTTCGCGGGCCATGGGTTGCCGGCCCCTGGTCTACAGTATGAAAGGTTTTGCGGTCCATTCTTCACTGGTAACCAAATAAGATTCAGATACTGCCCTAATTACAGCTGCAAGATCCACAAATGCGATCAGAATTTGCATTTCGTTTCTTGGCAAAAATGGCTTTCAACGATGCATGGTCCTGGACCATTCTGTAGACAGCAAAGGCTGTAACTGGTGCAGTATCTGGATCTTATACAGGTACCACTATACGCTAGATACCTTATACGCTATACTGACGCTATACTCTTATACTTATACGCTATACTAGGTACTGAGAACAAGCAGAATTGTCGTGTGTGGGGTTCCTCAAACCCCCATTCCCAGCAGTTGCATTCTCAGTAAGTGACTGCATGGTGTGGATTCACAGCGGACTTTATTCTGGGTCCATATTTTTTTGAGGAGATGACACCTGTAGGTCCTCTCTGGTGCACTGTTACAAATGCATGTTACTGTCAACTCTTGACACGGCAGGTGGTTCCAGCCTTATAAGAACACCGATGTTTACAGACAACAGTTTTCATGCAAGATGGTGTAGCACCGCATATTGGTTGCCCAGTAAAGGAACTTCTTCGTGCCCACTTCGGCGATCATCGTGTTCTGTGGAGACACTTTTCAGAGGCGTGGCCTGCCCGTTCACCAAACCTTAATCCATGTGACTTCTGGCTGTGGGGAACTCGAAAGATCGTCTTTATGAGGGACAGATATGGACCCTGCCTGAACTGAAAGCCAATATCATTCGACATGTTGCAGCCATTTCACGAGAGACTCTTTGTGCTACTGTTGAACATGCTGTCCTGCGTTTCCAGCATGTCATCGACACAGACGGTGGGCATATTGAACAGTCACCATTCCCACTGTTTGTTTATGATCTTGCAGCACCCCTTTTTCATCTGGTGGCAACTTTTTGAAGTAATTTGTTTTTCGTTGGAATTCTCTTCCCCATGCTCTACATAGCATATATATAAAGTTGAATTATTATCCGTGCAATAACGCAGTCTCCAGACCGTGCAGAAGTCGGAACTTTAATTATAAGCACTCAGTATATTTTCTTTTTTGTAACTGCATTAATTGACATTTTCTAAGCATTTTAATCCAGTTCTAATTAAGTTTTATTCTTTGAAGGCAAAATTATGTTTGACAGATTCCTAGCCCTTTCCTGAAAGAGACCAATTCCTGCTGCTGTCAGTTTCTACTAATATACAGAAATACCAATTGTACTCCCTTATCAATTTCTTTAAATTATCAACAATATTAAGTAATGAATGATGCTTTAATTTTCATAAAATAAACAAAGATATTTTTATTCTGAAATTTTTGATTACTTTTGATGCTGGATATTGGTTTAAAAACTGAAAATTCACTTCTCATAATTTTTATGAGGATGTTATTCCCGTGGTTTAATAACCAATTAATTCAATCAACTGGACATTACCAGTGATTACAATTTGACTTCATTAAAACTTACATTTCAATGAAGACTAGAGAGAAAGAGACTTACCACTTGAATCATCATATTCTTCATGCTGTCTCATTTGTTCTTCAGCAATTTTATCAATTTCTGCTTCAACTTGTGCTGTATTTGTTTTATGAGCACGTGCAAACTCGTTAATGGAATTCCATGTACTTCTAAGTGACTCTACTAACATTTGTTTCAGATCACTTCCTACTCTTGAAAGGCTTTCTTTAATTTCTGCAGAAAATAATCAAAATGTTAGTAAAAACAATGTAAGTTTAAGAAAACTGAATAGATTTTCTTTGAAAGGGAAATTATTTATTTTAAAATCTTAAAATGCATTTAAATTTGAATTTAAAACTTGCACTAAATCTAGCTGGTTATTACAAAACTCAAACATTATTACATTTATTAATATAAATTTAAGCAAGCTTTATATCTTTTTTTTGTTTTTCTCTATAAATTCACTTAGGTTTCCCAGAAATGCTGTAAATCATCTTTATTTAAGACATCTCAATGGTAAGAATCATTCCATAAAAGCATGAAGTATTTATAAGTAAATTAAACATTATATAAATCAGATAATTGAAATAAGATTTTGTATCTCTCAACTTTGCAGACCTTCTATAACTTTATTATTCATTAAAAGAATAATCATGTGAAAATATTTGAAATGCACTTTCGATTTAATTAAACCTAAATATGAATTATGAAATGATGCCAGTAACTATTTTTCAAGACTTAGGAAGAGACAGTGTTCATAATGGTAATACTGAAAGATGACCTTTCAAATAAAACAATCTATTAAATTTCTATATGAAGGTAGTTACCCAAATGCATCCGTTTTCTTCCTTTGTGATGAGGAATTAGAACAGGCTTTAACTTAAACATTGGATCCACTAATGGCTCAAATCTATAAGCGACAGGATCAAACTAGAAGAAATATTTTACATAAAAAAACCAATGAATAACATTATTTAGAAAATAAATTATTGATAAGTTTAAAGTACTAATTAATAAACCAAAGTAACTTTTATTGAATATTCATTTAATTAATGTTAATATTTACAATTATTATTATATTAACAATCATTAGGGGTTTTTGAACTCCTAAAACGCAGAAGTTAAATAATTTTATGTACAGTTTAGTAATGAGCAGACAAACTTATCTGCCATGTTCTCAGACAGTGCGGGGACAATTTAATCCCTTGTTCCCCCCAGTTTTGAAATTATTATAGCTATTATATTAAAGTAATTGTCAGTTTTATTTGCTGTATTTGATTTCAACAACAACATGAATAATAGTACTATAGTTGACAAAATGTTAACAAAATTAACTGGCTTGAAAAGACGTAATCTTTTTGAAAATTTGCTTTTTAGTATTAAATGTAGTTTTTTTACATTTAAATTTGTGATGTTGGAAATATTGAATGATATTGTCAGTGGTATTTTATAGCTCAATTTGTTAAAAAAATTTTTAGTATAAATTTAGATTTTGACTATATGTATTAAAGATACATTCAATAATTTCTTGTTCTCAATTAATATTACTGATATTTTTTACTGTTTGTATTTTAAACACTATTTTTTTTTTTTTTAATATTAAGAAATAAGTACTGTTGACTTCAAAACCTTTTCACCTTATTTTTTATTTGTGTAATTAATGTTTTTGAAAATACACCTTTGAAAATATTAATTTACTTAAATGATGTCATTTACTCTACAAGAGTTCGTGCATTTAAAAAAAAAAAAAATCTTTTCATTTCTACGGTTTTCAATAATGAAAAATGAAAAAAGAAAAAAAAAAGAAAGAAAAAAAAGAAACTTTGCTAAATAAATATATAATTAAAAAGAATACATCGTCACTGGAATTGCAAATATTATTTAATGTTGCAAATTTTCGGAAAAGAATGCGCTTTTCCTTCTTCAAGCTTTTCTAAAATTGAAGATAAAATAAACAGTTTCATAACAAAATACGAGAACATGATATTAATATCAGATTCATATAACAGTTCACAATAACAATAATAACTAAAAAACAGTTCATAATAATAACTAAAAAACAAGAATATAACAAATGAAGTTTATAAATAATTGATGTTACAAAATACACTCAATAATAAAGTTTTTTAAATTCTACTGTTTTATAAGAATTTTTCATAAAACAGTAGAATTTAAAAAAATTGATTATTGAGTGTATTATATAATGTCACTTATTTGTAAAATTCATTCGTTAAATTCTTATTTTTCAGTTATTATTATGAACTGTTTTTTAGTTATTGTTACTATTGTGAACTGTTTTTTTAGTTATTGTTGTTATTGTGAACTGTTATATGAATCAAATATTAATATCATGTTCTCGCATTTTGTTATAGAATAAAAGTTTTGGATTGTTATGTTCTTAGTATTTTCAATTCTGCTACAATTAGGAGGTCTACTAATCCATTTTTTTAAATGACTATGACTAAACTGAAATTTAGTAATAGCAATTACTAAAAATAAAATAATAATAAAAGTGCTTTAAGACTTATGAAATAATTCCCTGAGCTACTGTACTATGATGAATCAAGCTTGAAGATACTGAAAAATGGGTTGTCAGGAGGTAGACTCGAAATCAAAAGGAAATATGAAAAATTCTAAAGATAAAAGGGTTGTGGGAATTACCCATTCCCTAAAATTCCACACACTGGTGTTTATTAGCGAAAGGGATATTTTCCCTCCTCTTCTTTCCAGTACTTCAAAGAGTAACATTTTAGAGATTAGAAAAAAATTCCTAAGCGGGGTATTGTTTAAATAAAATGGTCTTTTATAGGACTGTGACCAATTGTCAGTAATATACGCTTAGGATTCTCAACAGAATCAAGAAGAAATATTATTTGTTTGTTTTTTTCCTGAAATAGATTTGACAAAATTTGATTACATATACAAACACATTTATATACAGATGAAGCAAAACCCACTTTATTTATTTAAATCATCTATTTTACACGCAGTTTAGTGAGGTAGGGGGAAAACATAGTTTGTGCTCTCATCCATTCAAAAGAGTAGAGGAACAACTTGCCCCCACCCCTGATATCAAAGTTCCGACTCCCCAAGGGGAAAATATTTTACACTATAAACTCTGTAAATTAACTGAAGTAAAAAAAAATAGGAACTTAAAATAAAATTTGCCATTTTTTAAATATCTGATAGTCCTCTTATGAGAAAGAAATTATAAGAATAATACAAAGTTTAAAAATTCCAGGGGATGGAGGCAAATGTTCTCTCTTGTCCACATGTGCAAGCAACCATGATCAGTGACTAAATAAAACATTAATTAGAATTCATTCTTTTTTCTTTGTTTCATTCATCTCTTACGATAAGTCAAGTTGACAGTCAGTACCTTCAAATTTTTCTTAAAAAAAAAAAGAAAAGAAATAGTGACTGAATTTCAGGGATCTGGCAGCCCATCACATAAAAATAAACTCACAAATAACTATAAACCAAACATCTTTTGTTCAGCTTCCTTCTAGATATCTTGACTCAATGGTTTTAAACCCATTTTATTCGAAGATCACAATGCAATGTTTTAGTCTCACCAAAGATATGATGTGAAACAATACCAAGATGGGTGCAGACTGAAGCAACATGAGGCAAAATTAGCAAACCACATATTATAAATAACAGAATTAATATTCTATTTTTTTTAAATATTAAAAAAATTAATAAGATCATTTTATGAAAATTATTACTATACATTAATTACAAAACAAATATGTGGTTCCAGGGCCACAATGACAAGCGAGTTTAAAATCACCGTCATTTATCATAAAACTTCTTCTAAATTCCATAATTAATTTCAATTAATGCTGTTTCACTGCAAATTTAAAATAAACAACAACAAGAAAAGTAAAAGTTAATTATTTTACTGTTTCTAAGAAAATTAATATTACTGAAAATTAAAATAATATTCAATTTCCTCAAATTTATTGAGACGATCAAAATAAATTCATAAACTAATATCATAGAGTTACTTACAGGATGAAATATATTGAAAAAGGCAGGGCAAGTAGGCATGCAAAAATCCTTTTCAACAGTTTGAAGGCCACGGACAGTGAGGAACATTGCAACAGGAGATCCAAGAGCAAAGAAACAGCTTATATCAAAATCAAATCTAAAAAGAAAACAAAATATTCAAGGAAAAGAAAGAAACTTCATATTACCTTACTTTAATATAATATTAGTTTTGACTGTGAGAAATGTGAATCCTGTAAATTTTGTTTTCTTTAAATCAGAGATGGCAAACAAAATAAACTTGAATTGTTATGTTTTATGTTTAAAGCTACACAAAATGATTAAGCAAAGAAATAAGAGAGGGTAGTTTTATTTTGATATATACATTATATATTATTTAAAAATATTTATTATACAAGGATTGTAATTAAACCTGGCCTATTCAGAGCACTCTGTAGCTGTAACCAATAAGAGGATTGACACCAAAATTTGTATAAAGAGTATTCAAAGGATATAATAAACAGAATTATGCAAAAAAAAAAAAAAAATAGTTAAAAAAAGTTCTCCTAGGGGGTGCTTAACAGCAAAATACAAGAAAAAAAAACAACAAATAAAATCCAAAAGCATTTATTCGTTCCTTACAGGTACATGCCTGCTGCACAGACTGTTAAGCAATGGCAGGAATATTGCTTGATGTGTTCCCCATTGTGAAGTTGTAAAATTTGCAAGAGATGAACAGTGTTTAATCCAATATGGGCAGGGGGACATCTGATCTTTTTTTTTTTATTTAAATCTTAATCATATAATGTGTAATCTCAATTTCTAAAGATATTAATTCTGTAAAGAATAAAGGAATTAATTACACTATGATAAGAAAGAATATTGATCATACTTAGTAAAATTAGTCCTTGATACTTTAGCAGAAGTTTAATGGCGTAATAAATTTTAGGTAGAATATTTGAATAACAAAACAAGTTTAATATAATAACAAATTATATATTTTGAGTAATATATATAACAGTATTTGAATTCAATAAACAAATAAATTACTTTACATAATTTTCTTTATTATTATATTTTGCATTTTAGTTAGTTCAACTTGACTCATTTCCCTTTTTTGACATAGTTTTCGTATCAGCTTACCATTTTGTATCTCGATTATCACCATGTGTACAAATTTTACTCATCTTCTGAGTCATTCATCTTGTAATTCTCCTTACAATTAAAGCCGTTCATTGTCTATTTAATCTGACTTTATTTTGTGGAAATTATTTTTGGAATGTACTCTCATTTCATTATCACATAGAATTCAACTTCATGTTTATATATTCTCATATTTACTTATATCTCCATGGCTTCCAACAATTCTCCCTTTTTATTACTGAACTCCTTGTCATACATCTCACTTCTTCATTTTGATATTATTGTCTACAATTCAGTTTAGAAAAACAATTCTTTATTATATCATTTATTAATGATAATACTGATAATCTTATCCTAATAATTACTACTGTGGTCATTATTATTCAGGCAGTATTATTATTAACAATTTCTATTGTGCAGGAGGATAACAAGTAGATGGTAATAGCAAGTGCACAAGAAATGATTTTTCAGAGTAATAAGGACATGGGACATAAGTTAGCAACCACTGGATTGAGAAAAAAAAAAAAATGCCATAACGGAAAATGCCAGAAAACAAGGCCGAATTGTACACTATTGGAATTTAAGGAACTGGACATGCACTGCCGCAAATCAAGTTGGACTGGACATTCGCTTTTCAAAAACGTTTCTGGAAACATTCAAAAGGAATCACAATATCGTCACTAGAAACTTACCAAGTACCTATCTCAAGCAGAAGTTCGAGACAATGAAGCCACACAAACTGAAGAAGCATGTGCAGCAAGTAAATGAGTTGATTCAAAGTCAAAATATAGATGACTCCAACATGTGGAACACAGATCAAAGTAAATTTGAATATGAAATGGCTACATCAAGAACATTATCTCATCGCAGAGAGCAGGATACATGGGCCAGATGCCAGTTTTCTAATATTCATTCCCTTACTCATTGTTACTCCATTCAAATTCTTGTTTTTTTGTCTGAAAGTTTAAGGAAAAAAATATACATTTGCTTTTAGGAAAAAGGAGGCTCGTTTGAACTTTTAACTAAAGCCTCGACTGAAAGACATACACCTCCAAATCTTTACGTTGATGCAAGTTCTTCTGGAAAGTTGACAGCAGATCACATAGAAACTTGGTACAAAAACGTTTTTGCTCTTTATGTGCCAGATAGACCTGAAAAACTTTATTACTTCTTGATTCCTGGTCTGTTCAAAAATATACCAATATCCCGATAAAATACTTCCAAATAAAAATATTATTGGATGTTTGTTTTTTTTTTGCCAATAGAAATCAGTCACTAGAAGAATCGCAGAGAAGATAAGAGGCAGAGAGTTCTGGGACATAGATTGGCAAAAACTTAACGAAAGACATATCATAATGAGAATGCATTTCTATGTTTATAATCAATTTTGCTCTAATAAATTTCAAAACATGATACTCTACTTATGGAAACAGGCCGGCTATCATATTGGTGATGATTTTGAATTGTTTGCAAACGTGTTGAAGCCAACATTCAATAGAAAAACAGCTTACTGCAATGCTCCAAACTGTCAATAAATTGCTTTTTTTTTATTGCATTCCCAATGTGTTAAAACACTTTGCCTTGACCTATATGGTGGTGAAAATGATCCATATTTTCACGCTATATAGTAGCCTCCCCAATATTTTTTTTCCTTCTTACAAGGCTCAGTATTAGTTACATTGGTTTTGATTCTTCTTTCAAGTTTTTCATAAAACATATATATCCTACCTGCCAAAGTGATTTATGAAATATTGCATTTTCTGATTCTGTAGCTTTTAATCCCCCCCCCCCCCCCCCCCGTGGTTGCATATCCATTTGTATAAATTCTCCCTATGCTCACTGGTTTTCTAATCCCTGCAATAGATAAAATACGAAGTTTCACGTAGAAACTCAATTTCAAGTTGAAGCCTTCCCTTGTTAGTTGATTCTGGAACACCATGCATCATGTGGCCATGTGAAAATGAGAAAATTTTACATCAAAAGACCTGACTTTGAAACCCATTGACACATTTTCTTTAAGGCAAATCAGGCAATGCTCATTTATCTTGAGAGACTTGGATGAATGTTCACATAGGCAAAGAAAAACAATGGTATTTGTCACGTTATTCATGGATGATCTACCCATTGCTTTTTTTAAGCCACACAGGAAGTAGCATGGGATTTGTGCCTAACGCCTTGCTTTTGTTTTGTTTCTTTAATGAATTCAGTAAATTACTATGACAAAATGAATGGTTTGAGAAGCAACTACTGCCAAATATTTGTTTCAATTGTGTTATTGTAATGGATAATGCGTAGTATCATTCCATTGAATTTGAAAAGGCTTCAACAAGCAACCTCAGACTTGTTTGGATTTCATCACTCCAATGTATTGAAAGCGGAGCTGTATGATATTGTGAAGCATCACAAAGTAGGCAAAAACCTACTTTGAGTGACACTTCAGCATCATCTCACAGACACACAATATAAACTATAATTAGAAACCGTAGAAATTCTACAGTTGGAAATATAGTTCTCCTAATCACATTTAAGTGGAAAAAAAAAAAATGGCTTAATTACAGCAATTACTTTGATGTGAATTGATTCAACCACTTTCTAGTTGTAGGAGGACGCAATAATAGGGATTCAGGAGGCGTGAATTTTTTATGATTTTTTTTATTAAAATACTTTTAACAAAAATCAATATGCTTATGCACACCTCCACATCAGGACCTTAAATTTGATATCGCATTTACCCCTGTATCTCATGTGGTTCCCGAGAAAAAGGGATTACACACTCTTCCTTTATGTATAGGGTGTTTCATAATTCACACAGCATTGGAATTTCCACTGTTAAGGAAAAATATTACCTAAATTGGTAGGACCCAAGCCTTTTAGATACAATATTTTGATTTGATTTTTTAGATCAAACCTCAGAAAGTGAGAAACAAGCACATCAATTATCTCGATGTATCCATCTCCTACAAAAATACAAATAAATCCATACAAACCACTGTTTACAGGAAAACCCACCTGCTCAAACAGGTACATACATTACAATTCAAACACGCACCATACATACAAAATTAATACAATAGATTTCCTTATACTCAGAGCACTTAAAACATGCTCCACAAAACCAGCCCTACACACTGAACTAAAAATCATACACATCATACTCAATCTTCATAACTACCCCTCCCAGCTGTTGCACAGCCGCCTCAATATCCTAACACAAACTCAACAAAAAACCAAACAATACTACCCCCAAACACCCTGTCAAATACATCCCCTTCCCTTACTATCCTCCCATTGAAAGCTTCATCAAAAAATTCCTCAACCAACACCAATATGCCCCTGCCTTCAAATCCCACAACATAACACAAACAAAGAAACCTAACAACTCTTCCAACACAGTATACTGGATCCCATGTGGCCAATGCTCCTCTGGCTACGTGGGACAAACATCCCGACCCCTATCCACAAGCATTAAAGAACACAAATAGGCCTTTAAAAACAGA
>JAFIDM010000001.1:74364205-74376927 GCA_023159025.1 Thereuonema tuberculata | reverse complement strand
AAGGAGGATGTTCCTTTTCCCGAGGTAGCTTGAAAAAGAATAGGCCGATCAGGCTATTTGAAATATTGCATAGGAGGATGATGTAGTTAAAGAAGTTTGTGGTAATAATTTACATTAAGAATATTTATTAACATACAAAAATTTTCTGGGTGTAACTTAATTAATTAATGGTATTAACATATCCCATTTGCGTTATTTTCAGTTATAATAATGACAATTACTCCATCTCTAAAGTTAAGAAAAAAAAAATTTGAAACTATAAGAAAGTGAATAGTTAAATTTAATATATCTTTACATTCAGCATTAGTTGAAGGAGATGGAAAGAGGATTATTGTAAACCAGCCGCCAATCTAATAACAAAAGACATCACATTTTCAGTATCCTGATAAAAAATTATTTTGATCATATTCCTTTGGCATTTGATCAAAGTTTGCGAATCCAACTGATTTCCTATAGATGGATGCCCAATTTGTGTTTATAGAGGGAGCCACTATTTCCGGAATCATTCACAAATTCTGCCCATAGGAACCTGTGTTAAAAACACCAACTTCTCAGTCCAAATTTACATTTATTTCTTAAATATCATCAATAAATAAATTCTATGCTTTTATTCTATAAACATGCTTCCTATTTCAATGATTTACTTCTTTTCTACAAGAGCAGTAGTTTATCAAAATAATTAATTTATTTCTAGGTATGACTAGCTGCATACCTGGAAGCCTTGCATATGTAATGTAAAAAAATAACACTTTATTTATCTAGCAAATTAATATCAAGATCGGAGAATATACAACTTTCCAACCCGTTGTGACCTTCTTCACACCCCAATCTTTTGAAACCTTTTCCAGTTGGTAAAATATCATGTAATCATTACTAATTAATGTTATATCTAAATGATAGTTACAAATTAATGTTAAATTTGTGTAAACTATTGAAACTCCATGAAGCCAATGGCACCTAACATCTTCTGGCAAGCTGCATGAATACCCGTTTGGCAAGGGAAAGCATCACAGACTGATTAACTCAGGTGTATTGTCGGTTGCCGCTACACAATTCATGGCCGTTTAACACCCATCCCAAATAAAAAAGTTACTTTTTACATTGTCTATGGAACCTAATATTCAAAGAAAACCTAAATACTTAAAAAGAACTGATAATGAAGATTGTAAATTTATTTCATGGTAGCTTGGATTAAATATATTTTAAAATATTAGCTTTTTAGTGTGTGTTTAAATTTTTATAAATTTCATTAGAAATAAAGTTTTAATGTAATGTTTTCAATTAAAATTAAATTTCCTTCCTTTCCTATGAAATGTAATTGCTATTGGGAAGTCACATAAAGATAGCCACATTTTGAAAAAAAAAAAAAAAAAGGCATAATTTCTATTGCGTTAATTTTTTTTTATTTTTGGAGGTAGCGCAAGAATAAAAATAATATCATCATTTTTTTTATGTTTCATTCATCCTCTTTGAGATTTTTTTTCCAATTTTCCTAATTCCAATTTTCGCAAGAAAAATATCGTCGCCAGAGCAAAAGAATCCATTGCGACTGAAAAACACGGGAAAAGCATGTCACCTTCCTTGCCTTGGGCTAAAGCGATGCTGTTGAAAAGCTGTTTCAACCGCTTCAATAGAAACACCTTCAATGTTGCTCGCGCTGACCTCATTCTTGTAGCCTAAAGGGAAACTTCAATTTCGCCGACTGCTCGGCGTCCAGCGCCGGCAATGGAATCCCACCTTAAGAGCCAGACATATCCACAAATTTCCCTTTTTTTCTTGTATTAAAGATAACACCGATCGATGAAACAGTGATTCATTGAACACAGTAAAATCTAAAGAATAATATTTTTTTTGTAATTTATATTTCTTTTATTATAATATTTTTTTTGTAATTTATATTTCTTTTATTATTATATTTTATTATTATAAATCTTGTCTGTGCTTTTGAATTAATATTTTAACAGTTCTGCAAACATATTTTAAAACTTTTGTATTCAAAAATGAAGAAAATTATTATTATTACTATTATCCCAGATAATTTTTAATGTCTAAATTACAAAATAATTTAATTTTCATGAAAGGCCAGATGAAATTAAAAAGCAAGCTCATGATAAACAAATAAACTTAGAAAGTGCTATTTATTAGTATCTTAATAAGTTAGTTTGAAAGTACACTAAAAACTCATTTATTCCAATTGTGTTTATCCGAAAATCTGATTTATCCAAAACAATTTTTAGCATATTTTAAAAATACACAAACACATTTTTCTGTCTCTATAATCAATATTTAATAGCGTACACAAGCGATTAAGTAAATGTGATTATGCAACTGTAACTCTATTAATAACATTATTCAGTACAGGGTATCAATATTGAAAAGGGTTCAAAGAGTACTGCACTATAGAACCTATAATTTACAGTGCACTGCTGTATTACATTTTATTATTTCTTGTAACATATTCACTGTAAATTTTTAATGTACAGTATATGTTTTGTACAATATATTCCGGATTATTCGAAATGGGGCGGTCAAATTTGGATAAACTAGTTTTTAGTGTAAGTGTACACTTTTTGTGATATAATTTTATTATTATTTATATATGGAGATTTAAAGAAAAGATAGTCCTTCTAATATAACAATATACAAGACACAAGCAAAGATATGATATAAATATAAATAAAGATATGATATCACAATATTTTTCAATGAAAATTTCAGGAGATGAAAAAGAAGAAAAGGGCAGGGAGCGAAAGAAATTATTTATTTTCCAGAAAACAAATTAATCTGAATTACCAGAGAACTAACAAAATAAAAAATATAGCATTTTTCTGCACATTACTCTCATTTCTTATTTTATTTATTTATTTATTTTTCCTAATTAAAATGTCACATTTTTTTCCTTTAATAATATCAGAGAACTATAAAGAGAATTTCGATCTAAATATGGCTTTTTTTTCGTTATCAGGATAATATTCAGATAAAAATAGTTAGTTTATTAAGGCATTAACAAATAAAGTGAGTTCACTTGCTTATTACAACTATGTAAGCTTCCTTTGAATTTCACCTTACCTAGTGATACCATTATTTTGTTATTAGAAATTATAAATTATCTACCATAATAATAATAATATCGTATATGCTCCAATAGAGGCCCCCGGTGTTTATTTGCAAAACTTGCCTCGGCTCCCAGTGCTTAATAAAGACCAGCTGCTATTAGAGGCCGGTCATTATTAACAAAAACCTTTAGAACGCAATATTTTTACGCATAAATAACGGCTAATATTACAAACAGCTACTTTATTTGAATTTCACATGCTACATAAGACTGTTAAAGATAAATGGCAATGTCTTTCTGTACCTTTCGCTGCTATTCGTCGTCCGAATCTGCAATGACGGGCGGCTGCCTCACCGGAAGTTTCTTTCTTAAACTAGTGCCGGTAGGCAAATATCAAAGACCCGGCTACTGTTAGAGACCGGCTACTATTTGGCCGTGTCTCCTCTGCAGCCCGGCGACAATAAGAGCCTTGGCGTTTATTGGAGCATATACGGTAATAATTTTTTCTTTAACTTTTGAATACAAAATTTTTAAAATATATTTGCACAACTGTTAAACTATTAATAAAAACATTGATTAGCTAAAGACAAAGACTTCAGGTTTGTAGTAATAAAATGCAGTTACAGAAAATATTATTATTTAAATTTTATTGTTTAATAATAATAATAATATTTCCCCATCATTTTTTAATATAAAACTTTTAAAAGGTGACTTCAGAACTATTAAAATATTAATAAAAATATTGAGAAGCTACAGACAAATAAGACTTCAGATTTATAACAATAATAAAAAAAAAAAAAAAAATAAAAAAAAAAAAACTTTTAGTTTTCATTGTTTTCAATGAAGTATTGTTTACATCTGATTGACATTATAAAGCAGAATCATATTTAAAAATAAGTTATTTAATTTAAATATACTTTTGCTTTCCTGAAAAGAAATAAGTCATTGAAATAGGTAGCATGATTATAGAATAAAAGCATATAATTTATTTATTGATAATACCTTAACGAAATCGCTAAATCCCGAAAAAAAGTTCATGATATGGAAAATTCGTTAAATAGAGATTCACTTTTTAAAATTACTTTAAACTATATTAAACAGATTTAAAATACTTAAACAATAAATATTATTAAAAAAGTAATAATTTTAATGACATAAAGCATACATTACCAGATGCGTACTTAAATTTTACTAATAAAGTCTGTTAATTTTGTCTGTTTTTTTTTTTTTGTTTTTTTTTTTTTTTTGAAAAAGTGTTTTTGCTCATAGAGCGTCTTGCATCTTTGCAATGCACCAAAAACCCCTTCAGGCATATTTTCTTCAAATTATAATCCGTGTCGGATTGTTTCAAATGATTTTAGCATGTCATCATATGAAGGTTTTTTGATTTCTTCATCATGATCATTTCCATTTTCATCATCTTCATCTTCATCGCAATTCATTGCTGTATTGTTTTTATTTTTCACACTGTCCAAAATATCAGTTTGTGTTTCCGAGGTCTCAACTTCAAAATCAAGTGAAAGATAATAATCATCAATCAGCACATCATCGTTAATTTCTTCTTTTTATCTCAGCTGTATCCTCGAAAAAATTTGTTAAATAGAAAATGCACTTCGCTATTTGGAGGTTATTTTACGAAGAAATTAGCAAAATGTTCTTGGTTCCAAAGAGAAGTTCGCAAAATAGAGAAATTTGCAATATAGAGGTTCGTTAAATAGACCTCCGACTGTATTTGAGAAATAAAGGTAAAATTGGACAGAGAAGTTGGTTTTTTTAACATAGGTTTGTATGGACAAAAATTACAGTCATCTCTGAAGACAAGTGGCACCCTCTAAAAACATTGAAAACTGTGTTTAAATCCCATCCACCGATATAGTAACAAATAAAATTCCTTTGCTGAAGAAACAGGACCCATGTGTTATCTAATTAATGGCTTACAACTGGCTCTGGCATATATTTTCTTAATATTTTGGCAACTGTCATGTCCTTACTATATCTTATCGTCTTGGAATATTTTGGCAACTGTCATGTCCTTACTATATCTTATCGTCTTGGATAAGACTCTCAGAAATATTCCTTTTCCTATTTTCTACTTATTAAAATCCTTTTTCTCTTCTATATTATTACTTAGGCTTTTTTTTCTAGTGGTCCATCTCCTTCTATCCAAATGGGATACCTATCTTTCCCTAAGCTAACTACTATCAGGAATGCCAAGTTGATTTATTCGAGTGATCTCTTAGTGAGAATTAGGGTTGACTCCTCAGAACTAAGTCTCACCCGGAGACGATGACTAAAAAAAGAAAAACACACATGCATACATATAAGGTGACCATTTTTTCTAAAATGAAAAGGAGGATGCCTATAAACCTATCTGTTCAACCAAAAAAACGTTGAAAACTTCTCTATTCAACCAAAAAAAAAAACGTTGGAAACCTCTGTTCAACCAAAAAAAAAAAAAAGGGTTTAAACTTCAAAACTCACATTCATACAAATTAAATACAATTCTAATGATTATAGAGTAGTTATTCTGTAGCTATTCCATAAATGGTACAAGAGATACACGCGATAGTCTGCATATAATTTTGTACTTATTCAATTTTATTTACACAACCCGGAGAAATAATAATTAAACCCGGAGCCCGGAGAAAACTCAATGAAACCCGGAGTCTCCGGGTCAAACCCGGAGAGGTGGCAACCCTAGTGAGAATTTTTCATAATCCAACATATTGACCTTCGTCATTTCTTGGGGTCATTCTTCTCACTGGTGCTGGCTGAAATATGATTTCATGTCCAGAGATGGGGTGAGAGAGAGAGATTCAAACACCTTGTATTTAAAGGGTCCCAATGTTCCCAAACTTTTGCAAGCTGATTGACTGATTGATTTACCTACACCCTCTTACAGGTGTGAACTGAGTTATAAACAAAGGGCTGGTGTCAGAGGTTAATCCCCAAGTCAGGGCCAATGATCTAGTCTCAATCCTCTAGCAGGGGGTATAGAATGTAATTTCACAAGTTCTGAAACAAAGGGAACAAAAGAAGACTGAAAGAAAAAAGAATTTTTCCCCTGTAGTAATACATACAAAATATAATTTCCTAATTTAAATAAACTCTTTAAAGTATTTATTGGATTGAAGCTTAGTTCCTGTCAGTTTTGCTTTGAATGCAATTTTGTCTTGGAAATAAACTTTTTTTACTTATGTGTTTTATATCATTTTATAGCCCTGCTCTTGCACTATCAAATACATTTTAAATTTTTTAATTTGATTAAAGTCTGTCTTATTTACAGGTCAAACTTGACTATGGAGTGTCAAGTTGAAAAAAAAAATTAAATAAACATTTCTGGCAAGTTCTTCTGTTCGAGTTTAATTGAGGAGTTAAAGCAGTGGAGGCTTCTAGAAACATTTGTGCCGAATATGTGGAGAACGCCATCAGCAAAAGATCATTTGAAAGGTGGTTTTCTTGTTTCAAAAATGGTCATTTTGGCATGAATGATGGCCCCAAACTGAGGACAAACACCCGACTTCAATGAAGACTGTTTGAGCTCTTTAATCCACGATGATGTGCATCTCAAGAATTGGCCAATGAGATCGGCTGTGACCAAGAAACGATTGTCCAACATCTGCAATCAATGGACAAAGTTCAAAAATTGGGAGCATGGGTATAGCACATTTTGAATGAAAACATTTGCTCATCAACAACGTCAATCGTTTTTATCCCATATTCTCACCAGTGACGAAAAATGGTGTCTCTACATCAATTTTAAGTAAAGAAAGGATTGTTATTTCTGGCAGTCTCCGCTGCTTTAACTCCTCAATTAAACTCAAACAGAAGAACATGCTGAAAATGTTTGGGTTTTTTTTTTTTTTTTTTTCAATTTGACACTCCATAGTTTTTTATCTATAAATAAGACAGATTTCAATCAAATTATGAAATTTAAAATGCATTTGATAAGAGCAAGAGTAGGGCTATAAAATGATGTAAAACACTCAAGTAAAAAAAAAATGTTTGTTTGTTTGTTGTTGTTTTTTTTTTTTTTTCCAAGACAAAATTGTGCCAACCCAATAATATAAGAATAAATGCCATAATATAATGTTTATTATATTTTACTAGAGTCTAATATGTCTAATGTTTGCCACACATTTCTCTTCCAGTTTTTCAGAAAACAAAATGGAAAGATGACGTAATTGGAACATTCACTTTTCTTTTTCTTATACAGTTCTTACAGGGCAAGAATTTTTGCACTGTGCTGACAAATAAGATATATATAAATTCTTGTTTGCTCTAGCAACAATTTGTTTGTTGTATCTATATGGAAATCTCTGGCTTATTTGGAGACTCTGGGTTTTAGGGGTTTCATCTTCCTTGGAACTATGTAATATAAGTAGTTTTCTCCTGATCCAATCCTTTTTTTGCTTCCTATAGGAATGCTGGGATAACTGCTCTTTCTACTTGTGAAATGTCTGCTTAACCATTCATCTTTTTCATTCTCTGTCTTCTTCAAGAGGTAGAGAGAAGATCCTTTGAGGTTTTTATGAGCATTTGGAGAATTAAACCTCTTTCTGTTTTCATTCCAAAATTTACTCTGGTGAAAATATCGTTTAACTCTATCTCTGTTTACAATAATTGGTTCTCTGAATGAATTTTTTGTCTTCTAATTTTAAGGCAGACTTCCCTATAATTTCTATGATATAAGGCCCTGAATATTTGCAGCTAAATTTAGTTTTCCTCTTGGGTTTGTTTTTGGCTATTTGAGTTAAAATCATATTGTAACAGTTTGTATGTAAATATTTTTAGAAATCATTTATTTATCTGTATTTTTATTCATTTTTATCCTTAACCGTTATTTATTCCTTTTACATTTCCTAATTACTAATGTTCTGTTTACTTTTAAATTATTTTCCCCGTTGCAGCCTTTGAATCAGTTAATTAATTTAAATCCGTTAAGTTAATCATTCAATCATTCTAAACATTCAATCCAATCATTCTAAACAGTTTTAATTAATCTTCCAATCAAATTCTTTTCTGTAAAATCTATAATAACCAATGTTTTTCATTCAATTAATTAATTCAGTTCAGTTTCAGAACTTGATTCATTGTTTCTCCATCTCATCGACTCTCCCACAAACACCATTATAGTATCTCACACTTTAAAATGTAATATCTCAATGTAATATCAGATATTATATCATTATGGCATTCAGCTTCGTTATAAGGGAATTTATTGGGCATAATACAATTGAAATCGTGCAATAAGAAGAATAGGTTGTTATTTATTGCAGTATGTTGAGACGAATTGTATGAGAATCGTATAAACTTTAATATTTCATTGCAATTCATATCACCTTTATTTATAAATACAGCTATCACATCTCGTAGCATTTATTCATTTCCTCAAATAACCAATTGCTCTGGTGATGGTAAGATGCCGTTCTCAACTTTTTATATTAAATATTTTCCATAATTCACTGAAAACTTGTGATATAAAATTTGTACCCTGATCTGTTAATACAGTGTGACAAGACCCTGTACTTCAATAGCATGTTATCAGCTACAGCCTTTGCTACTGTGTGAGCTTTTTGATCTCTTAATGGGATTGCCCAAACCTTGTTAAATGATCAATAATGTTAAAATTATAATATTTCCATTCTTAGTTAGCAGCCCTACAATATCGAGCGATATGTGATGTAGTGGACATGAAACGAATTGGAAGTTCTGTATGACATATCCTTCCGTTCGTCCTTTGTGGAATTGACAAGTGATACAATCTCTTGTATGTTTCTGCATATCTTGCCTCATACTTTTCCACCATTACAACTTACCAATGTTTTGTAAACATTTTCCCCAACCAGGGTGGCCTGAGAGACGATCACATAAATTTGTGAAGGAAGAATTTCCTTAAGGATACAGGTATAACAATTTTGTCTCCAGATGAGTGTATCTTTCTGAATACATTATGTAAATCATATCCTTTATTCATCTAAGTGTAATCTGTTCTCGGTTATTTCTTTAATTAATTTCTGAATATTTGTCCTTAATTCATGCATCTAGAATTGAATTTTCTTTCTTATCTACACTTAGCATTAATATTATATTCCTAGAAAGATAGTTTGCTATAACATTTTTAGATCCTTTAATATATTTGGATATTATTTTGTATGACTGTAGTTGTAAGCTTCATTTAAATGATTGTCTATTATTGTTACCTAATGAATGTACAAATTCTAGTGGTTTGTGATCTGAGTATAAAATGACGGGATATCCATAAACATTGACCCAACTTTTTTTGAGTTAGTATTGTACAACAAATGTCTCTTTCTATGGTGGTGTAGTATAAAAAAGTGCCTCTTTCTCTATGGTGGCAGAATTTTTTTCAGCAGTTTGTAAGTTCCTGGACATATACATTATGGGTCTGCGAATTCCCTGAAATTCTTGCTCAAGCACTCCTCTAATAAAATTTTGTGATGCATTACAAGAAAGAAAAAAATCTTTAGTGTAACTAGGGTGTGCTTGGTATTTTTGATGCACTAGAGCTAATTTCAACTTCTTTAAAGTATGTTCTTGTTTCACCCCCCCCCCCATTTGAATTTGTTGCCCTTTTTTCTTATTTCAAATAAAGGACTAGCTAATTCATTACAATTGCTAATATGACTTCTATAAAATCCAAGCATTCCTAGTATGCATCTCACTCCTTCCATATTCAATGGTTCTGGCAAGTTAAGGATAGCATCAGTTTTCTCAGAATTAGGTGAAAATCTGTCTTTTTAAATGGTGTGTCCTAAGTAATTTTGGTTACAATTAATTAATTAATCCTACATTATATAAAATCTTTTATTTCTCTTTCTGTTTGTCTGTCTGTCCGGTGCAATTGTTGTGATTTGTGAAAATAGAAATAATTTATACAAGTTCGTTACGGGAATCGAACCTGCAACCTTCTCATCTGAAGTTAGATGTCTTATCCATTAGGCCGTGGGGACTACATTCTAATCCCTATAAAAAATACAAATATGTCATAGACGCACTTGCTGGTTCTAAAAGCAGTCATGGATTGGGAGAATCCACTTTTCCCGAGTTGCTAGTTAATTAATTAATATCATAATAATAATAATTTAATATAATTAATTCCAATATTTTCTCTGGAAATTTTTCATGTATTGGGTTTCAGAGATTTAGTGATTTGAGTCTTTGTATTCCTTCTTGAATGTGATAGAACGTGGTGCTCATATGTTTTTGAAAAGCGAGAACACTTTTACCCACAAGGCTAGTTAGGGCATTAGTGACCACCCGCTGAAATGAGGTTGCACTGTTGCATGGTCCTTGTGGCATTCTCATTAGGGAGCATTTTTCTGTGTATGTTTGAAATATTAGTGATATGCTTTATTTAACTAATGGTATTTGATAAGATGCCACTGTTAAGATCAATACACGAGAACATCGCACCACCATTTATTGACATTAATAACTCTTCATTGCTCATCAGAGGGAAATCTATAATTTTAGTTATAGCATTTAATGCTCTGAGATCTATTATGGTTCTTGTCATTATTTGGTTTTTCACTAATATGAATACAGTCGACCTCCTCTAAACCGGCACGTTCGGGAATTGAGGCATGCCGGATTACAAAATATTCCGGATTACAGGATGAATATCGGGAAAAACGTGAATTAAACAAAAAATAACAGAAAACATGTTTTTTATGTATTTAACAGCTTAAGTAAAAAAAAAATTACCTAATAATGTATAATAACTGACTACGAAACAAAAAAGTGCACTGTAGGCTTACAAAAAAATTCATTCGAAGTTGAGCAAGACGGTTGATCGAAGCCTATGGGATTGTTCATCTTGGTAGAAGCCATTTTAAACGAATCTCGAATATCGATTTGTTTTTTAGTCTTCTCTCTTCGTTTTTTTATAAAGTCATTTCGTATGATATGGAGTTTCATAATTTCAGCTTCATTGAACGAACTGCTGCGTTCAGAAAACTTGATACAACAAGTATCAACACAAAGTCAAGCTCTACAAAACACAACAGTATTCGATGTTGACACAGCAACCTGAGCGTCAAACTAAACTGAAACTGAACGTGAAACGTAAACAAAGCCACAGTGACGTCCAGGGAACATGTGGCTCCCGAACATATACGATGTCACCCGAAGTCGGCCGAAGATGAGCGCCTTGTTATATTCGATGACTGGCCTCTCCTCCATGCATGCTGATACGCTTTGTCCGACACAATGTTTTCCATCGTGCCTTCCGATGGCAAATAAACTTGAACAAGGCATGATTAATGTTTTGTGATCGATATAAATTATTATTTTTTTCGAAAGTCGTGCCGGATTATCCAGCATGCTGGACCGTAGGATGCCGGATTAGAGGAGTTCTACTGTAGTTCATATTGTTCTGTTCCATCTACTATTTGATTTAATGATAATTCATGCTTTTAGCATTTTCTGTGAAAGTGTTTCAAGTTTGTCTTGAAATTTCATTGGGATTCTCTCACAATACACTTATATTCGATTTGAATACAGATGTGTTGTTTGTGAGATTGATTTCATATAATGTTCCTTTAGCTTCATTTAATTTAGTTATGTCCTCAATAATTATATCTTTAAATTTTGTTAATAATTTAGAGAATTGATGTTTTGTGTTACCATCCTTAATGTATTTGTACCATGAATCTAGCCAATGTTGAATTGGTTTTATTTCTCCAATTTCCATTGCCACAGTGTCTGAATAAAATTATCATCCTTTAATGTGACAACCTATGCCATTACTGTAGTCATTTTTACAATAACAAGTTCCTAAGTCATAATAACAAGTCATCTTTACAATTACAAGTTTATTGCTGTTTTTCCCCTCATGTTTCCCTGTTCAAGTGTTAAAATATTTGTTTTGAAACCTAAATTTACTTTGTGTTTATTTATGAAATCCATTCCTAGAATTGCTAATAATCTAGCTTTCTTAAATTTCATGGTGTACATATGAAAATAAAATTGAGTCGGTCAGTGCAAGAATGTCCCAAGTCCAAGTAACTTTATTTTGAGATAAATAAAAAAAAAATGTCTGGATTCGATACTTAAGATGTTATTGCTGTCCCCATTGCATAATGCTAGCCTCAGCAAGGCAGTTGCAATGGATTTGAAACGTTGTTGTTCCATATACCGCAGCGCTGATGCTTCAAGACACCTAAAACGCTTTGACCTGGAATTTTCATATTTTTGGACTTGGGACGTTCTTGCACTGATCGACTCAATTGTAATCCTTCAATATGGATTGTAGTGTTCTTTAATTTGTTACTGATTTAAGTAGTGCCAAGTGGTCTGTTAATGACTAAATTATTGCTAAAATCATTGTTGTAATCATTAAGGAGCGAGCAATTTTCTCCTGAATCTCTCAATATAAATCCTTCTCTGTTTTTTATAAATACTACAATATAAGGAAGTTTGTTCTCTTTAATTAATGCTAACTTCGCTGTTGTGTTAGTTAATTGTGAATTTTGACCTTTTTTCCCTTTCTAACCTTACTTGGTCCTATTAGGCTGGATTTTTCTAGTTTAATAATTGTGCAATGTCTGTTGTTAGATGGAAGAAGTATGTAGAAGAATTATATGCGACAGGGAATTGTCCAGATTACTTAGCTATAGAAGATGAAACAGCTGTATCAGAAGAC
>JAFIDM010000001.1:74319009-74352035 GCA_023159025.1 Thereuonema tuberculata | reverse complement strand
TACATCAAAAACAATAACTTAATAGAAGAAAAGCATACATCTATCACTTTATTTTAATACTTACAAATATTTTAAATGTACGGTAATAAAAGGAAATTAACAGAATTTATTTTGCATTATAAAATATCCATTTTCCTTTTCAATTTTAGCCAAAATTAGTTTTATTTTATTTTTCCTTAACATCTTTTTATAAATAAAAAAGAAATTTTAATAAAAAAAAATACCTGTCAATTCCAGTTGCATCCCCATGCAGTGTACTATGCCAGGAAATTGGTAAAAATTCTACTCGACCTATACTGCCTTCTTCGATATGTTTCTTAAAATGTGTGTGTAGAAGATTATTTGCTATACTTCTAAAATCATCCACTAAAAGAAAACAAACAAAAATGTTTTAAAAAAGCTGCTAGTATTATATATACTTTTTAAAATTTCTTTTCATGCTAAATAGAAATAAAAATATATTTTCCTACTAAATATAATATATAAATTCTTTTAAGCCTGACTGATTAGTAAGATAAAGAATTTATGCTGTGTCATAGCACCGCAATTTGTTTTTTGTTATTGTTGATTATGGGATCACTTTCGAATGTGGAAGTGTTCTTCATAACTTATTCCACCATCAGAGTTATCGTCAAGGGAAAATTTGGCTGATGATTCATAACAATGATGTAACAGCTGTCCCAAATTCCCTAAGACGATGATTCTGATTGCAATTCTTATGTGAAATTCCATTAAAATTGGGACATGGATATTTAATACAATTCATGTCTTTTTTTATGTATAATTTGTAAAAGCTAAAATGATTTGATGTAATATGCGGGTGGACACGTTAATGCACATACAAGTGTTCACCTTTCACAATGATTTTTATTTACAAACGTTGGGGTTATTTATGGGTCTTCCGTCTTCAGCTATATTAGCTGAATGCGTTATGTTATGGGTCGAATATCAGATTACATCCATAGATAATGTTTTTCATCATGTACACTTTATGGCCCGTTATGTAGATGATGTCTTTCTTATCCTTAATCAGGAATTTAAAGGTCAAATTCTGGAGACCTTTAACAGTGTTACTCCAGAGATTCAATACACAATGGAGGAGGATAATGATAGTTTTTTACCATTCTTAGATATTGGCATCTCACAAGGAATAAAAAAGTATGAAACCACAGTCTATAGAAAACCCATGGATGCGCAGATAACTATCAATTACCGAAGTGCAGTGCCTGACAACTATAAAATAAACACATTCATGATGATGATGAAAAGAGCGTATGATGTATGTTCGAATTATAATCTATTACAGCAAGAGATATGTAATATAGTCCAAATATTTAGGTACAATGGCTTTCCTTGTGAAGTATTGGATAAATACTTAATAAGGTTCTTCAGAAACAGACAAAAAAATAAAAATAAAAAAAAACCGGGAAAATATTCTACACAAATAAAAACACAACAAGATAATACCATGGTTAAACATAAGTATGTTTCAATTCCATATGATAAAGATATGATGAATAAATTAAAGCCGGTTTTAGCTAAAGGTAATATAAAAATAGCATGTAAACCCCGTAATAAGATCATGACAATATTAAATCATAAAACTAAAACTAAGGATCACAATGATATCTTGAACACACAGGGTACAGTGTATGGTTTATACTGCGACTCTAACAGTACTCACCATAGTGATTGCCTTTATGTGGGTCAAACGAAACGAAAGTTGGATGCCCGCATAAAGGAGCATATAAACGCAGTAAAAACTAAAAATAAACTATATCATATGGCTAATCACTGTAATCAAAAAGGACACAGTCTCAACAATAAAGATGTGGTTATCATGGCAAGACATAAAAACGAATATATGAGGAAATTTTATGAGTCTGCCATGATCAGAAAGACTAAGTGTTATAATCAAGATCTATCAACGCGTAATGTGTTAGAATATGGGATGTGATGTAATATTAATTAAAAAAAAAAAAAAAAAAATCCGGTAACACAAAAAGCTGAAGAGCTTTAACTTACTTTCATAAATTTGACACCAGGGGTTTATCAAATCTCGGAACTTCCGGAATTCACTTTTATTCTTACTTTGACGATCAACTAATTAAGGTTGTAAATTACATTTTAGGGGTTATAGGGGGTCTTGTTTTTAATTTTTAATCTTTTTAGCATTGAGCATTTGAGAAAAAAACCATAAGGATGAGGTTTTGAAACGTCATGCAGTTTTATATTATTTATTCTATTTTAGAATTGATTTGTGTCGATTAAGTAGACTTTTATCAATAGATTATTCCGACACGTAAAACTTTTTTACAGAGGTAAAAATTCTCGAGTAAAAAGAAAAAAATCTTGATTAAAATGGATTAAACCGGACAATATTTATTATTGTGAAGAAGCCCAAAAGAAATATTATACACTGCCTATTCAATTGAAAGTGGACACTTGTGGTATGGATCAGACGCTTTATTTACAGCATGTCTAATAGCGCATACTGTGGCCTTCTGTCCTAAGCGCAGCATCTACATGCCCTAGTATGCTCTCCACCAGCTTCTGATACAGTGGTGGTCAAAATTATAAGGACAAAGGAAAAATCGCCAAACTTGGCTACAGTTAGCCAGAAAATTATGCAAATTTTATGACTGGAAACCAAATTATAAATGCAGCATTTTTTTATTAGTTTTTATGGAAATATATGGAAAATTCATATTCATAAAATGTATTTTGGATTTAAACAGCAATATGGTATAATTATAAGGAAAATTATAAGATAATTATATATAGAATTATAAGGACAACGCTATTTATGTGTTCTAAAAACCAAAATTTGCATGTTTTTTGTTCTGCACGCGGCACTCCCAGATGATATAAATGCGTAGTAAGCGATTGCGAACGTCATATTCTATTTTTTCAGTCATACCGCAAGGTACGAAACTTTCGGAGTTTGAGAAAGGGAAAGTGGTTACTTTTAAAACTTCAGGACTTACTGTACGTCAAATTTCAACAAAGCTGAATAGATCGAGAACGGTCATTTATAATTTTCTTAAAAATTCCGGAAAATATTGTCGGCAAAGACATACAGGTAGGCCATCTTCTGTTTCTGTGCATGTGAAAAGAATGATAATAGGGTGAACTTGTTCCAAAAAACAAACATCAACAGAAATTAAACGGGAATTAAACTTACGATGCAGTGCTCGAACTGTTCGATGTGTTTTACAAAAAGAAAAACAGTTCATTATGGAAAACTTATGTCACGACCACCTCTTACAAAAGTTCATAAAAGACTGAGAATGGAGTTTGCCAAAAAATGCATTACTATGGGGAAAATGTGGGATGATGTATCTTTTCCGATGAGAAAAAGTTTAATTTGGATGGACCAGATGATTTTTGCTACTTCTGGTATGATCTCCGTAAAGAAAAAGAAATTTTCGCAAAGCGTAGATTTGGAGGTGGCTCAGTAATGGTCTGGGAAGGTTTCGCAATTAGCGGAACTACTCCAATAGTTTTTGTGCAGGGCAGAATGAATTCTGAGAGTTATGTTGATTTATTGGGCAATAATCTTTTACCAGAAGCACCATAATTTACGAGAGGAGACTATTTGTTTCAGCAGGACAATGCCTCAGTACTTGTTTCTCAAACTTCGAAAGCCTGGTTTGATGCTAATTTCGTGAAACTACTTGACTGGCCGGCCAGAAGCCATGATCTAAATCCAATGGAAATTCTGAGGGGTATTCTGGCACACGAAGTAAACAAAAATGGTATTCAATATCAAAATAAGCAAGAACTCATGTCCTCCATCCTGGAAAAAAATTTCTAAGAACGTTCTGAAGGAACTGCCAAACTCTATGACGCCAAGACTGATAAAAGTGATTGAGAAGAAGGGAGAGATTATTAATTATTAGTGTGTTTCAGGCCAAAAACATTCATTGTCCTTATAATTTTGGCCAGTTTTTACAATGACATTTTTTGTTAAATATGGCAAATCATTCATATTTTGCATTTCCAAAGTTTTGAATTCTACAATGATTTCTAGCATAAAAAAGCATTTTATATATACATTTCACTTTATTTACTTCAGAAATAAATTTTTTCTGTGAAATTTTCAGTTGTCCTTATAATTCTGACCATCACTGTAGCAAGCAACTGGTATTTTTGCCCACTCTTCCTTCAAAGCCTGAACACGTTGGATGCATGTTTGTGGTCGCATTGGACGCCCACAAATTCAGCGCTCCAATTCATCCCATAGATGTTCAATAGGGTTGATGTCCAAACTCTGGGCGGGCCACTGAAGTTCCTGAACATTATTCTCCGGAAACCAGGCGCTGACAACATGGACCTTATGGCACGGCGCATTGTCCAGCTGGAACACAAATGGCCCTTCACCGAACTGCGACCACAAAGTAGGAAGCATGGAATTGTCTAGAATATTCAGATACTGTGTGGATGCCACGTTCCTCTCGATCACAATCAACAGACCATGTCCAAACCAGAAGAAACACAACCACACAATCACACCACCACCGCCAAACTTCACTGTTGGGATGACACACTCAGGTAGCAGCCGCTCCTCTGGCAAACACCACACCCAGATGCACCCATCCGATTGGAAGAGTGTGAAGCATGATTAACTGCTCCACATAATGCTCTTCTAGTGGTCCATCGCACAAGACCTTTACACCAGGCCACACAATGCTGGGCATTTACAGGGGTGATGTTAGGCTTAGGGCAGCTGCCCTATCAGTGTACCCTAAGGCATGGAGCTCCCGACGAATCATCATGATAATGATAGTTGTTGCCATTGCCTGCTGGAACAGCCCTATTCTGCTGTAACAACCGCTTCAGGACCTTCCGGTCTCTATCAGTCAGCAAGTGGGCTCAGCCACCTCCATGACGTTTCCTTCACATTTCCACTACGTGATAACAGCATCCACGGTCAACTTTGGCAGGTTCAGTATCACTCCTATGGCTCGCACACTCTGCCCACTAATGTGACAGCTTATGACTACTCCACTTTGAAAATTGCTCAGCTGCTTTGATGATGGCAATTTACCTCAGCACGTGGTTAGACACCAAATGACTCCAACTACACATGATCGTGTTATTTTATAAAGAATATATTCAAATTATTGCCCGAATTTGCATGGGTTGTTCCACTACGGCAGGTGTCCACTTTCAATTAAGCAGTCAGTGTATATGTGCAGGTGAAACTAGTTGTGAAAATTTCTTAGTTTAATATTTTATAATATTTTTAACTTTGGAATGTGTGTGTGTTTTTAATTTTGTGAAAACTATTTTACCACACACACAAAAGTGAACATTTATAAATACAGTAGAACCTCATTATAATGGACCCTATTATAACGGACGTCGCTTATAACGTAAAAAATTGTCAGCCTACAATTAAAGTGAGCGAAGTGAACGATCATTTAAATTTTGTTATTCAATATGTTGAACAATCGGCAAATGAAAATGTGTTTGCATATTATAAACACCTCCATCAGTTATTAACTGAAGAAATAAGCAGCAAACAAACCCAGCAGAAAATAAATTATTTTTTCAACCCAATGAATGTAAGCAATCAACATGAACCAGGACCTTCTTGTTCTAAAGATTAATGCAGTATATACGTAGACATCTTTTTCAATTCAACCTACTATGTTGAAGGCTGTTTTTTATTTGATATATAATAAACACTTTTTATAGCTAATTATTTTACTTTCATTGATGCACACCCTGCTGCATTACACCCCTATAAGAATTATTTGTTATAAACTGGACTTTCATTAAAACGGACAACCTTCAGCCCCTATTAGTCCGTTATACTGAGGTTCTACTGTAACTAATTATTTCATTATTATGATATTATTATCAAGGATTAATAATAATAACACAGGACAGAATATGAGTACTTACCAACTTCTGTAACTGTTCGGAATTTTAAATCACAAAAACCACCAATACCATGAACCACAAAAACTAAATGATCTATTTGCATTGCTTCACCGTCTTCAAGGCTATCAAAATCTTCAACTCCTCTTTTAACAACTCGTGGTCTGATCTGACCTTCCTAAATTAAAATGGAAAAAGAAAATAGCAATTCTAAGAACAGTGGAGTTAAGTTAAATGGCAACATGTATTGTAAACACATAATGACAATATGCTTTTCGAAACAATGAAAAAAAAAAAAAGAAAAAGAAGAACACCAACAATGTTTCATGCATACATCTTTTTTCGGGTTAAAACATATTTTGTAAAATTACATTTTAATTTCATACACTTCTAACATTTTGTATTTTGTAATAAAAATACATAATACAACTTACTATTCAATCTACAATAAAATATGCTATAAAGAAATAAAACAAATAAAGGACTTACAAACTTGCCTTACCCAACACATTCTAATAATTTCAGAGATGGGTTTTTACCAAGAGTTCTGATAATATATAGTGAAGAAGATATCAGAAAAAATTATGGAAGCATTGACTATTTTCTAAATTTGAAAAATGCAATTATAAATGATCCTTTATTTAACTTTTTTCATTTTTCACCAGTGCATGTTAAACTTTGTTATCTATGCCTTTGTTTCTGTGGTTGACTTAAAGGTCTGTGTCTAGCAGATAGATGGCCAAGGTCCTGATTGATACACCATTGGTTGCAATGATTTTGATACTGTTGTTTATTTTTGGGAGACACTTGCGAGATTGGCAAAATCATCTACAATCTTTTGCACCTTCAAAGTTATTCATCAAAAGGGTAAATCTGGCTGATGAGTCATAACAAAGATGAAATACTTGTCCAAAATAATGATAAGGCAAGATGTGGTTGAAAATTGTGCCTCCTCTTTTTTTTTACTTTTTCCGTGCTTCACTGCTACACATGAAACTTTGCTATAAGGGTTTGCATGTAATTTAAAACATTTAATGTAATGCTGTTTTTGCAATATTATCATAAGGTATTGCCATATGGACGTTTTTATTTAGATGCTTTGATAATTACACTAACTGATACCATTAACTCATTAATGAAAGAAATTTCACTTCTAATTTACAGCTTTGAGTTTATTTTATAATTGGAATATTCAGAAAACAATGAAATTAAAATTATGAAATATAATAGGTAAAACTAGTTTATGAATTTTTTTTTATTTAAACTGATAATTTGATGAATTGTGGATATATGTCAAAATCTCTTTCAGTAACAAGAGACACTTCCGGCTGTAAAATTCATAATAGTACTGAATTAGCTGGAGAATTATGTACTTACAACTGCAGCATCACAATAATTAAAAAAATAAAAAAAAAAGCAAAAAGATTTGGTACCCTATAAACACTGAAATTTAGGCAATGTCTTACATTGTTCAAAATGTTGAGGAACTATTATGATAGATTTTTTTTTCCTTATTTTAAAATGAGCATGTCTTCGTTTGATGAACATACAAATTTACTTTGGCATATGATGTTGAATTGAACTAGATATAGTTTGTTGAATGTTTATTGTTGTTCTGTTTTTTATTTTAGCTTTATACATCGTTAACTCAGAAGAATAGTGAAACAACTCAGACAAGTTCAATTTTGAGTTAAGCATGAAAAAAGATTGACAAAACAGAATACTTTTTTGCTGGAATAACATCACTTTTCTATTTACAATAATCGCCACAAGAGCAGTAGTGTCACTATTCTTCCAACCGCAGTTGAGAGTTAGCAAGGGAAGAAGAGTGTCATATTTTCAATAGAGTCGGGACCTTTGTGAGGTGAGTACATTCTTTTAAGAAAAAGAACGATATATATTTCATGAAGTGACTGGCTATTAGTGTTATTTTGTTCAAGAAGAGTGACATTTTAGGAGAAGCTAAGAGAGGAGCTAATGAAATTATTTCATTTATCCTACAGTACCTTGAAAGTTTGAAAGGTGATGCTTCGCAGGAAGTAGATGTAATTTGGAATTCGGATAACTGTGCTGGCCAGCAGAAAAATCAATTTATAATTGGTATGTACATGTATGTGGTGATAAAGTTCAAGTGGATCCGTAGTATAACTCATAAGTTTCTTAAAACTGGCCAAAGCCAGAATGAAGGTGACAGCGTCCATTCTGTATTTGAGAGACAAATCAATTGAGCAAAAAAAGTCAGGACCTATTTATGCTCTTGAACAGTACATTTCTCTCATATGATGTACAAAGAAAACTGGGAAGCCTTACACAGTTTATGAAATGTGCCAAGAAGACATTTATGATTTGAAGGCACTATTGCCCACAAACCAACTGTCTTACAACGGTGGAACTCCCCATTATATCCCCGAGTCCGGCCTCGACATCATCTCTGGAACGGTCGACAATCCTCAGAGGTGATGAAGAAACCGGGCAAAGGGTTCAGGAAGAGTCCACCCCTAGGGGGGGAATAGAGAAGGAAAAAACGCCAGGTAACAATATTACTTTTAAAATCAAGGGCATTCTGTCCTATTGTAATTCCACAGGACTCTTATGACCCATTGATCTTACCCTACACCCACTGCAGTTTATCCATTGACTCTACATCATGGAATTATAAGGAGGCACAATGAACTCTGTATTCTTAATGTCTAACTGCTGAAACGGAATGATAATCCGATATTTATTTTAGCATTACCCTTATCATCCACAGAAGTTGTAACCTTAGGCCTTCCTTCATTGTATCTTAGGAATTAATTGTCTATTTTTAAATTGGCTCACAGCCTGTGGATCACAGGACTCACACTTGCCATCTAGCTACTTCCTGCTTTTAGCCTTCCACCTAAATTTACCAGTTAAATAACGTTTTGAAGCCATTACAACATATCTGCTGTCTCAACTCCTTTCTTCACAACCCAAATATGAATTGATGAAAACTTTTCAAACCTCTTTTATGCTGCACTCATTTGTAGCAACTGATGACAGCCACTCGTTTGCACATGACATCTTAGCTCCACATTACTTTTCAAATCATATCTCCCAGTTTCATGCATTTCCAACTCATTTTTAATAATCTTAGCTATTTCATTCAATCATTTTTCTAGAAGGAAGATTTTGCTTGACTACAATGAAAGCTCTTGACTGGTGATGACATATTAGCAGAACTGAAACTTTCATATTTATTTTCATAATTACAGGCAAATATAATCAATAATGAAATCTGAAAAAATAAAAAGATAGATAACTGAAATAAAACAACCATTTTTGTCTCTATCTCATTTTATAGAATAATTGAAACAATGAGTTGAAATACTTGTTGTATAATATTTATAATAATAATAATGTATACATAAGTTTCACCTTTATATCTTTATAACAATTATGAACTATATGTTACTAAAACTGTTACAATACAGTTCAAAAAAGTACTAAAGTAAACATAAAATTTGTAGCTATGTTACATTTACTGTAAAGTAACTGTAATGCAGTTACTTTTTAAAAAGTAACTTTCTGAACCCTGTTGTTAATAATCAAAACTTGAATTTGGCAGGCTATCTATCCCATGTATCCCTACAGATTTATTTATTTAATTGTTTGTGTATGTGTTTGTATAAACTATTTAATATCTCATTTCACTTTCACCAGATGGATAGATTTTATATATAAATATATTCTCATCAAAGAATTACTAAAATTTTATCAGTTTAAAAATTACTTACAGGGACATTACCCCATTCATCAGGGGTACAGGATGGTTGGAAATGAACTATCACGCTGGGATTATGAATGATAATTGTTTCACCTCCAGGAAATTCCAATCTCCGGTGCCAAGCATTAGTAGTAACTGCAATTCTGTATTCCTCCTACAAGAGTTTATAATAATCATGAAGAGATATTTGTAAAGAAGATACTAATTGTTAATTCTGATAATTCTATTAATTACTGATAAAAAAATAGTAAATTATTTAATTTCAAGCAACTGTTGGCATTCCAATTCAGGTTGATCTAGTACACTAATGAGGTTTCACAGAAAACAAAATTTAATGGTATGTCACAGTTTATTTTGGGCTTTTTGTTTATTTATTTTTTTCTTGTAACTTTGATTCCACCTTTTTCTTGATTTGTTTTACTATTGTTAGTTTCTTTCTTGTACTTTTGAGTTAGTTCGTCTTTACTTTAACCCTTCCTTTATCTTTTGTTTCCGCTTTCTTCTTGTGTCATTTTGCATTCCCATATGAATTTGGTCCTAATGATCCGAAATCGGGATCCCAATCTGCGATATTCTGAGAACAACCAATCTGAAGTAATATATCATTTATAGAAAGCTAGCAAAACAAAGCAATGTTAAGCCCATAGTTTTTTTTTGAGACTCTTTTCTTAAGGGAAAAAAAAAAAAAAAATATGACTTTAGCTTGCTTGTTGTGTTAAGCCAACCTGAACCCTGAGTTTGAACTATTTTACCTGTACTCTTTAAAATCTTTTTTTTTTTTTCTTTTTTTATATTCCAAAAGAAGAAATTAATTGTAATTAATCATTTATTGACCCTATAAATCAGTTTCTTTTATCCCACTAAACTTTGTTTTCAGTGTTTTCTTTTTTTTTTTATATATATAATTTTCACTTGTTTAATTGTTATATTTTTATTTTGATTTCTCATGATTTGGTAGTACTCAGTTGAGTCCAGCGTATTTTGGCATCAAAGTTATTTCCCCCCAAGGTCATCTATTTGTTTTTTTATTATTCATTTTTATATTTGTCTCCTCGTGACAAATTGGTAGCAGAGTGATTTCATTTTTTTGTCATTAATTGTTCATTGAGAAAATAAACCATTTTTTTTTTTTTTTCTCTAAATAATAAAATTGTATTTTAAGTTATAATAAGGTAACTTTGCTATCTATATAACCATGAGATTTAAAAAAAAAGAAGACATAATTTATATTAATTATTATAATCAGATCAATAACAGACAACTTAATTCTGGACATTAATTAATAGACAGATTTAATGATTCTAAGATGAAATTGTAAAGAAATATCAATAATAAAGCAAAAAAAAAAAAAAAAAGAATAAAATTAAGAACAATGATCAGAGATGTAGGACTGAATTGAAAAACTGGTAGGAAATACTGAAAATCAAAAATAAAGTGGTTCATGCATATTAAAAGAATGAAGGAAGGAAGACTGCTCACAATATTTTTAGAGCTAACAAGATTTTAAATGATCAAGACTAAAATCAAGAAGATAAAATTAGAAGAGATTATAACTTGCTGGAAGTTAGACTAAAATTAGATGAAAAGAACAATTCTTCTTATCAACCTAACTCTCTGATGATATATGGTCCTGAAGAAGAAGAAAGTTATTCTTCAACACCAAAGAAATTTAATTTTAATAAAATTTCCTGAAAGATTAAAGCTGCTAGTTCCTTTGTATAATTTTCTTTTCTTTTTTAAAATTAAATGTTTTTAGAGACTGATAAAATGCAATACATTCACAAATTAACAACAATCTTTTAAAATTTGTTTCTAGACATATTTTACTATTAAATAATAATCTACTCTTATTACACTTGTTATAAAAATTACTCGTTTACTTAAATCTTTGTTCATGCATAAACAATAAAAAAAAAAAAAATGTTGAAAAATCTGTGCATCTAGATATTTAAATTTCAAACACAAAATAATTCTGTATAGTAAGACCGTAAAATTCCAATTTACACATTCCATATTTACCTTAACCTCCCAAATATTAGCTTTACTCCTCATATTTTATATTTATCACTATACTATTCCTAATCTAATACACTATCCAGACTACCTCTGATCCTAACAAACCTTACTCTATCTCTGTCCATACCTTGTAAATTATTTCTAATTTGGTTCCTAATCTTTCTGTTTTGCTTCTTAAATTGCACTGATTCACATGCCAATGAAGTCTGTGGTAAATGATTATGTGACAGCTCATTTTGGATCTCAAACTTTGAAAGGAGTTTTTAGGAATTTAGAAATTTTAATTACATTTTTATAAAATGTATTTTTAATGTAAAAGTTATAAAATGCTACATCCTTAAAAAAAAAACAACAACAACAACAACAAAAAAAAAACTTTTTACGTTTTCTTTTCTTATAGCTATTATTTTTCTAATTTTTGATATTGAAATTAGCCTCTATATATGTAAATATAAGAACAGTTCCCATTGTTAATTGTAAAAATCTACATTTCAATTTTTTTTTTTTTGGTCTGGCTTTAATCATAATGCCATTTGTAATTAAAAAAAAAAGCAGCCTCATTAGCTAGTAGATACATAGTTTGAATGTAATTTAATGGAGAAACCATTGCAACCATCAGATGTGAAACATTGCTATGGATATTTTAATAATTGTTTAACAGTTGAGAGAAAGGATAGTTTGCTACCATAAATATTAAGAATATCTCCATGCTTTATTACCACAAAAATGAAAATATTTTCCAAACAAATCTATATTTTACAAACATTAATTATACTATCTTGAAGATTTATATTTATTAAAACCTTATTACCTCCAATTTGGCTGAAAAATGTTCTTCATATGGTGTAAATTTTTTTTCTGCTTCTCCCTGATAAAACCAAGTACATCTTCTCACAGGGGTGGGATCCTCTTTCCAATATACAGCACAACGCATACGATCGTGCAAATAAACATCATATCTTCCGCCATCCGTAGGAACAACACCATTTTCTTGATCACCTTTGATTTATATAAAATTGTTATGCATTAAATTCAGACATCACAGATGGCTTCTGAATATACTAATACATATATTACAGATTCTATATGCTTATAGTAAATGTTATTCTTAAAAAGTAAAAACAACAACAATTTCTGAAAAGTGAACAAAGAATGTATTGATTTTCAAGAAGTAATTTTTAGTGCTGCACTTTAAAAACATCTAACATTGATTGATTATTCATGATTTATCTAATAATCTCTCTATATATACAGTGTGGCCGGGAAGTTCCCATACCCCTTAATTGGTAGTCATATTTTAAGAAAATATTTACATATTAAGTGTCCAATACGTTGTGTGTTCGTCATCATGCTGTATACACAAGTTAATATGCAGCCACGTCCTATTTGACATTTTTTTTAGCACATCTGGTCCTGAACTGCATTGCGCAATTCTTCATTTGTAGCATAACGACATTCAGATATAAAGGCCTCACAATGAGTTGTAAGGAGTTGTGAGGTCAGGACTTCAGGGTGGCCATTTTAATGGAGCTGGCATATGTTCATGGAATATGTTCATGAAGAAACCCGTGCACAGTAAGAGCAAAATGAGCAGGTGTCCTATCCTGCTATAGCCATATGCGTTCCATGATAACCGCGTCTTCAAGCTGTGGTATTAACTATGTTTGCAACATGTGTAAATAAATTTCACCATTAACATCACCATCAAAAAAGTATGGTCCAAACAAATAATAATAATAATAATAATACATATTAGGGGTACAGGAACTTCCCGGCCATACTGTATATAAATGCGAAAGCCCTCACTGACTTATATCAAATTCTTCTATTTCCCAAATAGCTAGGAAACTGAAATTTGGCAGAATTCTTCCTTAGGTTGTATTTGGAAAAAGTAAGCTATTGGGATTTTCATTAACCACCCCTAACCCTAAGGGGTTGAAAAGGGTGAAATCTCTAAACTATCGCCACATATGAGCTTGGTGACAAAAATTGGAACTGAAATATTTTTGCATATCTCCGAAACTGCTTGAGGTGGAAACACGAAATGTGACATGATTGTTCTTTGTTGAAATTGAAAAAATGCTATATAATCAAATTTTCGATATCTAGCCCTAAGGGATATAAACATGGGGGGATGGGATATGAGCAAAGTTTGTTGAAGGATACTTTTATGAGATATTCGGATTGCACAATAAGAATATAACTTTAATTTGTAATGATCACATGATTTTTTACCAATTGGGGAAGTTTGAAGTGATAGAGGCTTGGAGAAGGGCAGATAGGGGTGGGAAGTTTTATATTCTCTGATCAATTGATATTAATTTCATATCTAGGGATCTTGAGTTACAAAATACGAATATAATATTTCTTTGTACCTATCACATGATTTTTGTACTGAATGGGAAAGTTTCAAAATGATCTCAGAATTTCAATTTTTTTCTCATTCACATCAGGGCATCTGTTTTACGTAACCCATACAAAGAATGGGTATTTCAGCTAATATAGATATAACAAAATATTTTAGATTAATTATACAAAAAAAATGAAAGAAAGAAAGAAAGAAAGAAAATTTCTGGTTTAGCAGATAATTTTGATGTCGCTGATAAGCTAAGATTAACAGGAGGGGATACAAGTGTCATGTGGGAATTATAGATGATCATTCTGATTCCGCTGGGCCCAAATAGAATCAGAAGAAAGTAAAACAATGTCAGATAAATGAATGAAAGAGGAAACATGTAAAATCCTGATATAATTTACAATAAACAAGTTTAATAAATAAGATAATCTACATGGTTAAAAAAGGAGTAAGTAAGATAAGGAGATAAAAATATGAAATACTGGAGAAATTACATAGTCAGATAAATAAGAAAGGTAGCTAGTTCAGAAGAAGGGCACTGAAAGATGATCGGCTAGTCTTTAAAAGAATAAAACACGATAAAATACAGAAATTGCAGTTCTGTAGAAATACAGTTGACGGAAGAAGATTGAGAGTCTAGACAAAGCTGATATCCACTACTTGCAGTCTCGCCGATCTGATCAGCAGGAAAAATGAAGACAAAGCTATTTACAGTATTTTCCCGGAGTCTTTAAATCAGTGGTTGCATGCAGACTGAACTGTAGTTTTATTTTTCTGGCCCGATTTGCTGATTCTTGATGTCCAAACAGCACACTGAATTATCAGAAATTCCAAAGTTTGCTGAACACACACACTCACTTGGCGATGAAAGCACAGATAAAACAAGCTCGTCCGCTCATTGTCCGTCAAACTGTCTATTATTTACTGCACTAAAGCCTATGAGTCTCCCATCTAGACGATACCCATATCATTCTGTTAGGTAGGAGACTACATGATTTGTGGTTACATGAGTGAAGCCGAGACGATCTCTGCCAGATATCCAAAAATAATCTAAAGATGAAAGGGGAGGGGGGGGTTTCCACAGTAAATAAAAGCCAAAGATAATTGGTTACGGATGATAGAAGAAAGTAAGAAATAACCAAATGCAGGACAGGTCAAAAATAGTGATGAGAGCAAAAAGAGGTCAAGTTCCCAAGCAAAAATAATTGTGCAATAAAGAAAGAGAAAGAGAAACTGGGCAAAAACAAGTAGAAACGAGAGAAAAATCGGATGAAAAATAATTAAAGATAAAAAACTTTTCCAAGTTTAAATAATAAATAAGGAAGAGAATAAAAAAAAATTAGTTAAAAATAGAGGTAAATAAAAACAAAATAGTATGACAAAATGTCTGTGATACAAGAAAAATATTGAAAAAGCAAAATGTATATATCAAATGGATGTAAAAAGAATATAGATATTTTGATTTCTAAAGCAAAATTCATCCTTAGTGAGTTTTTTATTTTTTTGTTACTATCATATGTGTCCTATGAAATGATAACATGCTGACTTCCTTTCAGGAGGTCTTGAGCAGTAAGTTTATTATTAAGGAGGAATAGATTGTTGTATAGCAATTCTTTATGCTTACAATCACTTTTTTAATAAGGGTTTATTTAAAATTATAAAACAAAGCTTATCTGTTGGGAATTATTGAGAGCCAAAGCATCACAAAAGGTACAGGGACTTAGACGCAGTTCTTACTCTCATGGGGATAAAATATCACCAACTGTATTTTGCAGAATTTGTTAACTAATAATGCAAGAATTTTTTTGGCTGTCTGGATGGTACCGTGTCTTAAAGGATGTGTCTTAGAGATGTAGTTAAGTGGTGCATCCTTGTCTTCACAGGCTAAGATGGTGGCTTCATCAAACTTGAATATGGTTCTTCTTTCATAAAAATGTTCAACTACTGCTGACTTAGAGAGATAGTCAAGTGGTAAAGTACCAGTGAAGACAAATATTACCACAGAATAAGAAGAGAAGCTATCTAGAAATAACCAAAATTTCAATAGGGAAGACAGCAATCAAATAACAAAGAGCCTGGTTACCAACACTGAAGAAATTAGTTAGAAGCCTCGATAAATCACGCATAATAATCATGAGTTGAAGAGAATTCTAGGATATTACTCAGAAACACTCAGGAGCCTCTCATGATAGAGCAAGTTTCCACATGTATTAGGAAATTACCCAGAAGTCCTAGAGATTATATAACCTCTGTTTGAGAAGAAAGGAGGCCAGTTGAGTTGTAGAGCTCAAGCTCTAAAGATGTCTCTGACAGCTACAGACAAATGTCAGCAAGGAAGTTTTCCTTGATACAGAACCACTTGGACAGCTAAGAAAATTCATTAGACAATATCTAATGAACTAGCAGCAAAGCCTGTCGGACGACAGGCATAAAAAAAAAATCTGAAAAATCATTTTATTATCAACCATCAACTACAAAGTAAATATCTTCTTATAAACTACATTTTTCTAAAAACAGCATCAGATCCTTCTATCAGATGTCCTTGATCTATTCGGTCAAGAATTTTGATTTTGACATTGCAAACACGACGTGCTCGAGAAGTAGCACCATATAGCTGTCCATGACTAAAAACAGGCTCTGGTAAATAAACACCAACCATATCTAAAGTTTACTAAAAGTAAGAATGGAATAATTATTATTTTTGACCCATAATGCCGAAAGGCAATTAAAACTCACCTTTGTAATCTAAATACTGCGCTAACTTGTGAACGAAGCTTCTACGGCAAAAATGGTTTTGAGTTTCAAAATCAGCGTAAAAAACTGAGTAAGTATGCAAATTTCATTAAAATGGGTGCAGTGGTAACAAAATTATTTGGTTTTGAATATATGTTTTGTTAGAATTTCAGTTGTCTAAGTCAGTTCCCAAGGCTATAATTTCATGGAAACAACATGGAATGACAAAATGAACTAATATTTCATCCAATTTGAGTGCCCTTGATTCAATGGTACCATTGAGAACCTTGGATCTATCTTAATAGCTTAATTATATCGAGTTACAAACAGACAGACGGACGAACTTAGCCAATTATATAAGTTGATGATGATATATTTGATTTGATTGATGATTTGATTTAAAATAAATACCAACCATATCTAAAGTTTGTCCTTGTAAATAAATTTTACTAAAAGTAAGAATGGAATAATTTCCCGTATTTTAGGGACTATAAGACGCACCTTAATTTTCAAGCAATTTTTAAAAAAAATAACATTTTTACCATTTTTATCATTAGATTGCAAAGCCAGATTAAAAAAAATTCTTGGTTTTTAAACCGAAACGACCTTTAAAATCCCTGAAAAATCGTCGTCTGAACTTTCTTCTTCTTCTTCCTCTTCGTCTGTTTTAACCACAACCGTGGTTTCATTTTATAGATGCAGCCATAGAGATAGGTTTCCTGCAGCATCGAATGTATGGCCAATTTTAAGACTGGCGAGAATGGACATTTTAAAAATCAAACAATGGACATTTTTATATTAATTTCGAGTATAAGATGAACCTGAATTTTGGAGGCAATTTTTTGAAGAAAAAAGTGCGTCTTACAGTCCGTAAAATACGGTATTATTTTTGACTCATAATGCCGAAAGGCATTTAAAACTCACCTTTGTAATCTAAATACTGCGCTAACTTGTGAACGAAGCTTTTACGGCAAAAATGGTTTTGAGTTTCAAAATCAGCGTTAAAACTGAGTAAGTATGCCAAATTTCATTAAAATGGGTGCAGTGGTAACAAAATTATTTGGTTTTGATCGTATGTTTTGTTAGAATTTCAGTTGTCTACGTCAGTTCCCAAGGATATAATTTCATGGAAACAACATGGAATGACAAAATGAACTAATTTTTCATCCAATTTGAGTACCCTTGATTCAATGGTACCATTGAGAACCTTGGATCTATCTTAATAGCTTAATTATATCAAGTTACAGATAGACAGACAGACGAACTTAGCCAATTATATAAGTTGATGATTGGGAATCCCTGGAAACACCAACATTTCAACAACAACACAAGTATAACAACATTTGAACTGTCATTCTAAAATGAAATATAAGTAATAATCTTTAGATAATTAATAGATATATTAAACTTTACTTTTCCACACCTTTAAAGGAGATTGATCAAAATTAGTTCCTTACTCGCAATTAGAAAATTCTTATTATGCTTAGCAAGAAAATTAAAAAATAAATTACATGCTATAATTAAATCACTTTGTACTAAAGCGGACATGCTTGTCTTACCTGAATTATAGACATCTTCCAGATGAACAGAATCTAATAAAGAAAAGGGAATCCAAACCTTCCGTTTCTCTATTTCTTTACAATAAAACCAATGAGGATGAACAGGTTTATACTGCTGAATTGCAGAGGGCACAGATCCTCTATGAGAAGATGCCGAGGGAGGCATATCCTAAATAAATAAATGTAAGAATGTACAATTAATATACAATACTTTATATTAATAACTGAAAAAAAAGGTTATCTCAACTTTGCAAGTAAATAACAATGGTAGGGATTTCTTATGTTATTTTGCTGTAAACAATACTCTTGCTATTCTTGTTTATAATAGTTAAAATTACTAGTAACGAATCTTGAACTTGAATAAATGTGTGGATTGGAGATAATGCTAAGTAAAGTATTGAAGTTACTTCATTAAAATTTATTTTGTTTCAGTGATTTATTTTGAAATACAGTGCAACTTGGATAATTCGAACGTCTTTAATTCGAAATCGTGGTTAATTCAAAGATTTCTCTTAGTCCCTTGCATTTCTTATTAAATCAATGTTAAAAAATCGTGGATAATTCGAAGTTCAACTTCCTTAATTCAAAGTTTTTTATAAAAAATTTTGAACTATAATGACTTTTCGGCGTTTCATCGTTAAGAAATTCGACACGTGACAACTGAAATCCCCTTCCCGCCACCGTTCGACACGTGACGCTTCAGACGCCATTCGAGCTTCCTGCTATCAGTGTCACCATGTCTTTCAGTAAACCAGAGGTGTACAAAAATTTAATGTTCGCTGAAAAGGTCGCCGTCAATCGCGAGGTGGAAAAGGGTGTGAAGAAGAAATGCCAAATCGCCAACAAGTACGGGATAGCGCCGAATTTCGTCGATACATTGAAGGACAAACCAATGTAAGTGAAGCTGTTTTCCGTTCACTAAACATGCTCGATAATTTTGCTAATCTTAAGCGACTGAATTCTACAAAACAATCAGACATTGCACAATTTTTTGAAAAACTATAATTTTCTGTATTGAATGTAATATGTACTGTAGCTTACGTAATATAAATCTTATTTTGTTTACATGCATATAGTGTTTAAGTCTTTCATACCATGATGTTTCTGAATAAATATTTACTTATTGACAGAATAATCTTTTCAAGCATTCAATGGACCTGAAATTAAAGTTAAAAGATGTAACTTGTTTAATTCGAAGTCTTGGATAATTCGAAGTTTTGCAGTGGTCCCTTCAGCTTCGAATTATCCAAGTTGCACTGTACTATAATTCCTTACAATTTAATAATTAGTGACAAAGCCTTGTTAAATCCTTTCTGAATGACGTAGGCTTTAAATATGTGGTTTTACTTAAGAATTGAGAAAGCAAGTTACTGTTGTGATTTTTGAAGAAAAACTTAAATGGGATTTTTTCCCATAATGTCTTGAGAAGCAGTCGATAATTATTATGAATGTTCTTGTCAAGATTGAACTTGAATTAAATTATGAAAAAAAAAATTTGATGTACCAAAAAAAAAAAAAAAAAAAAACCCCAACTATCTCCGATTAATTAATAAAATTTGTAGATAAACTTAATAGTGCTCTCATTAATCTTAAAATTGACTTCACTAACATTTATATTTCAGATCTTATCAATATATAGGGTGATTGTAATTAAAGTATCCCTATTCTATTTGACTAAGTAGTAGTACAAATGCAAAGAAATTTGGTAAGGTAATATTTCAGGACATGCAGCCAACATTTCCAAAAAAAAAATAGTACCAAAAGTCACCACTGTGCCACTTGTGGCACTGCAAGTAACAAGTATTTTATTTCATGCTGTACAAAGATACTGCCTTTAGTGATGAAAGTGAAATTGCCCAAGGTGGTCTCCATTCTGAAGTTGTAAAACATGAAGGCGATGAACGACTTACCATAACTGATCCTTTGTGACGCTTCTCATATGCAGTTTAATACTGTCTTTCAAGGTTGCCAAACTTGCAACGTGTTCTTGATACATCTCACTTTCTAGGTGACCCCATAACCAGAAATCACAAGGAATAAGATTCGGCGAAAGAGATAGTCCAGTGACAGGAAACGCACGACTAATCAGTTCTCAGTGAAATTAGTTGTAGAAACTGTTGTACACAGCATCCAGTAAGTGGAGGACTTCCATCTTCTATGAAAGCGATTGACTCCAGGCATTGTCGCTGTTGCAGAAAGAAAGAGGTGTTGGACATCTCTTAATCACTGGGCCACTGAGAGTAGCTTTTTCAAAGAAGAACAGTCTAAAGATAAATGTGGCTGTAAATCCACACCAGACTGTAACTTCAGGCAGGAGAGGGAGGAATCTGGTGGAAAACATGAGAATTGTCTATGTCACAAATGCAACAGTTACCAGTGTTTACTGCTCCACAAAGGTGAAAATGTGCCTCGTCATTCCACAAAATCTGCCCTGGCACCACTCATTCATTTCCATTCCGGCAAGGAAGGTTAATGCAAATGTCAGGAGGGTCTCTGTCAGCAGCAACCAACTGCTGGTTGAGGCTGATCTTGTAAGGATAACAATGCACCACCTTTCTCAGTACCTTCCAGTGTGCCATAGGATACATCCAACTGACTTGACACTGCATGTGCACAACTGGAACCTGCAACATTATATGTTCACTGTTAAACAATAGCTGTAGTAACATCTTCAAACACTTTGTGAAGTAATAGGTTTGTGCCCTCAACAGGGTTGAGCTCCTAGACATCCAGTTTCCTTGAATTGAGTGATCATTGTTTTGAGAGCTTGTGGAGTCAATGGTCATCAACATAATTGCTTATGATGGTGGAATTCCAAAGTGAAGAAGCAGCATTGCCATTATTGTCGTAAATCAGCTTTATAAGTAATGCCTGTTCTGGCAATGTGATAGGCTTCTTAGCAGATAGGAATGACATCTAGCAGTTATGGCCCCTTTCACCAACACGTGTGCTTATGCAAATGAAACTGTTTTCATTGCTATCACAAGTGACATAGTAACTTTTGTTTACTGATTATTTTTTTGTTTTTTCGGAAATGTTGCTCTACCAAATTTTGTTGCATTTCGACTTTCAATATTGAATAGTTTGTTTAATTACGACCACTCAGTATTTAAATACATATATGTATACAAATATCTAAATATAATTATAATTAATCTAAATAATTCATTAAGGAACTATTCTCTGGAATTTACTATCAAGATTTTTATCAAATCAACAGTAGACTTAACAAGTTAATCCAGTGGCACTGTGGGATCATTCAGAAATGCATTTTTTTTTTGTCTTTGACCAAATAAAGTTTTTATATTTTAAAGATTTCTGCTAAAACAATACTTTTTTAATCATTTTTTCAGGAGTCTGTGATCAGTGACAATAATACGGTATGAATTTTATTTATTTATTTATATGTCTTTTTAATTTATGATAAAAAAGTTAGATTATTGGAAGAATTCAAAAGAAGAAAAAAAAGAAGCTTACAGAAGGCGACTGGCCATATCTAGGTGGAGGCACAAGAGGATTTTGTGTTGTTGGTGAAGTTGCTGATGGACCTGGAGAAGGAGTTGGAGATGGATGTTGAGGACTGCCTAATCGAAACAAGAGATCAAAAAAGAATAAATACAAAATTTCTAGAAAGTCATTACTCAAATTGGTTTTTAAGAAACCAGATTAATTTCTACTATCTACTGCTGGTTCACTCTATATACTAAGTCACTGGTTGTATCAGTAAATCTTTTAATAATTGCTAAACTAGTCAAAATTTCCACTGAATATTTCAATCCAACCATATCAATTTTGTAAAAAGTTTCATTTCTTCACGAGTAATTCAGATAACATATAGGAGTGTTACAAAGTCCAGCTGCAGTTGGAAGATATTACAAATGCAAAATGGACAAGCACTTTGTAACAACCACATTTGTAACAACTATACAAAAAGAAAAATGTAAAAGAAGTTATTTAAACACCATTACTCATCTATAAAAAAAGGAAAACATTACTATGGCAACGGGTCAATTCCCAATTTTATGCCATCAGATGTCGCATTGACAGATTGGGATATTTTCACACACTTTGCTAAGCGCATTGACTATATTTTTAATTTCTTTATTCCAAAAATTTAACTTTCTGTGAAGAAATTTTTTTATCACAAATATTTTAGAATTTCTGAAGTGAAAAATAGTCTGAAAGATAAAGGAAGTTAAAAAAAAATCTAAAATAGTGATATTCCTAATTTTTGTTTTGAATCTTCTTGTTTTCTTCTGGAATTCCATATAATTTAGTGATAAAATGGCCTGAATTTTTATGGCATATTATACTTTTTTTTCAGGTCTTTTATTTCCATTTTTAAACCCACGTAAGGACTTTTTCAGTTATTTTTATTTAAATAATAAACAATAATAGTCTTTATCTTAATATATAAAAGGCAAAAACACCTACACAGCTGACACTGCTGAACTTCCCATGAAGTTGAAATTTTTGTGATGGGTTTCCCTTATGAAGTAGACATCCACTAAGAACAGATTTTTGAACACACAACCCCCCCCCCCCCAAGGAGTGAAAAGGAGGTGGAAACTTCTTTTAAGGGTACATGTATCTCTGAAACCGCTTGAGTTGGAAACATGAAATTGGACATGAGTGTTCTTTGTCAGAATCAATCGATACAAAAAAAAAATATTTGAAGGATGAATGGAGAGGGAGAACTGGGGTGGAACCTTTCTTGAAGGGTACATATATCTCTGAAACTGCTTAAGCTACAAATGTGAAACTTGGGAAAAAAAAAATGGCGAGATACATTTCTTATTCCTAAAATTTTAAGGAAGAAATACATGTTCAATGGTTTTTCTAAAAAAAAAAAAAAAATACCAGAAGGGTGAATGGAGAGGGGGTGGTTCTTTTTTTTTTTTTAGTTCAGCTAAAATAAAGCTAAGTTCTCAAAGACTCATCAATGCACAGCAAAAACCACTAAACCTAGGAACTTGAAATTTTAGGGATGTTTTCCCCTTATTTTATAGCTAAGGGTTTTAGGGTTACAAAATAGAAATATAACATTAATTTGTAACAATCATGTGCTTTTTTTTTTTTATCAACTGAAAAAGGTTCAAAGTGATCTTACAACTACAATTCCTTCCTTCATATATCAGGACAACTCACTTATTTTTTATCCCATGTGATGCTAGCTTCATTTATTTTGCTAGCTGTACATAAAAATGCAAATTTATAACCATTGCAATTTTTTTAAAGGATATTTCCATTTTATTTAGCTATTTTATTTATTTTTCGACTGAGTGTTTAAAGCACTGATTCTCAAATGGGTAGCATGAGGTTGTTGTTGTAGTCGGTTTTTTTTTTCCATTCTTTAATTTTTAGGTTAAATTTTTGAATGTCATAAATGCATGCATATATCTGTTTTTCTTCGTTACGGTCCTTTTAACTTGTCCCCAATGCCGTTACACACAGTTTTGCAGGACTAGTTGTGTGAAATGACCAACTGCTTTTTAGTTGAAAGTCTGTTTCATGGCAACACAAGTTCATCATAGTTTTAAAATTTTTATACTGTGCACTGCAGTCATCAGTAAAATATTCAAACGTTTCTACTTGTGAAAAGTTCAACTTAACAAACTCCATAGTTTTTTCTAATACTGAATAAACAAATGCTACATCATGTTTTAAATCATCTGAAATGAACACAGTGATGTTTCTTTTGTTGTTTTATCTTCATTTTTTGAATAAGTCACTACTGGATGTACTGAACAGCTTAAGTGGCTCCAGTGTTAAGACTGCACTTCGTTTTGCAGAACAAAGTTGTAATTTTCTGCAAAGTCTGTAAGCACTAAAACTTCTTCAGAAACTAAATTATCCTTCCTGTGCTTCACGTAAGAGTTTTGAGCTTTTGTTAGAGATTCAATTTTCAGAACAGTATATTCAATGAATTCTTGGTGAGGAAGTAGCATTGTCTGTAGCTTCATTTGGCAATCACTTACCGTTTTGTTGCATTTAATTGTTATGAAAAAATTATTCTGTATGTATACTATATTGAACATGTTTACTAGGCCTATTTTGTTTCAACTTTTGACCTCTTACTCTGTTTTTAATAAACTTTGTGGAGCATAAAATTTTGTAACGTTAAAAATAATTTATTAATTTTATATTGTAATACAACTCTTATAACTCAAAATCCCACCAATTTTGTTTCACCTTTTGAAACACAATTTTATCCTCTTTTCAGTGATGTATGGTTGTGTAGAGATAACTGGAGAGAGATTTTTGCTACATGTTTTTTTCTAAATGAGGTACCGAATTCTGTAAAATATTTTTTTCTTATATTTCAGAATTTTTTTAACTATGATGGAAAGTTATAGTTTTAATGTTCATAGTGTCATCTGATTCTGTATACAATCTATAACAAATAAGTCAAGTTTGAAACCTCTATCTTCATAAATATAAACATAAATCCTGAACCATCCTCGGAAATTAAAACCATCTAAAACTTCAAACGATTATACCTCAGAAACTACTTGTAATAATTGAATGAAACTTTGCATTTTTTCTTATTTTTGTAATCACATAATGTATACAAATTTTCATTACAATCTGAGAACCTTGGGTTTCAAGTCAAGTTTTGGCTGAATGATCTGGCATGGAATGGCCCTCCTGTAAGTTACCTGAATTATTTGTGAAGCTTAAAACAGCATGATCCCCATTACCAAATGATCTTGGGGGCCCTGTTGAAGGCATTTGATTTGGAATATAAGGACCAGATGAAGACATAGGGGGTGGGGCTACTGGATGCGGACTAACATTTGTAGGCATCTGTTTATTTACTGTAGAAAAAACAAAAACAAAACACAAACTTATAAATGAGAATATTTGATTGTCTTCAGCAAAATAAAGCATTACAAAAATATAATGTTAAAAAAAAAGAAAGTTTTGTTGTATGTATATAAATCGAACAGGCAAAACTCACAAGCAAGGCCTTCGAGTTTTGCAAAGCAAAGATTTCAATCAGTCATTTGCAATTTAGAAATTTAGAAAAGTAGAGAATATAAGAATAAAATTAATTTATATTAAAAAAGAGCGAAGTCTTGGAATATTGCATTTTTGTTTTCTAAATTGTTTCCAAAATTTGCCACTGATGACGTGAAGATAGTTTGGCTGTATCTTCATAGAAACAATAATGTGTTTTTTGTATTGTCATTTTGAAATCCCACATTATTGTCTGGCTTCAACCATAAACATCAGAGATTGAAATTTACTTTTTTACCTACTCAGATTCTACAAAATGATTTGTAAACATTATCTTCAAACTGATTTTTAGCATTAATCCTACAAAATTTTTAAATAAGGCCTATAAAATTCTCACAAGTAAGGACGAGTCACTTTTATTCAAACCAATTAATTCATCTTAAACACGTTTACATTTTATATTATATAGAGAACTAAAACATAAACATAATTATCATCCAGTATGCATGTCAACTTAGAAGAATACTATTATTAGAATATATTATTTATTTAGAAGATTATATAGAAACTTTTCACCTTCTGACAATTAGTGAATGAAAAGAGAAAATATGCAAAAGAGTATCATAACTGATTTCATCAGGATAGAATTTGAATGTCTTCAAAAAAATGAATTTAAGAAATCTTTTTTGTGTTTTTTCAATAAGTTTAACATAAGTTTGCTTGTAAGGGGTCCAAACTATTGCTGCATACTCTAAACAGAAGCGTACAAAGGAATTAGAAAGGAGAATGAGTGGATATTTTGTTAAAGATTTTGCCTTGGTGAAATCAAAGCCCAGAAGTTTATTGTTTTATTTGTAATGTAGTCAAAGTGAGAATTGAAAGAGAGATTAGTAGAGAAGATAACTCCAAGATCTTTGATTTCTTTATGAGAAGTTAGTTTTTTGCCGTTAATTTTGTAAGTATATTTAATTTGACTACTCTTTGTTGTGAATGGATCGATAGAACATTTAGGAATATTGAAGTGTAGCTTATTAGTGATAGACCAAGTGTAGAGATTATCAATGTCTTTTTGAAAATTGAGACTGTCCTCAGAACTCGTAATCTCTTTGAAGATTTTGCAATCATCAGCGTAAATAAGACATTGTGAATTAATTAGAACTTCTGGAAGGTCACTGATAGAAAGGATAAAGAGTAGTGGACCAAGATTAGACCCTTGAGGCACTCTGAGTTGACTGTAAAGTCGGAAGAGTTTTGACACCTGTAATATACAAATTGCTTTCGTCCTACTATATAAGAATGAAGGAATTGAATAGCATTTTGATTTAGACCATAGAATGATTGTTTGTTGAGTAGGAGTTGATGATTAACTTTATCAAAAGCTTTTTCAAAATCAATATAGAGGGCATCTATTTGTTTATTTTTGTCAAAGAAGTTAGTAATGAATTTATTTAAAAACAATTTTTTTTTTAAAGTGTAAGGTTACCTGCTGTATTTGGAACTGTTGTTGAAGAATAAGGGCTTGCTTTATTTAATTGTGCAAATGGATCAGGTCCATTTTCATTCCCTGTAGGGGGCGACTGAAAATATGTGAATGGTTTTGGATCTGCAATTGGCTGTTGACCAACAAAACTGTCAGCTTCTCCCTCAAGACCTACAATACATTTTTTTTTAATAAGAGTAAAAAGGAAAATTAGGAATCAAATCACAATACATTTTGTTGATGCCCCACAGAAACAAATAATGTAATGTATCAGTGATTTAGTTCGTTGGACCAAATTCTTTTGCTCTATCTGGTTTTTATTTGTTATGCATTCTGAAGAATGTTATTTAAGGTACCGTAAATAATTCAGTAATATGTAATACCAATAATTTAGAAAAATTGTTTGATTTAAAAAAATAAATATTAATGCTTGAGAAAGTAATTGGTGTTTCCTAGATATTTCTTTCATAAATATAAATTTTAAACTGCATAAATGTTTTGGACATGAATCAAATGGTAATTTATATTTGTGATTACATTCTTAATAGTTAGAAAAGAAGAACATAGCTAAAAGTGTAAATTCTTATTCAACTACATGACATGGACAGGGACTAAGGGGAAAAAGGCCTTCAAAAATACAACTTTAATTAGATAATTATTCTTAATATTTTAAAACTGAAAATCTTCAAAATAACTGTGGACAGACCCCTTCGTAAAAAAGTACTGAAACGGAAAGTGATTATAAGTTGGGCTTCTTCAGTGGATTCCAATTATGTTTAAATATTTAAAGAGAAGGCTTAACGTGTTGACAATATAAAGTAAAAATGAGTGTATAATACATACATACTTATTAAAATAAAAACAATAAGTTAATATACTCAAAAGTTTCAAAACAACAACAGTATTCATCATTGGGGGACAGCATAAATATATTGGATGATAGAACATACTTAGTATTTTGAAACATTGGATGCAGTATCTAAATGATTCTATTTTATTAAAAAGTAAGTGTATTCTATACATTTTTACTTTACATATATTCCAAATCTAATTTTCTTTGCCAGAGTTTCTTTTTTCAGAATTGTATGTAAATTAGATCTAAGTGATTGTTTTAATCTAATAATCTGAAGACACTGAAATCTATAATCTATCTGTATAATCCCTCATATAGTTATATCCCTATAATTTTAAAGTAAAAAAAAAAAATAGATTCTTCTTTTAAGTTTGATTTTTATTCTAGCACTCCATTTTGTTTGTTTTTTTCCCTCATCAAAACTTGTTAACCTTTTTATAAATTAAGTTTCTTATTCAAATGAATTAAGCTTAATTTCCCAATGTACGTCTCAACTCAATTTTACAAATACATTATCCCACGCTTTAGAAGAATTAAAAGGCAAATACTGATATTGTGAAAGGACTTTTTTTTTTTATACTGAAAATATTCTGAACTTTTAAAGAATCCAAACTGAATAACAGAAAATTAAATATTGAAACTAGTTTTATGTTAAGTAAGGATTAGTTTTAACTCTTCATAATATAGGTTGTGGTTTGAAATAATTTTTTGTAGGAAAGTAATGGATCAGTTATAAAGTAATTAGAAATAAACTATTGTAGCTAAAGAATTTTGTTGGAACATGGCCTTGGAAAAGATCTAGTTTTCTTTTTTACTGCTTTTCTAATCTAATCTTTACTACTTTACAAAATTAAAATAATAAATGCTATAAAAATCCTACAAAATTCCAGCTCAATAAATCACCAATCGCATTTCCTGATAATGACATAATTTGCTACAGTTTGTTATAAAAGGGTATCTTCAATGCTTTCTATTAGATGAATTTTAGTACAAATTTTTCGGCAGGAAACTACTGGAAAAATTCCCTCAATGAATTCTGCCAACATTGAAATGAGTGATCTTCACTAAGAATCATTCAGAACAAATTTTTCTTCTAATGCGTCTTAGTGAAGACATTTTTCCACTTGACTTCCTGTATTATTAAGATTGCTTTTACACTATTTAAAAATCTACATTTGCCTACATATATTATTAAGATTGCTTTTACACTATTTAAAAATCTACATTTGCCTACATATATTATTATTTTTTTTTGCCTGAAGAAATGAAATATGTTTGAGAAAAATTATTTAATAGGTATTTATATTACTTTTCTTATTCTCACTATTAAAATTTCTAATGTGCTAGTAGGATATGTCTTCAATAAAAATAAATCAATACTTATAATTCTCTTGAGAAATTACGTATCTGTAAAATAAAATCCTGACTTCAATTTATTACAAATTAATGGTCTATTAGTTTTTGCAATAAGATCAAACCATGTCTCAGAGAAATCTTAAACAGTTACTTGATATTTTAAAACGGAATTAGATATTTATTATGTTATATTTCATGGTTATTATACTAAATTTTAGACTTTTATTGATTGTCAGGAAACTGTAAATATTTATTTTGAAGATAATGTCGTGAGCCATCTTAAAAAATTTTGCTTGTGAATCTTTAAAAGCAACAAAAACAGAAATAAAAAAAAGAAATAATAAGGAAATTATCTTCATTAAAAATGAAGGCTTGTATTTGAGAAAACAGTAATTAATATTGTTTTTATCTAATCAATTCTCAAAGAAAAAAATCAAATTAAGAATGCCAATTTTTAATGCTCAATTTCTATCATTGAAATATTTTTAAATGGTGTTAATGATTTTGCCTTTCTACACTTAAATATTGCTTAAAAACGTATTTTATGGTTAAATAAGGTAGGTAATCTCTTATTTTTGAAATCAATACGCTGAAAATCTTGTAGTCCTTCAGGAAATTAGTATTTGAAAGCTGTCGGTGGATACTCATGATGATACATGGATTATTAACAAGAAGGAAACGTACCCTCCGCTAATAAGGAGGAGTCCATTTGAGAAACGGGAAGTAAGAAAGTATTTGAACCACCAGCATCGAAAGAAAATCCACTGCCCGGTGGGCTAAGAAGTAACGAAGTCTGCTTTGATTGCTGAATCCTCGCTGGTCTCTCTGCCATATTTGTGTGAACACGTACTGTTTGTGCTCTCGAACCCAAATACTATAATCTCATTTGATTGTAAATATGAATTTTTGAGCTGCTGTGATAACATGTAATTATGAAGTGAATATAATTTTTTACAAATAAAAAGAAATATTTTCATGCTTTTACTCTCATAAGTTATTTAGAGAAAGAATAATAATGACGTCACAGGAAATGAATACCCGCCAAATTCTCACTCCCGCCAAATCCGCACGTGCCCCTTCGATTTCTGAAACCTGTAGTGTTTTTAAGAATGCCTGGAATTGAAGATTGGATCAATAACCCCTTAAGTGTCATTCACAACGTATTCGGTAAGCTACCGTACTCTCAGTGTTCAATGGAAAAGATTATAAAAGATCGTTAAAGTTTACTGTCAAATTAAATTGACACTTTAAAAAGAGAACCTTTATACAGACTGTTTTTTTTTTTTCCTTTTTTTTTTCCCCCATTCATTTTTACAATTCACATCTTCTCTTTCTTTTTCCTTCATTATCTTTTGATTAATTTCCATTAAGAGTAATGTTGATGAATTTTTGGGAATTGTATAGCAGTTAAAATGTTGAAAAGCTTAAAATTAAAGTGTCGTTAGCGGAAAATGCTGAAGCCACTTTGTTATTGATTTTTTTAAAGAGCAATTCTCTGCAAGATCATTATCATAACAGAAATAATTTTGAGAGGCGCATTTATAATATATTTAACATTAATAATAATTTTTTAAACCTGGAAAAAAAAAAATTCTTACTATTATACAGCATATTTTTGTCTTATGTTTTTGGATACAGAGGCTGTTTTTATTTACTTAATTGTCTTTTATGTTTTTAAAATAAATACGATTTCAAATAAAACTTCTTGTGCTTGTTATTTTTATTATTTTACTTACAAAAAAAAAAAAATAATAATAATTTGTTTGTTCCTCAAATATGAATTAAGCTTGAATGTCGATTAATTTTTCTCTTGCAGAATGTTTTGAATTTAAAATCCCTATTTTAAAGCTCTAGTCCTATTTTTTTCCCTCCTTATTTTGAATGTGATTATTGAGTGGTTCATTACAATTTGAATGTCAAAAACTGAGCAATTCCAAATAGGCGGCTATATTGTTTATACTTATTTATTTGAGAACATTAAAATTTTATCTGCCTCACTCCTACCTTTTGTCTCAAGTAGACATTATTATTATTATTATTATTATTATTTTCTACCTCTCTGCTCTCCCTTAAGATGGAATAGATACTACCTTAAATACAACTCCCTGATAGATGTTTTTATATATATATATGATGTATGTAAATATATATTTGTGTAAATCAATAAATTTATAATATTAAAAAAAAAAAAAAAAAAGACTAAAATGTACAATTCGGTAGCACACTTTGTGATTGGTTGATGAACCTTATGGCTCCATGTAGGGTTAGGAAAGATAGGTGGATGATTGAAGGTTAAGTTTGTGTTGATTTTGGAGGGTACAATGAAGAGAGAGAGACTGTTGTTTTAAATATTTTTGGGGAAAAAAACAAGATTATGCAAGAGTTTTTGTAAGGTTGGTGGTATTTCCGTCGCGTGCTGCGAAAAAGAAACAATTAGTGATCCAATGGTTGTATATATAAAAGCAGCAGCTAATGAAAGACTGATTGAATATATATTGATACATAAACCCATTGGACCAGTATTTCGTTTTCCTTCACTTCATCCTCTCCTTTTGGTTTTGATAATGGATATCAGTTAATGTCCAAAACTTCCTTTGGTTGTTTTACTTTTGCACATTTAGCTTTTACTTTTACATGGGACAGTTGTTCGCCTTTTTTAAAAACTAAATGTCCTTTGCTTTTTTTTTATTTTTTTATTTTTAGTCTTCTAGACTAATATTCCTGTTTTGTCTGTCCGTCTGTGGACAGATATTATTAGCAACAATTGCGTCTTTTGCATGCGCAACAATCACATTTATAATAATAAGGAAATTAAAGCAATTAAGCAATATCAATTATATTATACGTATCAGAAGACGTTGCGAAGCATTGTGATTGGTTTACTAATCGCTATCCCTACCTTGTTTATTAATAACCTTAGATGAATTTCGGGAGCTTCGAAAGCATTTCTATAAAGAAAGAAAGAAACGTGGAATAATAATAAAATAAAAGAAAACTACAATCTTGTATTTGTCCATTCATTTGGAGATGGAAAGTTCCTAGTGTCCTGACTCTTTTCGACGACTTGGGAATAGTAAATATTACAATTTTTATTAGCCTACTTTTTTAGGAAAGTGAGGGTCGTCTTCAGTCAGTCAATGTGTAGGCGTCCTGATAACGTTTGAACTGCTAGAAGGTGACGAAAATTCCCATAAAAAAAGCATTCGAAACTAAATAGTGGGTTTCTATTGATGTCTTAAACAATACATGGTAGTTTTAAAAATAAATATGGGTTTAGGAACCAACTCTTCACGGATTGAGATATTTGACGTTGTTTTCATTGGATTTCCTATAATAGCTTAAATATTAGGAATGTATTAATAGTTCTATTGTTGTTTTTGACTATATCACATGATAACATGATGAGTCTTCTGTGGTCAATTTCTTGGGATCGAATCCGCCGTATGGTATTTTTTTTTCTCGCTTTTTAATCTTTTTTTTTTTATTCTTTCTTTATTATTGATTTATTCTTTATTCTTGTCTTACATTAGTAATGCGACTAGAAATTTAATTGTTATCCTCTTTAATTAGACGATTAAGTAAAATGTTACTTTATTTTTATGACTATTCTTTATTCAAAAGATCCTAGAAGTGAATGGTTTCTCTATTGAAGTTCCCGATGAAACGGTATCAGTTACACAGTATTGATATGATTCTTAATCACGCTAGAATATGAGAATCCTAAAATTAAAGAGCTCCTAACCTATCCGTAATTTTTTTATTTTTGTTTTGCTACTTGCTTTGAAGGAGATCTTCCTTTTATGTTTCTGATTTTCCAATTCAATTTAGAAAAACTATACTATATATATATATTTACTATATATCAGGGGCGTATATAGGGGGGGAGGTCGAGGCCCCCCCCCCCCCCCCAAAAAAAGTATGTCCTTACTTTTTTTTTTTTTTTTTTGGTTGAACAGATAGGTTTCCATGGTTTTTTTTTTGGTTGAACAGATAGGTTTTCATAGTTTTTTTTTTTGGTTGAATAGATTTTTGATATATATATTTACTATATATCAGGGGCGTATATAGGGGGGGGG
>JAFIDM010000001.1:74258055-74318609 GCA_023159025.1 Thereuonema tuberculata | reverse complement strand
AAAGGAGCGTAAAGAACGGGATAGTGCTATAAGCGGGAGCGTAATAACGGGGTTTTACTGTATATGCAAAAGTTGGGAACAATATTAATCAACAACAACAACAAAAATCAAATGATTTATATCATAACAATTATTTGTTAACTTTGGTAGTGAGAAGGCTCCCTTTACGTTCAAATAAAAATTTCGATAATTATTATGTAAAATAGAAATAATTTTCATTTATTTTCCAAAAACCTTCGATATTAACTCCGTGGAAATCAGTTTACGATCCTCTATTTTTTTTATATGTATATCATTACTTAAAACATTCAAAATAATTGTAGTCATTAAATTTTCCTTATTTATCAACGTTTTACCGAATACACTGGTGCTCAAAAGTTAAACAACCCAAACAATAAATCGTGAAAAAAGTAAAAATCTTTTTATGAATGTGAAGGACATTTCCATGGTAAGTTTGTGAGATACATAATAAAGGAGAATTCTGTTGATACTGTCACGAAAAATGTGAATCATTAATAGACATAATGCAAAGTTCAGTGATGACATTTTGATAATAAGATGTTTGATATCTGATGCCATTGAGATTATTTAGGAGGTTTTTCCGAAATTAATCCTCATTCTTGTAAAAGAGCAAATCTGAACTCATGGAGGTTCGTGAGCTGTTTAGAGATTTATCTTTCTGAAGCAGTGTTTCTCAGTCTTTTTTTTGTATCACGGCGCTTTCATGTATTTGGTAAGTTTCCGTGGCACATCATACTTTGTTCTTAAAATCCTACGGAACGCCAAGCTTTTTCCTTTGAAAAAGCTGAACATGATTGGCACGTTAATAACAGTCTATTTTAATCAAATCAAAATTTCTTGACAAAACGTTTTTTTAATCAGGTTTGAGTGTGAAATAATGTTGTATTAACCTTCATTGTGAAAACCACAAAATGTATTTAAATTTCTGTTTGTCCAGATTATTTGACGTCAAGAATTTAGCCTAGATTTAGCATTTTTGATATTTGTGAAACTAAATATTACTATAGATGCACTCTCAGAATCACATCCTCATGGCACATCATCACACTGCTTGAGAAACACTGTTCTAGAGTGTCCCAAGTACGCTATGACTGGTTGATATCAAGTTATCTGGACGACCACTCCCATGTGGAATGATTGTTGCCCTCTATAGGTACTGACCAGTTCATCCTTGGCTGTTAGAAATGGAACAGCATATTGACCTAGGATGTCATAGGGATAACTGACAGCTGTTTGTGTACTGCTTGGAAAGACATAAAAGTCAGTGTAGTCACTGTCTTAAACCACATCATCATATCGCCATCGTCAAACCTGTCTCTTTCGCGGATATTAGACAGATGAGATCGAGTTCCAGGCTCTTCATATCATTGGTCGTTGGGAAACGTTATTCTAAATCTGTGTCTTCACTGAACAATACATTGCTCCATTTCCGTTTGGGTCCAGTTCAGATGGCCTTTACACTTATTGAATCGAGCCCGTATTTGTAAGGACGTTGAAGGGACTCGAAACAGCTGTTGTCCTGCATAAAGAGGATCCTAATGAAGCCTTCAGGACACGGTTTTCCTGGAAGTTGCTAGTCCTGTGGACCTAGAGGGTTTGCGGCCAGCTGCCATGGCTATTTGTGTCTTTATGTCTTGCAATTAGAAGCAAAGTGATGTTTTCCTTCACTTCGTGACGTTCAGGGAACAAGTTTGAGGAAACCGTATGCTTTGTTTGTTATATATTCGATGCAGCTAATGACGTTACGATTCATATTTAACCATTTCGTTAATATTTCTGATTAATTTTGCCAGCCTCAAGTCGTCCTGTTTCTTTCCATCTCATTTCTTCTGGTAAATGTCTCCTATTCATGGCAATCTCGACTTTTGTCAAATAAGATGCAAACTCGAATTGAATCGACAGCAGAAATGAGCTAAGTTTTATACTGAACAGATTGGAATGCGGGACTGTTTTATTCAAATTTGACAATGTGTAGGTTCCTAAGTAACATATGACTCGGCTATCTAAATACATAGTTACGATTGTTGAACACTAGTGTATTTTCAGTTTCTCTAAATTTGAAAAAAAATATTAATAGCTCATGATAGAAGTGATAACATTTCGCTACATCGCATTTAGCAATTAATAATATAATAGGGCACAAAGGATGTCATTTAATATTACTGTTTTATCTACAGGAGAAGATGAAATTGCATTAATCTCGTAGTAATAATACGAGTACGTAAAATTATTTTAATAAATGCGGTTTAATGTTTTCTTATCAGATAGTCTTTGCCTCTTCTAGGGTAATGAAGCAGAAGTTCCTTCTAGAATTTCCATTTCTAAAATTTGAAATTACAAGTTAGCTTTAAATTGTTTCAGTCTTAGATTATCTCGTGTAAACTGCATCAGATAGCTAATAAAACGAAAGATAAATGGGATTATTTAAAATTATGAGTTTGCTTTGTAAACGATTTTTTGGGTGTCTTTTGTAGAAGACTTTTGAAAGTGAAGATCATAATAAATTTGACTTCGAACTTTTCTCTAAAAAATACAAAACAAACCACATTATTATTATTAAAAAAATTAGCCTACTTTTTGAATCGTTGATGAAGCTGCTTCTGATATTCAATTCACATATAAAAAAGAATCGAAGAATAAATTGATTATTATCTTGACGTTTATATATTTATTGAGTTTGCTGAGCACTAAGACAATTGGCACTGATGATTTCACAACAAAATTATCATTATGCAGAATTATAAACCTTGTATGGTCAAGATTGAGTCTGTTCCATTTTGAGTCTAAGTAGATTTACTCCACCACTCCCTTGCTATACATGGGGTAGAGGTTTCTGACCCTCGTTATAAGACAACGTTTCTATAATTGATGACTAGAAAGTTTCTCATAATTCATTGATTTTCGCACAGAAACGTATTCGGAATATATACGCGAGTGAAAGACTATTCCATGATTCCTTTATTATTATTATTTTTATTATTACTATATTGTATAAAAGTTCTTAAATTTAGGTTTCCCCATCAAAGACAACATGGCGAGTCATGCTAAGTGTAAAAAATTGTGCAAGGGGAGTGAGTGATGTTGTGGATGTGTGGTTGTGTCAATGAATTTCCTAAGTATGCGTGTTGTATTGAGTACCACAGCCTTCTGGAGTTGTGGAAAAGTGTTTTTGTGAAGTCCTAGTGTGCTGAGGCTATGTGAGACACCAGACCAGTGGCGGACAGGACGATGGGTGCAACACATACTCGGTTCTGCCTCCACTGCTTCTGAAGCTCGTGTGCTAAGTCGGTGTATTTACTGATCTTGTCTGCGTGAGTTTTGTTCAGCAGACAATGAGATTATTTGAGATAGATCTGTTTGTTGATCTTATCAACAAGTGTGATGCATGGTTTTGCCTTTGTGAATGGGGCGGTCCCAGTACAGCTTTTGTGTGGGTGACTCATTTTTATTATTATTATTTTTGTATCATTTTCTTTGTTCGAAAAAAATCATTTTTGTTTCTTAACTCAGCTGCATGGAAAAGGTCCTGGAATTTCCTGTTGTTTCGTCGTCGCAAACATTCGGTCATTTGAATGGGGAAGTATTGCAGCGTTTGAAAAGAACGTCAGCATTTTCATCAGGATTTTTTCTGACGGCAATGTCAGATAGTAAGCGGAGTGGTTTATCAAAATCCACGATATAAACAACGACAGTATAGCCAGGGGGCGTTGTGGTCTTTGTATATGGTGGAATGGCGTGTTTTTTTTTGTTTTTTTTTGCAGCATTGCTGTAGATCATGATTGGTGTATTTATTTAGTTGAATTCATAATCCTTTGTGGATACTGACTTTATCTTGGCAGTTGGAAAGGTCCTTCAGAATTGTTCAATAATGACTTCAGTTGATCAACATTCATTAGAATGGGATTTATCAGTGACTGTTTACATTGAATTAGATTCTTAAATATTTCTTTTTATTTTGATATTTGAGAAATAAAAATAGAATAAAACTTGATTATCCTTATATCTATAATGAATATGGTATAAGAAATTTAAATTATATAATTGAGAAAACCTTTAATGATATAAATTGGAATATATTTAAAGATTATAAAAGAATTTCAATTGTAAAAAAATTTGATATTGGATAATATTAATTAATAATTTGTTAATTTTATGTTTGTGTTAATATGTTTTTGCTAATATATTTGTTTCAGTATGTTTGAGGATTATAAGTTGATTTTGTAAAATTTGTAAAACTTATTTAAATGTAATTTTCAATATAATTATTATGTATTATAATAAAATAATAGCACCTGTTGATAGGAATTTGAATTCCTAACGGGACTGAATTGTATAAATTTAATAAATGAATAAATAAATAAATAAATAAATAAATAAATAAATAAATAAATAAAATATATATTATTATTATTATTTGTTTGATGTTTGACGATATATATTTGTTACTGATAGATTTTTCTTTGTATTAATTTATTGTTTGCCTTTCGTCTTAAACCAGCATTGAAATTTCGTTACTGTATATGTTTATTGCGAAATTTCTAAATTATCCGTCTATTCGGTTAACCGTCACAGACCGATTAACGGTGACGGTTAATCGAGTTTTCATTGTATTAATTAAGTATTTTCGAATCGTTTGGGTCCAAAAATAACGAATATATGTCGTAATTTCCATGATTCGTTGTTCAGTATATTTACAGAAGATTTTATGAATTAGCTATTTTTAAAGAATCTATTTTTTTAACGTATGTACTGGTCCTAATCATTAGAACCTGATTATGATTTATTCTTTAGAGAGACGTGGCAACAGTAATTCGGAGTGGGTGAAGGAGGTTAAACAGTATTTTCTACAGAAATTATCCAATGAAGAAGTCGTGAAATCGGTAAGTAAATTTCAGTCCATGTACTATATATACAAACAGAAAGAGTTTGATCTTAAGAATTGAATCTTTCGAAAGAGGACAGGGCGAATTAATCTGCTGTACAGCCTTTCATCTAATTGAATTTTTCCGGGATTGATATTATTTTATTTTTAGGAGGTAATAGTTATAGGACAAATAAGAATTGCATTAAATTGAAGCACAGTCCTCCTACACAAACCAAATTGAAAGGAATAAAGACTACTTTTTTATTAATTTATTTTTTTCAATTATTCAAATAAATGAAAGTGAAGTGATATTGAAAAACGTTACCGGAGAAAGCATCACTGTCCTGTGGACTACATTGGACTGTGAAAATGAATGATTTCCTATTTTGATACATGTGGAGAGGTTATTATTAGATACAAGGTATTCTCCAGACTTCAGTTTTAGGAGAATAGACTGAATGGAATATTTTTTTTTCTTTACAGGGAATGGAATATTTTTTTTTTTTTTTTAGAATATAACGTGATTTACATTAAATAATTACTAATGACAGCGGTGAACATTTTAAAACAATTCTCCTGCGAAATGATAACATTTTATTAATTCAGAACAATAATTTCGAAACTGATAACCTCTTTTCATGCGTCACGTGTCAGTTAGCTTCCAGTTAAGCTGGATAACTTTCGAAATCTCATATTTCATGTTTGTTTTTTTCTTGACAAAATAGTTTATAATTCTCATCGGTTAGTTTTTTTTTTTTTTTTTTTTCGATAATCTGTTTGTAAATTTCAGAAACTTTAATAAGAGAATGAGAAAAAAAAGGATCAATGAATAATAGTCTGTAGTTAATCAAAAGATGGGCGAATCTCATGTTAAATGCTGACAGAATTGTTTTACTTTATTATTATTATTATTATTATTATTAACAAACTGCCATTTCAATTAAAGAAACAACCACACTTTACTACTACTTTTTTTTATTTTTTTTATTTGTAAATTGTAACAAATTTCAATTACAAAAACAGTGTGTTATTTTTTTTAATCAATTATTAGCAAGTTAAAATGTTAAAAAACAAAATAAAAATATAGCTTTTGTTAAATTATTTTAATTGAAGAAAAAAAAAAAAGGTTTCCCATTCAAACGAGTTTCCCAGGATTTCTTCCAGATGAGTTAAGCCTTACAGATCCTGAACAAGGATTTCCATCTACAAGCGTTTCAGGAGAGGAATCAAAAAAGTCTTTGTAATCTTAATAGAAAACGTAATTCTTGATACAATAATTGCGTTTGTGACGAAAAAATTCTACCTGAAATAGGATTATTAAATTGACGATGGTTTTACATTGAAAAAGAAATTATTGTAACAGCGGCACTACTTGCATGATGTCACCAATATACTGTATAGATCCTTTTTTTTTTTAGTGATTTTTTCCCACTCCGGGGTGAAGTTTGCTCGATATTTCGGTCCGGTGCCTCGGGCCTTCTTCGGGAGATGTATATTAATTACATTAAGGTGGGCGCAAATCTAACAACTTCCATTGTTAGTTTCTCGGATAAGTTGTTTTCGTGTAGCTCATTCTGAGCCCACCTTCAATTTCGTGGAAGTTGTTAGATTTGCGCCCACCTTAATGCAATTAATATACATCTCCCGAAGAAGGCCCAAGATACCGGACCGAAATATCGAGCAAACCTCACCCCAGAGTGGGAATATCCCTCAAAAAAAGGATCTATCCGGTATCATGTCCCACTCCTCCTTCAGAACCAAACTATATGTCAGTAATATTTTTATTCAATGTTTTTTATTCAAAATATATTAATAGAATTCGTTACATTTAAATAAAATTTAATAAATAATATCTCCATTTTCTTTTGATTATTTTGAAAATATTATCTTGCCTGTAATCTTATCTTGCCCATGAAGAGGTCTCGTGCTCTGTAATGGAGGCATATTTGTTTTATAATTCTATAAACTATCACAGTCACAGATTCGAAATTTCTATGCATTATTCAAATACTTATAATTGTTGCAGTTTATTAGATGAATAGCTAATAACTGTATTCGTTGGCTTTGGAGTTAGTTTATTTTGATAAAGATTGGGTCAAAAAAATACATATATTTTTGAGCTACTACCTTATCTGCCTTGTATGATTGAAGCCACTCGTAGATAGCTAATCACTCTGTTTAGATCCCTGGAATTGATTAATGCAAATTGCGATGCATTTACACGAAGAGAAGAACAGTTAAAAACGACTGTACTTAAAAACTACTAACTTATTAAAAATGGTTAAAGTGAATAGTAAATGTTTCAGAGTGACCATTAGATGGTCACTTACTATCCTTATCAGTTTTAATTAATTGAGGTGTTTACCTCGTCCGTCCATCTATGGACACCACTCGAGGGACTTGAGCCTTTGCTGTTTTCTTATTACGAAAGTAAACCCTAGTTTTCTTTTCTTTTTATTTCTTTATAGGTCCAATCCTGTTCGATTAACTGTTCATGTCAATGGCTTCACATTTTCACTTTATTTTACAATTCGTGGAAAGAGCTTTTAGTTCTGAATTGAAATGTTGCTTTCGGAAAACATTCCGGAGTTATATTTTATTTCGAATGTTTTCATAATTCATTGGAGTACCATTTACATGATTATAATGTTTCATTTGAACTGCTGAAGGATGATTTGTGCTATAGTAATTTCCTTTGCCTCCAACACAATAACCTCACGCTTCGTAGAATGTTTGACAGCTCAGCTCAATATGCAGAGGTATAATTTATCGCAATGCATTTTCCATCGGTTATGAATGACTCCTGAAATGGAATAACAGGCTCGCGCGCACAATACACCTGATAATTCATTTAATAAGTTACAATTAACTGAAGTTAACATGAGAAGTAAAATTTTAATTGTATAATTATTACGCCTGTTATTGCATATAGAATTTTTAAATATTATTCTCAGTCATTTTCGCGGCTATTTATGCTATAAATTTAAACTATAGAATCCATCTAGAATATTCGATTTTAAGTTGAATTGCATAAGCGTTGTTACGCGTTCAAGAGGAACTTATCGCCGAGATCTTGAATCATCATGAAACATGAAAAACGATCGGTGATTGGTGTTGTGTTATTGGACAAGTGTCTGACAGCTTGTCACTGTATCCAATGCAAATGCGTTTACGTAAACAAAATATTTTTATTGTATTCATGGTAGTCATTCGTAAATTTTTCAAACTACGCTTCCAAAGATGCGCTGCTTATTAGTGTAACTTTTTCCCGTAATTATTAAATGATAGAAGTGTCAATTCCGCTAATCAAATTAATCCCAGAGGATGAGAATATTATTGAATGATCATCGCAGAGAATTTGTCAATTTCGGCTTAACATTTCTGATGCCACTTAGTTAGATCTCTTTGCAATAGTTCTTCCAATATCATCGTTACAATGGAATTTCCACTCGTACCACAATAACTCGACACTCATTATCGCAGGAATCATAAATTAATGGCTAATTGTATGTAACATAGTATAAAAATCGTCATGTCCCGAAATGCAGAAGGGTACTCGGAAGATGGCCTCCAAACCCTACATTTTTAAATTTATATTCAGTCTCAGTCTAAAAAAACTTAAGCAATGGCCGAGATACTCCAGTCCAATATTATCAATGCACGTTTTGAATTTTTATAAGTTTGATTTTTTTTTAAGTTTACATAATAATAATATAGTCATGCTGAAGTTTATTATATACATAGATTTATATATTTTTTTTCCATGGTGAACTCTATAGTGGATAATTTGCCCTTGCTGATCTAGGCGGGAGCGGCCTCCCACGAGGCTGATTCGTAAGAACCTAAAGGCCGTATTACATTTACCATTTCACTCGCCATAACCTCGCCATTTCACTCGCCATCACACATGTCGAGCAGATGGCGAGGGATAGAGGTTGAGCTATCTTTGAAGAAATGGCGCCATTTGAGATGGCGAGATGACACATCAGCGCGCCTGGTGACGAATTGTAGAACTTGGAAGTCCAATCGATTTGTATCTATTTATTCGAAATTACCGATTACAAAAATGATTTTCACGATCGGAGGGCATCTTTTCCTTATGTTTTCGTCGATGCTTTCATAAAATGTTACATTATTAATCAAAATCATTTCATAATTTCGGCTTGAAAATTTGAATCGACAGCGACCGAGATCTCGAAAAGATATCGTCGTTGATCGAGATTTAACGAGACTGAATTATTTATCGAAACTGAAAACAAAGAAACACAAAACGATGAAAAAAAACATGAATATTTCCTATTTTAATTAATTAAAAACATTCTTTCACCTATCCGATGCATTGACTAAATGGTTTTTATGTAAATCAATGCTATTTTTTTCGTAAATAAAACGTAGGCATGATGACAATTGAGAAGTGTAAATGTTCCGTGTGATGGAAGAAGTTATGGTAAGTGTAAAGCGGTACACTAATCACTCGCAATCTACCCTGACATGGCCTCCGTTATGGCTTGCATTTATGGCGAGTGAAACGGTAAATGTAATACAGCCTTAAGTTCGAATCCCGGCGCCGGCATAGATGTTTAATTTCCTTTCCTTTCCTGTGTTTGCTTGTCTTCACTTTCTCTTCCGGTTTGAAGCCATTCCATTCCTGGAAAACTCCCTCAGTATCTGTTTTCAAAAAACAGTAGATATAAAACGTATCTCCCAACCCATCTGGTCATTGTGGGAGATTAGACTAATAACCCTCAGGGTGGGAGGCCTCTATACAGAAATTGCTATAAAAAGGACTGAAGAAGGAGAATGGACCGTTTGCAAACACTAGTGTGTTCTTTCGATTGGACATTAGCGTTATTAGTTCTAACTTACAACTATTGGAATAAAATGTTGATGGATTATTGCGTCAGAAATTGGAAGATGGAAAAATCTACAGTCATCAAATTAAGCTGGGTAAAATGATAGGGAAGCGGTTCGAAGACCTGCAAATAAAAAGAAATGTTCTTGGAGATGGTGCCTATCGTAGGCTGGCTTTGCACGATTTTTAAACGGTTGTGAATCAGTTGAGGACGATTCCAGGAAGGATGTAGTCAACAATTAACACTCGCTTACTTTTAAAGAGATGTGTATTTAGTAATTATTTTATTGATTTTATTTATTGATTACATTTAACACACGTAAAAATTGTTGTAAATACTTTTAAGAGAACATTTTTTTTTTTTGTTCCCGAGAATTACGAGGGAGATAAAAGGAGAAACATTTTAAGGATATTAAAGCTATCCAGAGAGAGCATTTTCAATAGGGCTTCTAGAAATTACTTGATCTGTATGACCGTTACTCCATTTGAAATTGCGTTGAATATTCATAACCATTTATAGACATTGTTATTTTCGCTTTTGTACCTGAAGCAATAGCATGCTTTATTAAGTGCCATAGATACATTTATAGCCCAGAAAAATAGAATTGCCTTTATATTCAGTGTAATTATTATTTTAGGAAACTTTTGTGCCCAGAAAATTAGGAGCTAAGTAAATAAAAATTTGCATGAGATTTTCTATTTTACTTGATGATGATTGAATACTTAGGTTGACAGATACATCCTGTGGTTCCTATTAGATTTTTCATGATCGCAGACCGTTCAGCGATTTTTAATCGATCAACGCAAAGAATATACAGTAAAATTCCAAAAACCCGGAGCATCCGAGAATCTCGAGAAAAACCGGGCGTAAAATCACTTGGCGTCGATGCTTGGACGCAATGCACACAAGCCCAATCCAGCGGCATGAAAATAAAAACAGCTGTAGCACAGGTACCTCAGCCCCTTTAGTAGTACGCATACTGATTCAAAGTAAATACCGTGAAAAAATTTTCTGTAACTTGAATGATTCAGATATTTTTATTTTTGAGCGAAATATCAAAATCACGATTTCAAAATGATCAAATGAAAGGGAATTGAAATAGCATGAACGTTCTACCATTTTTAAGTTTTGAAGTTTATTCCCTAGTTCTGGTTTTTTAAATCCTAAGTTGTTTAGTATGTACAGACTTTTAAATTGAAAATAGACACAGATAAACAGTTGTCATTTGGTATTTAAAGAAGAAAAAAAAATTCTCTGGCAGTTTTTTGCGTTGTAGCTTTCTTTGAAATTAAATATTGAATACAGTTTTCTGTTCAGTTATTGTCAATTAGTTGAAATATAGTTCAGTAGTGTTGTTAGTGTTCAGGAACAATAATACAATGTCCAATTTACTAATAAAACGAAGCTTCTGTTATTTCCTACAATTAACAGTTAGTAGATCAGGCAAAAGTACAATACAAATAATTTCTTTCAACGTGAGAAAAACGTCAAAAATGACAATGGAAAATTATATCACATTTAATTTTATTTTAAATAATAGGAAATACTATTTTTACTGTCGTACAGCAGTAGAATATCAACGCCATATTTTAATTTTGCAATCATGGAGAACGCCCTGTCTCAGCATTCTAACTCTGCCAGCAAATAGTCTAGCTTTGTCAGAGATAGAACATTTCAAAACCCTTCCTAGTAAAATATTCATTAGGAATTAATTAGTAACAAAAGTTGCTAACAGGTGGCGGTAGTGTGTCAGCGTACAGCTTTAAACTTGAGTTTTATTTTTCTTGCATTTCCTGTTTCATCTATTTTCTCTTTATTTCTATGCGGAACTATAGATTACAGCTTAATTCAGTGTCACATTTGGTAATGTACATCTCAGGGCACCAATTATGAAATTAGAAGAAGAAATAAAATAAAAGTACTGAATTTTCCTTTAATATGATATTTTCTAATATTAATTATTAACTAATATTAACTAATAGATGTTTTTTATTGTTATAACAAATTCCAACATTAATCACATTATTGCACTTTAAAATGAACATGTATTTAATGCAATACACTACACAGATTGTCTTTACTTAATTTCATAATTTTAAAATTATTATTATGATTACAAAGCATCAATGTCATCGTTGGATTTTCAAGCCGTTTTTTTATTCAACCTAAAGGAGGTGGCGACATCTGGCGAGCAACTGTGCAAACATATTTTGAAGAGAACGGAAGAGAAGGAAACAAAAGGAGTGGAATTTTCGTTATTCCAAATTAATGATGCTAATTTTTTTAAAACTTAAGAGGTTTTTTTTTTCTTTTCCCTTAAGTTTTTCAAGTTTTTCTTAGTTTACTGTTGTAAGCAAATAATTTAAATAAAAAGTTAGTGATAGATAGTTATTAAAATATCTGTTATAAATTACATTTTGTAATAAAGACAATATATAAAGTATTCTCAGTCATACGAGGACAGAGCAAAGCAGCGCTGGAGGTGAAGTGAGACCAAGCTCTTATTTAAGGAGGGAAATAAAAGTATCTGCTAAAAATCACTTGATCCGTTTTAGGAGGAAGGATTTTAGAATAAGAGCAGCGTCTGATCATAAGAAGCATCGGAAGAATTAAGTGGAAGACATCGCAGTCAGGAACTACATTACATTCTTATTATTAATACAAATACAAAGTTTGGAAGATTTGGAAGTTCCATCCCTAAGCCAATATTAATATATATTCAACCTCAGTCTCAAAAACAAAAAACAAAAAGCGGTGGCATAGATCCAATTGCCCGTTTTGAATGTTGATATAAAGTTTACATAGTAATTTGGTCAGGCTGAAGTTTCAAATAGGGGAAACATAATTTTTTCCATGGTGTATCCCACAGTACTTGACCATTTGTTCTTTCTATTGGACGTAAGCACATATTCGCTTCATTAGTTCTCAAGTTACAGCCATTGGAGTTACTGAATTACTGTGTCTCAATGTGGAAGATGGAAAAATTGCATTATTATTATTACGACCTCGCATCCCCTATTCTAGTGAATGTTTCATTATCTTCTGAAATCTTTGACTGAAGTGAATATTTTTAATAATTACTATTATTGCTTTTTATTTTGCACGAATCTCGTTGGGTTGACTTATTGTTTACTTGTCTGTCCTAATGGTTCAGCAGAATTCACTTTAAATCATTTGAAATTTATATTACGCATTATTAAAGCTATTACAAATCGAAATCAGCACTAAAATTTTATGGATTAATAAGTTTTTTAGAAAATTTGTTTAAGGTAATAATAATGGGTGAGACCAAAATTTATTTACAAGTGACATCGTGGAACAGCTGTTTCACGCTCATTGGCGATCATCAGTCAGGAGAAGTCACAGTAAATAACAAGGTCTCCGTAATATGAACATTGTGCATTTTTTCTTTGAGGCACCACTGCGCTTCCCATGTATTGTTTAAGGTAATTTTGTGTTTTGATTATCCATTCGTGAATCCCATAATAACTTTTATCAATGACCATTTCATGATGTTTTGGAATGACGTCAGTTCTCCATGAGCTCAGTCTGCAGTGAACATTAATAGTTTGATAATAAACATGTGTGTCTTCCTAAGTCTTACGCCATTTTGTAGGATGTCGTTAATGACGGACTTTAACTAGGATCAACTTAAGGGAAAATTGTATGGTTCTGTTGAATGATTCTATTTTGGTGCTGATTATAAATATTTATTCAACCAACGTTAATCGCATTGTGTGTTTTTCCCTTTATTTAACTGATGATGATGATTAAAATAGTAGAACAGACAAGTAGTTTCGTCTTTTCTCGATTGAGTTCGATTTGAGCAAAATTTGTCAGAATGATTAACTGCCCATCGAAAATGTATTGATTGTTTACCGACTAGTTTTAGGCCAGGTCGCATCCATACCATTCTGAAATGGCTTAATCTAAGCATCCTATTAAGAAGGGCTGTGCTAAGATTGACTTTTTCTTTTCTGGGAAACTTTTCAGATGTTTTTGTAGAGGTGTTGTTGCACCGTGAGAAATGTAGGTTTGTTGGACAGCGCGGAAACGTTGAATTTCTCTGGTGTTCTGCTTGTGCCGTCTTTCATTTGATGTTCACTCCTATTTTGTGTTTGATTTACAGCAGAGAAAGAAAGACTGACATAACAATAGGTTTGTCTCTACAAGACGACGTAATAACACGACAGCTGTTGTCTATTTTTTCCCCCTTCTCTCTGTTTTTCTAACACCCCCCCTCCTTTTCCCGGTTTGTCCGAAATTTGTCTTCGTTTGTCTCTTGTCAACCAACTCGAGCATATTACACCCCTAATAATATTGTCAGGGTCAGAACACTTGGAGTCCTTTTTTATTTTTTTCTCTGAAATTTTAATCGATATTATTATTCTGATTTGATATTTACATTTAATATAAAAAATGATATTTTAAGTAATAAACAAAGTCCCAACCCATATTTATATTCTGAATAGAAAGAGTTAGTCATTGAATATTAATAAATAATCAAATAATTTCTTACATGTTTCGTATGGATATTATCAAAGAATATCAGAGATTAACAAAAATTTAACAACAATAAAGAATTGAAAAAGATTAAGTATCAAAGTAATACTAAATAATTGTAGTTGACAATGACTTAGTGTAATAATATAAACAACCAAATCACTTACAGTCTTATTAAATAGTGAGTTGGTATATATGTCTATGTCATTACCAACTTCCATTATTTGGTATTACTTTGATACTTCATGTTTTTCAATTCTTTATTGTTGTTAAATTTTTATTATGCTAAGATGTTCTTTGATAATATCCATACGAAACATGTAAGAAATTATTTGGATTATTTATTAATATTCAATGACTTAAAAACCAAAGTGTTGTTTTTATGTAAAGTATAAAAAAAATAAATAAAAATATGACATTAATGTAAACTCGGTAGTTTTCTATGAAATCCCACCTGTGGAATTAAGGCTAATTTTATTTTGGATGAAAATCATTCATAAATACATTTTAGGAATGAAAGTGATGGAAAACCCCGGCTTTTTTTGGTAGTTTTGAAGAAAATTGCAGATTTCCTTGGAACTCTTTCGCGGGACGCGGATGTGCACATTTTCAAGACAAGAGGTTTTAGCGCTGTTATGAAGCGGGCAGAAAACCACATGGTGTAAACGATTTTTCAGTTTTTAAATAAAACATTAAAAAAAAAAAAAAAAAAAGGCAAACATTTCCGTGCAGTAAACTGTAGGTTAGGTTAAGTGATATATCATAGTCTCCAGGATATTTCGTTTGGAAAAACGCTCGAAAAAATTTACTTTCCTGTTTCGAAATGACCCGCGCTTTTCCAAATTCTTCTAAGACCGCCATTTTCTTCGTTTTATATGCATGCTTCCGCAAAAAGTCCCGCTTTAAATTCAAATTTTCTTCAAAACTACCTAAAAAACTCGCGGTTTTCCATCACTTTTATTCGTAATATGTATTAAAGAATCGTTTTCTTCCAAAAAAAAAAAAAAAAAAATCTAAATTAGGCCTAATTCTGCAGGTGAGATTTCATAGAATATTCAACCGAAATTCCTATTAACAGCGAATCGAATTCCCTGCTATTTATGTTAATCTGAAAGACTTTTTTTTGTTTTTTGTTAATTTGTTTGGTTTCTTAAAGTAAATGCACTTTTTCCGTTTAAGATAACATATATCCTAATTTCAGTTTTATTGGTATGCTTTTCCATGAAAGATCAGTATTGCTTTTGGCACCTAAAGACTAGATTAGATTAGAATGTGGTGAATGTGGGCGGCAGAAAGCCAAGCACCGCGACCAGTAGATCTATTGTGCTAAACTTACGGAAATGAAGACACATGAGAGAAAGACTCAAGGAAAATGGGAGAACCCCGAGAAAACCTGCCCAGCGCGGATCGTACACCATCACGAAACCCACATGAAAATCGAACCCAGGACTCAGAAGTGAGAGTATTATAAGTAAGGAACAATAAGTAAAGCATGATGGTATAAAAAAAAACTGCCAAAAATACATTGCGATTCTTCTTCGGAAGCTAAAATGATAATGGTAGATAAATGTTATCAAAGGTTATTTCCCGGTTAATTTTGATAGAAATTAGACCCATAGCTACCGAACACTCAATATACAATCTGTTATGACAATAAAATAAAAACCCAAATACATGGAAATGCTTAAAATTTACTATAACTGTCTTTGGTGCAACTATATTTGGTTCTTTAACTCTGTGAGAAAGTTGTCACACCAACTATAAATTCGTGGATAACTTTGTCTGTTATTTTTATAATGACTTCATTACCTCTTTCGAAAGTTCATTATTTTTGTAACAATAAATAAAATATGAATCTAATGTTAGGTTTAATTCTTGTATTTAGCTCACAAATTTCTCCTTATAAAAGATAGCTTAAAAAGATTTTTTTTCCAAGCTTAAACGTTTAAAAACACAAAGAAACAGAAGTTTTGAGCCTAATGCTAATTAACTAAGACTCTATTAAAATAGTGGTTGTTCTAGATTTTTCTATCTCTTCAGCTGCAATTAAATTCTTTTACTTGGCGACTCGAAAAGAAAGGAACTTTTTTTTTTTTTTAATTCTTGTCAAATTGTTTTAAATTGAATTAGTTTGATAGTAATTTTTTCTAGTAATTTTGATTGTAATATTTAAATTTAATAATAATGTAATGTTTGTAGTGTCCAGAATAGGGAGAAAAGTTATAACGTTGCTTTAACATATCATTTTCATTGTTAATTTCTAAAGCCACAGTGTTTGTCGTTTTCTGTTTCCCATGGAAAAATTATCTTGTTTTCAACCGATTTCGTCTTAATTAATCACATTTTTATTTATAAGCAGTTTGTAGCAGTTCTATTTATAAGTGTTTGTAGGAAATTCTGTTTTAACGAAAAATACTTTTAGTAAAACCTTCAAAACTTCAATAATCGATTTTAATAAATTTCTTATTTTTAGATAATAGGTACTTATAAAAAACTATTACAAATTATGAAAAATGATTCAACTTTCTCTAAGCATTCTTCAATATTTTCAGTTTTATTTAGGAATAAATATTTATTTACAAATTTATAAGAAAAAAAAAAAAAAAAAAGTACACGAGAGGCTGATCAGTGTATGTTATTTAAATGTTCAAATAGAAAAGGACACAAAAGTTTAATTAAACATCTAGGCTAAGTAAACTCAAGAAGAGTGAGGGTGACAAAGGAGGTATTGTCTCCAATAAAGTGGAGTCGGGAGCTATCTTATTTCTTAATATATAAAGCTGAAGAGTTTGTGTGTTTGAACGCGCTAATCTCAGGAACTACCAGTCCGATTTGAAAAATTGTTTTTGTGTTAGATAGCCCATTTATTGAGGAAGGTTATAGGCTATATAACATCACACTACGACCAATACGAGCGGAGCAGTAAACATAAACGTCAACAACGAGGGCGGCGGCGGCGGCGGCGAGTGACCGGCTTCGCCGCACGACGAGAACCGAACATTACCGAGAAAGGCCGAATTTAACGCGGGTGAAACCGCGGGGCACAGGTCATTCTTTAATAAAAGGTTTTTTATATTTCATTGAGGGTTGAACTCATCTTAAGAGGAAACATCTGTAAACCTTTCTGCAATCGACCTCTTGAGTTATTTCAAACAATTGCAAATTAGAATTAAAAAAAGCATCGAACCTGTATTTTATATATGTTATGAATCACAGCTCACAAAATAGTTTAAAAACTCTAAATACTTTTTATGAAAAAATAAAAACGAGAAAAACAGCTGAACTTAGCTAAACCCCTTTGATCCACTTCCAGTAAATAAAGAGGTAGGAAGTGTTTTGGCTTCGTGGGAAACACTCAATTACATTGACCCAGTAATGATGAGGATGGTTTTGTAATAGGAATTAGATAATTGATTAAGGACACAGACGTTGGTGGTTTAATACTGCTTTTAACATCCAATGTAATCGTTTGCCAGTAGCTCCTTTGTATCCGATCCGCCCTGTGAGAGTGTTGGATGGCTGAATGGTTGATATTGCTGCTATGCATTAGAAAATATTGCGATACAAACCTTCAGTGTTAATTAAAATCCTTTTAAAATCGAAATGGCTAACCTCAGGACACCAAAACTCAAACATTCTTGGCATTACTGTCCAGATTGTTTGGAATTCCATTCAAACCCAATTGCCGAAGGTTCCAGAGGATTTGAAGTTGGGCAACTAATAGGAATGGCTAACGTAAATTAAAAGTAATTTATTAATTTTCCTCTGAGGAAATCAAAGCAACAATTCAAATACATTGGATCATATATATATATAAACTCGGAAAATGCAGAGAACAAATACTACTTCTGTAATTGGCGAAGCCTTCCAATACAAATTTATTAATAATTTCATGTTTTTATATTACGTAAAATTAAGTGATAAAAATTTGAAAATTCTTTTTATTCTATAAAAAGAATTATTAAATGTAGAAACATTTGTAATGAAAACGTTATGATGGAAAGCAATCTTTAAAACGGTGGAAAAGATTGTAATGATTCAGATTATAAATTCTGAATAAAAAAATCTAATAAAAATAATAAAAAAATCATATAAATATTATTCTGCAGTTTTCAGGACATTTTTATACGAATCAAGTCATTATGTAGTATATTGCATAAAGTTTCCTGCAAATGCCGCTGCGTGCCGCCACTATCTGTCTCCCAGCCGTTTCTCAGTTTTACGACTTGTGCCTGCTCGCAACTCCTCCCATCCCATCCCTTTTTTTTTTCCCCCCATGATTTATGAATGATTCGTCTTAGTTTCCTCGATATCAAAAATGCTGGAAATTTGAGAACCCCAGTTTCTCATTAATTACCCAGGAGGTTTGGAAACACCAGGGATCATAGAATAAACAACGAGAGAGAGCTACTGTATCACTATTTGTATTCCTCGATGGTCGTCCGTTCCTAGGAATTAAAGTACTTTTTTTTTGTGTGTAAAACATTAATTAACAATGTTCATTACAGTGTAGGATTCATCTGAGTAAGTTCATGGTTAGATCCAGCAGCTTCAACAATTAGTTTATTAGAGGTAAAAAGAAGACGTGCTTCCATTTCTGTTTTGGATCCATGATTTCTAGAAGCTAGTAGAAGCTGGGGGGAGTAGCAAAAAAGATTTAGGAATTATAGTCCTATAAAATCATACTTTGCTATTAATTTCCTTTATTTTATAAAGATTAAGGAAAATAGTAATTAAAAGCTAAACTGAATAATTTTATTCATTTCAGTTTAATTATCAAGCTATTAAATTTTAGTAAACAAAAAACTTATTAAATAAATCTTAAGCCTAAAAATTATTATAAAATTTTTTCGTGTGCATAGTATATACAGTGCAACTTGGATAATTCGAAGCTGAAGGGACCGCTACAAAACTTCGAATTATCCAAAACTTCGAATTAAACAAGTTACATCTTTTAACTTTAATTTCAGGTCCACTGAATGCTTGAAAAGATTATTCTGTCAATAAGTATTTATTCAGAAAGATCATGGTATGAAAGACATAAACACTATATGTTTGTAAACAAAATAAGATTTATATTACGTAAGCTTCAGTACATATTATATTCAATACAGAAATAAAAAAAAAAAAAAGTTTTTAAAAAAATTGTGCAATGTCTGATTGTTTTGTAGAATTCAGTCGCTTAAGGTTAGCAAAATCATCAAGCATGTTTAGTGAACGGAAAACAGCTTCACTTACGTTGGTTTGTCCTTCAATGTACCGACGAAATTCGGCGCTATCCCGTACTCGTTGGCGATTTGGCATTTCTTCTTCACAACCTTTTCCACCTCGCGAATGACGGCGACCTTTTCAGCGAACGTTAAATTCTTGTACACGCGTGGTTTACTGAAAGACATGGTGACACTGATAGCAGGAAGCTCGAATGGCGTCTGAAGCATCAAGTGTCGAATAGCGTCACGTGTCGAACGGTGGCGGGAAGGGATTTCAGTTGTCACGTGCCGAATTTCTTAACGATGAAAAGCCGAAAAGTCGTTATGGTTCGAAATTTTTTATAAAAAACTTCGAATTAAGGAAGTTGAACTTCGAATTATCCACGATTTTTTAACATTGATTTAATAAGAAATTCAAGGGACCAAGAGAAATCTTCGAATTAACCACGATTTCGAATTAAAGACGTTCGAATTATCCAAGTTCCACTGTATATTATGATATCCCAGGAAATCGGGAAAAAAAAAGGTAAGATGAAATTAAAATTCTTTTAACGAATCCAGTGATTTTACTATTGGCCATCATTACAGTGATTATGAACTCTGTGCGGAGCTCATTTGTGGAAGTTGCAAGTGGCTGTTTGATAAAGAAAAAGACTTATAAAGATGGTTTCGTATCATGTTTTAAACAGACGACCAGCACTAATAAATGGGAATAACATCTAATTGTGGAACAATAGATTAAATTTATATCTGTTTTATTACCTATTGACATTAAATCTCCTATTGGCTTCTTTTTAAAAGTAATAAAAATGGATTATTATCCTGGTTTCTTAATTGAGTGGAAAACGTGATACATCGATTATTAGTGGTAATAGGGAGACTTTAAGAGCCCGCATAATTTAAAAACACAGTTCAAATTAATTACATTTTCTTGGGTTAAATACATAAAAAATAAAACATATAAAAACATAATATAAACATACTTGTAGTAGGTAAATTGATGTATGTAAACTGAACATTTTTAACCTTAAAGAAAGCCCGTGGTTTTTATTTGTTTAAAATCTAGAGAATATTTAAAAAAACAAAAGGAGGGTCTCTGTTAATCCGACCTTATGAATAATCGGCGTTTTACTGTACTTTTTGTTTAGATATTTTGTAAGAAGAATCTAATAAATTTAGGATGATGGTTTAGATGAGAACTCTTAAATGATTAATTATTTCTTTGATTTATTTATTAAAGTAGCTTTGAAAATACACTAACTTTCTAGAACATTTTTTGGTAATTTTGAGTTTGGAAATTGAATTAACCTTTTTTATGAAATTGTAAATTTAAATTTAAATAAATAGAAGAATGGTTACAAGTAATAACAGTTTGTTAGTCAGGGGATAAGTGATTGTCAGAAGTAATATTGTTTATAATGAGTAAAGTCCTCCTAGCGAAAGAATGACTCTGACCTTGAACTACAACAATGATCTCTTAATCATTCCAGGACTGAAGTTTGTATAGAGAAACTATTCACAATCGCCAATCAGAAGCCAAGCACTTTCCCGCCATAAACACTGACATATACAATCGATTCAAATTCTACTATTGCGACATCTGGTGGCCACGGTCGTTCTTTGGTTTACCCGATAGTAAGTGATTGTTGTTTTAAACTATGTCTAGGAGAGTGGATATGATATGTGACATCTCTTAAATCATTTCATTGTTTAGAAAAAACTTGAAAAAGGAAAGAAGAAAAGACTTCCCGAAAATTCGTTTAATAAATATATTTCATAATATATTTTTGTGGAGATGATGTTTATTTGTTAATATGAACATTTTTTTTAGCCTAAATACAGATAATTGAAGTTCAGCTTACGAAAGAAAACGATATTTTCGCTAATGTGTAATTATGACAGTTTTTGAATAATTATTTTTTTTTTCTCTTATTTATTCGTACGCAAAATTTAAGCTTTACAAATTGACTTAATGTTATTTCCCCATTAAATATTAGTTATTGTTTATTTTTGAAGAAAGGAATAAATAAAAAATAATAATAATCCACAAGAAAGTGAAAAATTAAAATTAAAATTTTAATTAAAAAAAGTTTTTATTAGATTTTATTAAAAAAGTTTATTTTAGTTTTTTTTTTAATTTCATTTTTTTTTATTATCGAATTTGATTTGTATTTCCATTAAATGTAGTTGTTTTCTGTTTGTACAGATGAAATCTAATAATTGTAAAGTTCCATTTAAAGAGCATTTTAAATTTTATTTTTTTTTTCATTTTCGAATGTTCGTTCATAGCCCAGGTTCCCAACATGGGGATCTCTGCGGCTATTTTGAGTTGCAATTTCTAGGAAATATAACCACGAAGGTTTTCAATATTTATTTATTTCAGTACGGCCTACATTGCAATATTCTACTAGGGCTTGTAACACTGAATTTTGACAAATGAAAAAATATTCACTATGGTGCAAAATTCAATATCAAAATTTATTTTTTTAGTTCTGGTGTGCTGTGTATCCAAATATCATTGGGCTTACTTTTCGAGCGTTACTTCCATGTTGCCTCTGACAGATTGGATCTTCAGAACAAAGGCACGAAACAGACCGTGTTGAGGTTGGCTTGAATCAAACACTGATGCAAAGACAACTATTGCCTTAAACATTAGGTTAATTAAATATAAAGTTAGAATTATTTTCTGAAAAATGTATTTTTAATGTGTTTTCTTTATCCTATTTTATGCAAATGTGGCGGGGACTGCAGATTACTTGGATATGAGAAAAGGGGGTCGCGACTCGAAAAAGGTTGGGAAATACTGGTCTAGATTAAGTGACCGTAGTGTCCTAGGGACGTCCATTAATTACGTGAGGTGTTTTTTAAAAAAATTGGACCCCCCCCTCCCCGTTGGTGAGATTTGGTGAGATTTTGCCGGACCCCCCTTCCCCCTTGGTGAGATTTCAAAAATTTTAACAACCAAAAAAAAAATAAAAAAAACGCAAATCTTGCTTTAACAACCAAAAAAAAAAAAAAAAAAACGGAAATCTTGCTTTAACAACCAAAAAAAAATAAAAAAAAACGGAAATCTTGCTATGATATATATTTTCTCTGAATGAAAAAGTTTACATGAGATTTTCGTTGACCCCCCCCTCCCCCTTTTGACCTCACGTAATTAATGGACGTCCCCCTAGTTAAAAATAGAGGAATTATGGGAAAAGAATTCAAGGAAAGTCTACAATTTGTCTTCAAGTGATTATCCTGCCTCGGATTTGTTTCAGTTATTTGATAAACTTATTTTTTAGTAAGAACGGAAAAAAACAACAACAACAACAAAAAACAACAAGATAGCGATAAGTAAACCAATCACAATGCTTCGCAACAGCTTCTAATACATGAATGAAGAAAATTATTCAAAAGTTAATAAAAAACGCCGACTTATAAATAAGCGGAGTGAAAAGTCGGTTGCGTGCAAATTAGAATAGATTTATATTTTAAAAGGATTAGGTATTTTCGGCGTTCGCCGACTTTGTGATCCTACCCTAACTCATCTACAACAGTTATGGGTGCATTAGGTTTCAGTTAAGAATGACGATTATTCCACATAAATAGGGGCGGTCTAGGAAATGCGCGCGCGAGTCTGTTTGCGACCCCATGCTATCTTACCCACCGCTATTTATATGGAATAATCGTCATTCTTAACTCAAACCTTGGTAATACACTGAATTCCTAATAATGATTTTAAAAAAAGAGATAGCTTTTTTTAAAAAGAGGTAGCTCCTATCTATATTTCGTAAGATACAGAAAAATCACTATTTTTATGGAATAATCGTCATTCTTAGCTCAAACCTTGTTAGACTGAATTCAATAACTTTCTTCATTCACGTATCAGAAGCCGTTGCGAAGCATTGTGATTGGTTTACTAATCGCTATCGCTACCTTGGAGCCCGACCAGCTAGAGACACAAACTCTACGGCTGTAAACTACTCTTGGCAAGACCTTTTCAATGGCACCTTAATCAAGTCTCTAGCCCTCGTGGTTGCTGAGTTGATACTTGTCCACAGTCTGTTGATACTTGTCCACTGGGGATATAAGGCTTCACGGTATCAGAAGTCTAAAAAAAAAAGAGTGGTAGTAAAAATCTGCTTGGCTTAGAATTGTTATCTCAATGTATGATAAAATTGCAATGAATAATTCTAATGTTTATGTTACATTTACATAGAATGGCAACGAATCTACATTAGGTAGCACATGTTGTGGATATATTTTGTATAATATTACAGAAACTTTCAATCTGATATGAATTGAAACTTTTCTCTAATGAAATGTTGTCTTTCTGTATCGTCCAAAAACGAAAGAAATTACTATTTCAGCGTAATTTTAAAGAAAAGGAAGATAGATCTGTCTGACCCTCGCCCAGTAAACTTTAGATCGAGTGAATGAATAATCTTAAAACGGACAAGACGACATTAATTCTAGTCTCTGTAAAGAAATTTCTGCGCGACGATGATGTAAATTATTATAGGAAAAATAAATTAGAAGTGAAGTGATGACGTAAAGTATCGTAGGATAAACATATTCAAACGAAGTGTTGACGTAAGTTGTGATTGGATAAATATATTAGAAGCGAAGTGATGACAATATTGTTATCTAACAATGCATATTAATTTGTTTAATAATCTTTTGTCGTCTGATAAAATCAATTGGTTTTAGGCAACTGAATAAATATTTGATGAGATTGAATTTACTTTAAGTTATGGAGTGAATACTGTTTGTATTCGGCAGAGATAATTTACAAAATCCGTCGATGACTTTTCTTATTTTTATTTTTTATAACTAAAAAAAAAATAAAAAAAAATCAACATTTGAAGGAAAGTGAGCTTTAATTTCTTTCACGAATCAAACAACTTACATTACAATGTAACTAAGATAAATGGTAAATATATAAATATAAATACAGTAAACTCTCGATTATCCGCGAAATTGGATGGCGCGGCAACCCGGATAAGCGAATTCCGTGGATAATCCGAAATAGGACGAAAATCAACACAAAAATGCTTTTAACATGTTTTATTTACATTAAAATGGCATTATATACAGTTACAGTACATACATTATAAACAATTATTTTATTTTACTTTATTTACTCCTGTAATTTAGTGTAACCTGCCGGCCTAAGCTCCGCCCACAAGGTCGTTCTTTAAATTGTTTGTCTATAATTGTCTTCCTTAAGTTCATTTTTAGGCATTAAAAAAAAAAAAAAAATCAAAATGGATTTTGGAGGTAAGGGAGGGCAAAAGAATAGTTCTCTATTTTCCAAATTTATTTTTTTCTTTTCTAATAATATTGGGTTTATGGGCAAAAATTGACTAATTATTATGAAAATATTAATTTTTTTAATTTTAATTAATAATAATAAAAAAATGAAGATTCTGGTTGGAATAAATTTCCATTGTTTTGTCTGATTCCAAATATTTGTTGTTGCTTTTTCCAAATTTAAGTTCGTCCATGAATTCCTGCTGAGGAGTTATTAAAGGCATTGTTGGAACAATAAATTATTTTTATGCGTTAATTATGATATTAATAAGTTAAATGATGCAGAAAAGTGTGCGCCAGCCAGTAAATAAAAATGCAATATCAATTCATCATTAGGCAACTTAATCAAATTTTGCTCGGGTGGATGTGCCGTGGATAATGCGGGTTTAATTGAGATTAGTTTTCTCATTGATATCCAAAAATGCATCGGGTCTGCGAAGAAGATCTTCTTTTTTCTTTTCTATTTTAGTAATAATTAGGCAAAAAAAAAATAACGTCTTTACAGATTCAGATTTATGCAAATAGAATAAAAAAGAAAAATCCATCTGAAACTTCAGTTTAATTGAATAAAAGAAACAGACAGACAGACAGACATGATTGCAGCCGTTTCTTTTTTTAAAAAAAATACAAAGAACGATTCACCGTAAACATTATATTTTTGAACGTAAATACAGTATACTCTCGATATCTCGAAGTCGAAGGGACGCTAAAAAATATTTGAGATAGCGAGTTTTCGAGGTAATAAGGTCATAACCAAAACAAAATTTCACGAAAAACATACGGAATAATATTCTAAAAATTAGAGTCTTGATAGATAAGAATATGAATAAATATGTAATGATAGTTGACAATAAGTCTAAATACAGCAATGATAATTTTAATTTTTAAAAGTAGTCGAAAATAATTATATTAAATTGAAAAGAATTAGTAAAATATAATGAACTTACATTGCTAGAATTTCTTAAAAAAGTCCAGTATCGTGGCCTGGCGACATCTCTTTTGAAATTGTTCTTCAACCAATTTTTCTATTTGAAAAATAGCACCAAAGTCATCGTTTTCCACATTTTCACTTATTTTTGAAATCTCGTCGTTACGGACTATTAACGTGATTACACTTTATTTATTTATTTATTTATTTATTTATTTATTTATTTATTTATTTATTTGTATTACCTGAATATTTCGGAAAAAAACTTTTATTTTTGTTGGAATTTTTTGTTTTATTTTTTACAAAGTATAAACTAACGGAGTCAGTTTTTGAGGTCATATGTTATAGGCTTGTGGGAAATTTTTTTTAGATAATTATAGGCTTGTGGGAAATTTTTTTTAGATAATTATAGGCTTGTGGGAAAATTTTTTTAGATAATTTTTATCGGCTTTTTTTAATCCTGATTCTTGTATTGAGCTCCTTCTGTTTTCGTGTCATATGGGAGGTCGTGAAAATCGACTTATTCTGAACTAATCATTTCCTACATTCTATTTGAATCGCTCTTCGAAAACAATTGACTTACTGATGTCAAAATACTCAGCCCTAATTTAGTCCTAAACTCATTTATTTTCTTCATATTCAAGGCACACAAAAACTTCTTCTCAAATTCTATGAAAAGCCCAACATGTTTTCACGTATCATCTGTTCCCTTTCTATTGATTTTATTCTTTGATGAAATTTCCATAACACAAGGGTAAAGCAATGCTCAGCTTCCATTTCAATATGGCTTTAAGCGAAATTTTCTAAACTATTTTAATCATTGCACTACAGTTTTTGACAGCTAATATTCAGTTATATCATCATTGATAAGTAAGTTCGTTATATGGTACCTGTCTGTTATCACTATTGCTCATATTTCTTTAAATTCCTGTTTTATATTAAATTTCATAAATTTTGAATATTTTATTGAGAAATATATACCTAATATATTTATGCAACCAAATTCTCTTTTGATGAATTGTTATGGTTTTTTTTAACTTACTCATCTCTAGGAACTTGGTTGGGCTACAACAATTATTACTTGTTTTACAAAAAAGTAACAGAAATATCATTTCTTTGGTTAATAGTTTCTTTGGTTAACATCTTCATCTTAGAAATTACTTTTTTTTCCCGGTTCTAATTTCAAACAATTTTCAATCTGACTTGATACAAGATAGCTTTTCTCAAGTGTTCTGCTTAAAGTGCTTCAAATTACCTAGAGAGTTTTATGATAAAGAGTTTTATGATATATATATATTATATATATTTTTAATGTTACCAGTTCTGTTAGGTATAATTTATATAAAATTATACCTGTGTTATAGGTGCTGATTGTTTAATGTATGAATAAAATTAAAATTAAAACAAATATTAATTAGTAATAATACTTTAGTAGTCTAACAACAATTTTCTCATCAATGATATCTGCAGTTAATTGTGTTTTAATATCTTTAATTTTATTACTAGTATTAAACTGCCATTTTATTTGATTAAGCAATTTGAATTTAATAAAATTAATAATTCTATAAAATTCTAAAATAATATAATTATATATTTTAGAATTATTATTAGGTTAAGGTACATCAAAAATATTCTGCCAATTATTCCTAGTATTAATATGCGAAAGAAATTTTTCTTTTTTCGGATCTGATTTTAAAAACAAATCGTTTAAAATAATTTTTAAATGATTTTTTTCTTTAAAAGAGTGAAAATTTTATATATTTTTTCTACAATTATTATATTCCAAGTTATTCTTATTGAAGTTATTAAAAATATTTTTAGTTATATGAAATATCAATTTATTTATATTATTCAATTGTATTCTATTTAAATGATTCCAACATTCAAGACCGTAGTCTACAATTGAATCAACTAAAGACTTGTAAAGATTATTTTTTTCTTCACAGAAAGTATATATCTAACATGAGCAAACATAAATAAGCAGCTATTTGATTTTTTTATAATTATAATTTCCATGTGTTTTTCCGTAGATAGTTGTTATCAATAAAAATGCCAAAATATTTATGAGTATGAACAATTTCTATTTTATTGCAATCACAGACAATATCTTGAGTTTGGTTCTTGTCTAAGATCAAGCAATTTGGCTGATGAAGTTTGAAATTAATATTCGGTATTATTAATTTGTTCTTATTTTTATAAACATAATTTTTTTTTTTAATTTATACTTTTGTTTTTCACAGACCAATTTACAACATTATTTAGATCTTCTTGTAAACTTTTATAAACTTCTAATTGTTTTTTTACTATAACTCAATAAAAGAACATCATCAACGTAGATATAAAAATGACATTTTTGCAAATTATAATTTAACGAATTTATATATAAAATAAATAACAAAAGGTCCCAAATTGGAACCTTGACGAACTCCAATTCTAATATTGTACAACTTACTAATACTATTCCCAATTTTGATTCTAAATTTTCTATTACTTAGATAATTTTTTAGTTGTTTAGTTAAATTTGGTCTCGAAGGCCTATGAACATAATTTTTTTAAATAATGTTATGATTTATGCTAACGAACACTTTATTGAAATCGACGAAAGCAATATAAATGAAATAACCATTAATTCAAGAAAGTATATATACTATTGTTAAGATTTGAAAGTAAATTTCTTGTACTAGTTTTTTAATTATATGCATATTGATTAGGGTTTAGTATTTTGTTTTTAATAATATAATTACATATTGTTTTTGTTAAGTAACTTTCCATAATCTTTGAGATATTCGGTAAAATGGAAATTGGTCTATAATTATTGAAATTTCTTAAACTGCCACCCTTACGTATCGGAGTGATGAAGGCATTTTTACATAAATTGGGATACAATCCAGTACAAAAAATTTTATTAAATAATTCAACAATTAAAGATGAAATATATTTCTTAAAATATTAATTTCTGATACGGTAATATAATCTTTGATCAATCGAAAAATTAGTGTTAGCTTTTTGAATTATATTGTGATGATTTTTGTAGTTATATTTGTACCTTAGTTTTATTTATTCTATTTTATTCTATTTACTCTTATATATTTTTAGTGTTCTGATTACTCATCATTTAATATATTGTACATTTCAAATTCTACCGTTAACCGTCGATTCTGTTTGTTTATTTTTAAATTCTTTCCTTTGGTGTGCTACCCATAATTCCCTATAATTTAAAAGTTACAGTTAAAATCACATGTCATTTAAATTCCCCAAATGAGTTGTAAAGCACACCAACCAACAGCAACCACTGTACATAGGGTATGTAAACTCATGCTCTCCCAAAAATAAACAGATTCCAGTTCAGATCCAACTAGTCTCAGTCTATCTTCTTTTACGAACCAGAGGTCAAATTAATTCACCTCAATATTAAGAATCTCAAAATAATTAGGGGGTAACAACAGCATTGAATTTCTTAAATTTACTTAATCTATTATTGTATTCTGAAATTCATATTATTATTCTCAATAGAAAAAAATTTTTGAGAAGGGTTTTTGAAAATTTTTGGATATGATTTTATTATCATAAAATTGAAATAACTTAGTTAATGATATTATTTGAATAATTATATTTATTTCTTACATATTTGTTAATAAGGACCAAAAATTTCTAGTCGAAGTTTGACTATAAAAAAAGAATTTTATAATAATATTTTCTAGATTTATTAATGTAGTTTTTTATCCAATTTTTTTTTTTTATATTCTAGTTCATATTTTTTATAAGTTCTGTTATTTTTATGTTGTTTAAATAATTTATTTTTTTCTTCATTAGGATTAAGTGTACTCGTATTCATCCAAGGTTGTTTATATTTAATTAAAAGATCACTTTTTTTTTTATTTTTTACATCTTGATTGATAACATTTTTAAAGTTTTTTTCCTATCGTTTTTCATTATATTAGATAATTTTTTTATATGAAAATTAGTATCTTTTTGGATATGAAATTTTTTTCTAATTTCTTCAGTCAATTTAATTATTTTATTTTAAGAATAAACTTCTCGATAATTGAAGATTAAATAGAAAATTTAATTGACATCATAGAATAAATGCAATTATTAGGTAATAAATGAAAAAAGTATGTATGTTCCTTAATATTACAGGAAAATAAGATTATTATATAAATTAGGTTTTAAATACTACATATAAACTATATGCAATAAGATAGGTAAGGATACTGAGTGCTGGTGTTGCTACCATGACATTGTTAGTTGAGGGACCGGATCCAGCCCAGAATCGAAGCCCATATCCTGAAGCCCTGATCCAGCCCATATCCTGTTGCTTTTGATATGTTGCACGTGATCGCTTTGGCTGTTGAGAACATTTTAGTAACAACACTCATAAGTCGGTTTTTTTCCTTTCTTTTATCTTTCATTTTGATGTGGAAATCTTTTTATTAAAGAAAAAATGATCTGGAACATTAGTAAAGAAAGCGGATTTTGTCAAAGATTTCCTAAAATTTCTTATCATTATTGATATTATGGTATCATTAACTCTAAAACTAGCTAGAAACATCCATTCTTATTTCTAAAAGTAGGTAGATTTATATACCTATCCGTTAGATGACATTTTTAATAATTCTACATTCTACATTTAGCTATAAAATAGTTGAATTTGATAACCCTGGGTTTATATTATTACCTTATTTTCCTAGTACATTAAAGTTCAGCAAAGCAGTTTGCGTGTTTTATACGAATTTCTGAACCGCTGCGCTGGTTAGATCTTCATGAAACTTCATATATTTATATAACTTTTCTTTTTTAAATCTTTCCTAGATATATCCTTGTTGAAAAATTAGCACAGGAAGGCGATAAAAATTCGCATAGAAAAGCACTTGGTCTGAGACAATAGATCAAACAAGGAGTATTAATCTGTTATTTTCAATAAGGATTTTCGCGCGCTTTGATTCGCGCTGTGTTTGATGCGCGCTTTGAACCGGGTTTGATGCTCGGTGGAGATCGGGATTTTTCCAGCTGAATTTTCCTCCAGATGAGCCCTAAGGTCCTCCCAGTCCTCTGTAGATTGAGGATTGGCTTGCTTTCCCGGGGTTAGAGGCGGACGGGAGTCGGACTGACCAACCCACCTCAACTTAACCGTTGGTCACGAACGCCGGGAGCCTTACCTCCCTTGACCCACATAGGACTGTAGTGGGATACTACATTTGTGAATCACCTGATATCAATCAATTTTTAAATTGGAATATTTTTTTTGTAATGTGAACTTACACGTATAAGCTTAATTACAGTAATATAAGATAATTGTAGCGTTTGTTCCGTAGAAGGCCTAGTAGAGGGAGAAGATCAACAAATTACAGCTTTGATTTAGTTGATATCGCTTAGAAGTCTTTCTCAAAAAAAAAAAACCAAAGCATCTGAAAGGGAAGGAAATAGTTTTCGATACAAGGTACTTTTACACTGTTCTTATTCTTCAGTAAACCATTTTATAGAATGAATTTTATTTGTGTTCTGAATTGTCATTCCTCTCACTCTACAATAAGCAGTTTAATATTTGCATAATAGTTTGCATTTGCTTTTAATTTTATGTTAGGCTTTGATGGATCTTTCGTTTAGAGAATGAGTTATATTTTTATTTTCTTCTGTGCCTTTTCTTTTTTTTTTAATTTATTATTTTCCATTTTCCTGTAACGAAATTATTCTTAATACGACTTAAGTAGGTCTAAAAAGAAGCATGTATTACTTTTTATGTTTTTCTGTTTTCGTTCCTTTTGCTGTGCAATTATTATTATTATTATTATTATTATTATTATGCAAATGTTTCTATTCTTGGGTTTCTCCATCTGAGACAACATGGCGGGTAAAGGACTAAAGCACATGTTGCCAAGTGTAAAAAGTGTGAAAGAGCTATTAAGGATGTGTGTGGTTGTGTCCATAAATTTCCTAACTATGCGTGTTGTATTGAGTACCACAGCCTTCTGAAGCTGTGCATAAGGAGTCCTGTGTGTTTTTATGGAGTCCTAGTGTGCCGAGGCAGTGTTACAGTGTGCTAGCTATTGATGAACGGTCGACGCTACCTGATTGTGACTGTGGAGGTAATCTGTTTGGGAGAGAAGGGGGCAGCCTGATATGAAGTGGTCGATCTTCTCATGTGTAGTGTGGCCCTTCCTGCGTGTCCAGGATGTGGATGTCCACTTCCTACAGTCCAATTCATAACCCTCCAAATTCGAGGTCTTTCCGCATATTATATGTAGCTTGCGGCATTTGTGGATTCAAAATTCCATTCCAATGTCTTTGGTGAACTGTCTGGGGACTTGTAGTAGATTAGTAATTTGAATGTTGGTTGTGGCGAAAAGTTTAATGTCATCCATGGAGAGTATTTTTCTACGCTGTGATTTTTGTACGCTGTCAATAGTGCCTGAGGTAAGCCTGCAGCAGTGTTTTGTGTTGTCTAGCATTTGGCTCAAAGTATTCAAGGCGAGGCAGAACCAATGAGAACTCAAGGAGTCTCTCTGAAAAATATCTCTCTAGGCATGGGGAAGCGTATGGGGAGTGTAGTGATGAACGTGCTGGAGGTGCTCAAGTGTAGTGTTGTGTTCCAACTCTGCATCGTGGCGTCAGAATGCCGTGATCTTGGGGTGTATTTTGTAGAGATGAAGAGTGCATAGGAGCCAGGAATGAGGGATCGAGTCAAATGCTTCTTGTAGTCAATATATGCGATATATAAATTCCTATTCTTCGCGCACGCCTGCTGCAGGATTACCGAGTCAATAAGGAGCTGCTCCTTACAATCCTGGGAATAACTGCAACAGCCCTTCTGTTGTTTGGAAAGGATGATATGTCTCGATGTGCAAATTTTGTCTGTACGGCAGAAGGTGAGGAGTTTATGTATGTGGAGGCAAGTGATTGGAGGGTGCGCCGTTCAGTGTTCTTTCTCTGTAGGTATGTGACACCCTGCGTGAGGACAAGAGGTATTTGTTCTGGATGTTGGATTATGTCAGTGAGGGTGAGAGCTAGCTTCCCATGAATGGACGTGAACCTCTTGATCTAGAAGTGATGCACGCCATCTGTATCAAGAGCCTTTGAGTTGTATACTTGTTTTAGTGCTGTCTGTATGTCTGTGAAAAAGGGCATTTAGGGTAGATGTTCAGTGAGTTGTTGTTCCTCTGGTGCTTTGTCATTGTAGGAGATGGATTAAATTACAGAAACGACCAGCATTCATATAATTCCTCGCTGGTGGAAGCGTTTGTTTTGGGTGTAGAAGATGAAAGGGATCTGTAGAATTTTTTCTCATTGTATTGAAAAGTGTTGTTCTGTTGTTTGCGCAGAGTGCACTGTTTGTAATCTTTTTGCAAGTGCACTCAGTTTTTGTTTCAGTGTATCGAGATGTACCTGAACCTGGATATGATGGTTTGAGTGTGAGGGGCGAGTGTTTATGTGCTTGAATATCTTCCTGACTGGCACATTTTAAATTTCTTTGATTTGTTTCCTGCACAGTATTGTGTGAGCTGGATATGTCGTCTCTAAGGTAGCTGATGTATTCTTGTGACTGTGAAGTGGGAGGTATGTGGTGGTGTTTGATTCCAAGTGCCCGAATGGTTCCCTGTGCCCCGCAGTCGAGTGTTGTGTGTATGTCTTGTAACGATATTGTCAAGGTGTTACGGACTAGTGTGTGTGTGTTGTTATGGTATATGATTGTGGTGAGTTGTTTTGATGTGTGTACTTTGGGGGGTGACGGACTGAGTGTGGTGCCACCACTCTATAGGCATATATATTGTGCTAGTGCAGTGCAGAAATGATCATGTGCGGCTTGTAATATGTCAGTAGTTGTACTGTTGGGGCATGTGTATAAATTGCTTCTGTGTTTGCCATGCGGGGTAGTGTCTTCCAGTGGGGTAACCTGTAGTGACCAGAACAAGGCTGTTAACTTCTACCGAACGTCGCTGATTCACTATCCGCTGTTCGCTAAGCCCTAACGATGGGTGACGTAAGGTGAATGCGAGGTGTAGTGGCTGTCTGTATCATGTGAGGTGAGTCCCTAACTGTGTAACAGTGTAGAAGTCGACAATGAGAGTCTGGTGCATCTCCGATGACCACTGGATGCGCTTGAGCGGTTTCCCAGTCTTGAAGGTCGCTGCTCCGACACAGACGAAACACTTCCGACCGTTCGGGCTGGATGGTGTTGTCCGGGCATTGTGGTAGCCGTACTATAGAATGGGGTGGCACTTTCTTCACCACCACCTGCGGGAGACTGTAGTCCATTTTTGGACGAATGCTGGTGACTTTATCCTGCGCCACATACGATGGATTATTATTATTATTACTGACGTATGGTGGATAATTATTGAAATAACTGTCCACTTAACTGTCAATAACTAAAAAGTACTGAAATTATCAAAATAATTTCAGTATTTTATATTATCATTACATTCCATTGTTTGTAGCCCATAACATAATCACTAGAAATAACTGTGCAAGATAGACACTATATTGTTTTTCCTTGATCTATATTATACAGATTACATATATCAAAAATATATTTGATATTATTAATATTTTTGAAAAGTGGTTCTGTATAATTTACAATTAAGCAAATAAATAAAAATAATTTTTTTTCCCACTCTTATTGATACCGGACATAGTTACATTTGCTTATTTATTTAAAACGAATGTTGCTTTAGAGCTACATTATTTTATATTTAGTTTAGCGTTGCAAGGCCATTCCTGTATCTTCTATAAATGCCCTACAGCTATTTGGTTTCTGTGTCAGTATCGAACAGTGATTCATCCTTATTTGCAAGAGGCAGAAACCACCCTGGAGTGAGACAGGCAGAGCCTAGAATCATTCTCTGTTGATGTAACATTGTATCCTTAATCTTACCGTTTCAAAATCTTAGGAATATCTACATTTCAACAGTTATATTCAACCTTCATCTAGAGAAGGATGTTATTTATCTGCTGTGTTTCAAATGAAAGCAAACTACTGTAGTTCATTATAAGAAACAAGTGTTATTAAATTATGATTTTTATCACGATTTTGAATTAAAAAAAATTGATATTTTCTTGTGATCTGATCTTATATCCATTATTTATGAATTTTGTTAAGCATTTTCTTTCTGTCATTAAAGCTCTATTGCAAGTGAATTTGTTCTTTAGTATTTCTCTATAATAATAATTTACATAGAAATTTTTTCATCAAAGGATATAAATAACGATAAATTTTAGTTAAAACTTGGCCATTTATATATCCTCTATCTGTATGTTGCTTTCTGCTGTATAATCATATGATAATTTTCTTAAGATAAGAAATAGCAATTTACAGCTTCTTTCGTTAATTTGTGACCAATAAGTAAGATGGAATAATTAAAACATTGAATAAATTAAACTACAGAACAGAATTTAAAGCAATTGCGATACGAAGTGAAAGATATTGCGATACGAAATACTGTATTTTGAAAACGGCTTCTTTATTGTAGTTTGGGCTTTTTCACTAGGTTTTTATTTCTGTTTAGTTAACGATGAAATGTTTCAGAAGCCGTCCTGGGTTTTTTGAATTTATTTTAGAGTAGAAAGTGAATATTTTTCTTAGCTGAATGTTCAAACATAGACTAAAGTAATATTCCGTTTCTTCTGCGGACGAAATTAAAGAGAACTCATTTATTTGCATTCAGCATTGGTAAAATATCTTTCTCTTTGCTCGCCTAGTTTTCTTTCAGAATATTTTTCGGAGATTGGTTTGAAGAGAATGGCTTTAGGCTACACTTTGAATTTCTGGTTTTGATTTGTTTTATGCAAACTCAACAGCTAAAGTAAATGATTTTAACATCATGTAATTCTTTCTTATTTCATATTCTATTCTTTTTTGCTTCCTGCATGTAAATAGAGACTAATCCATTGTGTGTATGAAGTTCGCTTATTTTCGGATTCAAAATCTCGTACAAAAGACTTCTGTACAAAAACAACCACACTTCCCCTCGAGCTGTGGTTTGATTACACAACTGATACCATTAAGACAGGAAAGTGTAGCTCTGTTATTTATGACAAGATGTTTCATCGTAATTTCTTTTAAACTATTCAGAAAAATCATTATCTAAAATGCCAGTAATACATTTTAAACAAAATCACAATTTAAATCGCTTTTTAGAAAAATGAAATTAGGAACTAGTTCGATGTTTCTTGGAACAGTTTTTTAAGGGTGAGAAATTTCTTCACTATTTCCTGTATTCCAGTCAAGAACAATATTCGATGCTAATACAGTTCGAAGAATTCAGTAAAATTTATAATTGTTTGAGAAAAATGAATTAATGAAAGATGTTTTAAATAGCAATTTTATTATAAGCATTTACATTTTACGAAGATCCATGTTAGAAAAATAAGTCTCATTTTCAAATTGTATCCATTGTTTACAGTATCGGTAGAGTTTCACAATTTCCTTTATTTTTGGGGGTCTGGGATTCTTTTGTTTAAAATAGTTTGACTTGATTTAATTGAAACGATGATTGAAAGTAGTTGTCTGAAATAATAGATGTAGCTGTAGTCAACATTTTGAAATCGCCTCTGTATTTGCTCAAATTAGTTTATTTTAAAAATAAAAATAATGCTCGTCTGTGATTGATTGTTGATTGATTGTGGTGAATCTGAGTGGCAGGGAAGCCAAGCACCGGGACCTGTAAGTCTACTGTGCTGTCCCACGGAAATGAGAACAGACGGAGAGAAAGACTGAGAAAGAATGGTGGGAGAAGTGCAGGGGAAATGGGAGAACCTCGAGAAAATCTGCCCAGCGCGGATCGTCCACCATCACGAAACCCACACGAGAACCGAACCCCGGTACTCAGAGGTGAGAGGCCAATGTCTTAGCCACAGTCGTCTGTGATTTACTCTCTCAACTTGGGGATTAGATGACGTCCTTATTCGACCAATTCCTTTGCTTGGATAACCGAGTATATTTTTAACAAAAAAAAAAACAAAAACGTTGGAATTATGGACGTCTGCAAATACTTCATTGTCATGTGAGAAGCTGGGGTATCCGATGAAAGTCATGTGAAATGCTCTTCAGTCTGTCAATGAACAACTCATCGTTATGAACTCATGCCCAAATGCACCACACTTCAGTTAACTTTGATGACTGCAGTTTGGACGGAGCTAAAATTAGTGTGTGTGGGGGGGGGGTGCTGCTCCAGAAAAATTTTAGCCTTTGTTTTAAAATTGTATGAAAGGAAACAAACATGTATAAAAAGAAATTTATCAAGTTTCTGAATAAATTTTCTTTTATACATGTTTCCTTTCACACAATTTTAAAACAAAGGCTAAAATTTTTCTGGAGCAGCACCCCCCACTAATTTTAGCTCCGTCCAAACTGCAGCCATCAAAGTTAACTGAAGTTTGGTGCACTCGGGCATCAATCTAACAAATTTAAAAATTTATCCCAACTATTTCGCTACATCAGTCGATTGTTGTTTAAATCATCAACTTAACCATTGTCATTTTAAATTAAATGAATCCTTCTCGCAATCTAGTCACAACACTTGTCCTTCAATCAAGCTACTATTTCCGAAGCTGTTCGCTTCTTGAAAAATTATTTAAAACAGCCAATTTTTTTATTTGATTTGATTGTGTCTTTTCATCTTAGTTCTTTTCTTTTCTTTTGCAGTTATCCCTATTCTGGACCTTCGTTATTTTCTTCTTTCATTTTATTTACATTTCCTCATTCTGTTTAGACATTCATTCATTTATGGATTTACTTTACATCGTGCTCTATTCCTTTTGTTCATTATTTTATCTAACCTATTTGTTATTTTCCTTAATTTCTACTCCATTAGTTGTTGTTTAGTTTTAAATGTTTATGCTTTTATTTCGCCAGAATATGTCATGAGTAATGAAAGTAATCTCGAATATTCTGATATTTGTTTCTGTTTGTAGATGTGTTTACTTAACACTGTAAAAATATTTATGTTACCATAGTTTTAATGAAAACCCGAAGCATTTACTTCGACTCTTGATAGTTGTAATGACTATTTCAACGTGTTTAAAATTATCCTTAAAACTTTTGTCAAATCATTAAATTACAACATAGAGAAAATATTCAAGCAAAATAGCACACAATATTTAGTTTTCCTTGGAAATAGGCAATTTTTTTCGATTGGTATATGGGTTACTATTATTAAGTGGAAAAAAGATTCTTATTATTTTAAATGAATAATGTTTAAATTAATCTGACTTTAACATATATCTGTTAACAGAATCTGCCTCTTTTTTTTTTTTTTGAAACATTGGATTGTTTTTTACAATTTCTTAAACTGTGTAAAATTTATCATTTGAATAATAAATGATTAAATATGATTAAAAAAAATAACAATAGTGAAACAAAATAATTGTTACTTTTTTGTTTTAGAATTTTAGAATATAAAATATTTATACTTTCAAAATTCTAAAAGCCTATACAATATTTATAGGCTTGTTCATTACGTAATAATAATTTTACATTTTTGCATTGAAAACAAGTGAATATTTATGCTTTTGTGCTGAAGCATAAACTTAAGGGCGAACCATAATAATAATAAAAAAAGGATGTACATTAACGTAAGGAAAAATAATAAAAAAAAAAGTTAGGAAAAATAAGAAGAAACAAAAAACAAACAAAAACTTCGGGGGGGGGGGGGGGGGGTTGCTTCGATGGAGTGGATTCGTATTTAGTTGTTTTGTCTTTCTTTCTGTGGGATAACACGAGACACGAACGGCTTCCCTGCTATCCATAGGCATCACACAGTATATGTCACTGCTCTGTTTGCCCAAATGATCCCTCAAATAAGCATCACTCGAAAAGTAAGCCAAACATACCTCAGAACATGTATTTCATGTTAAAATGGGATAAATAGTTGATTTTGTATGCTTGCTTTAATTTTTCAAATAACTTGAGGTAATATTGGAAACTAACACTATCCTATTTGACAGAGTTTACAGTGAATGAAGTTTCTCATACCTTGAAGGACTTTTTAATTTTCCCAATTGATTAAGGAAAGGACTCCATTTAATTTGTTGAACAGAGATTTGATAACAAACTTTCTTCCATTCAACTCTGGGATTTGAACCGTGCAAATAATTGGAGGCAGCAAAAGACAACTCCATTTCTATTCCGCTAGATGCCTTTCTCAGTTTCGTTTACAAGTACAACAGGGAAATCTTAAGCGAAATGAAAATTTTAATTATGCTTTTAAACTAATTAAGAAAATTCTAGAAAGTCCCGCCTTAAACAAATGAATTACATTGCCTCCGTTCTTCAGAAGCGTCATGCGTAGAATTTGTTCTTTGAACTTTTCTTAGTTTGCTTCGCTTTTTTTTTTTTTCTATATTTTAATTTTACTTACGATTGCTTTGAATATTAAAGGTAAATTACGTTTTAAATCTTTCATTATTTACGTGTAGTTAACAAGCACCAAAAACATAGCGCAATAAGTAGAAATCATTCTCGAAGGAAAAAAAATTAGGAACAGTTTTGGTAACTTATATAGATATTTTTAGAAACGTGTTCTCATTTCCTTATACATCATTCTCTTAAAAAGGATCTCTCTGGTAAAGTAACTGAAACTTTGTTTTCCTGAACTTTGCAGCTCAATTACTTTTTTTTTGTCATGTCTCAGTAGAATATAGTTCGTAATAGTAATGGGATATTTCGTCTTTTTTAAGTTGTGCCTTTTCTTTCATAAAATAACTGATACTGCCCAAAGATCTTTTTTTTTTTGGAAATTCCAAGTCCTTAGTCTGAAATTTCAAATTTGTCAGTTTCAATTAATAGAACCCATTGGAAATTCTTTTTTTTTTTTATTTTTTGTGTGCAAGAAAAAATGAGTGCTGTAATTTAATATTAAAAAACCCTGATTTGAATTGCATCTGCTTTATGAAAAGAATAAAATAATTCTAAGAAAATTCTGTAATTGATATCATCTTGTTGCTATATTTTGTTTTCCAATTAGATTTTATCCAATTTTTAAGTTAACATTACGAATTTTAACAGAATTGATACGATCATTTTAATATGTTTTTGCTACAGCTGTTTTGCTTCATCACAAAATCATTATCTAGCCAGGAATTGAAATCCAATATAACTTTTTTATGAGATAGGCTTCTCTCAACTCTTCTCAGAATATCCTATCCTATTTAACGAACAAAGAAAATTTCACAAAGGTTAAGAACTAAAAACTGATTTCGTGATATGATTATTCCAGTAAGTAGGATGAGGAAATGAATAGTATCCTTTCTTAATCGTACTTTTAACTACTTGTATTTCAAAGAATTTATCAGGACAAACAAAATTTAAATTAAAAATTAATGTGAGATTAAGTAAAAAAAATAAAAAATAATTCAACATATCTTTTAATCTTCTTCGAGTTTTAATCTGCTGATTAAAAGTTTTGATTTCCACCAGATTTAAATAAAAAATACTAAGCAGTTAAATGATGGTTGTGCGTCTTAAAATTAGAAAAATAAATTACTCCATAACTGGAGGTCGTTTTGTTAATTAAATTCAAAAAACCCATTATTAAAGACTTCCTATGAGCCATTCAAGCGACCACTGGAAAGGCAGAGCGCTGCAATCGTTTCCCATGATTCATTGCGTGCGTTTGGGATTTCTCAAAAATTTAGCGCAGCTTTAGTATTAGCTTCCATTTTTTCACTATCATGGTACTTAATTGTTGCATGCCTGTAACAAGTAAAATACTAAGTCCCGACTTTATAAATTCTCAAAAGAAAAAAAAAGCGGCCCACTGGCAACATATATTGAAAATTGGGAAATCTATCTCCAAATGGATGTCGCTCACAACTGTATAAAACATCTTCAATCCTAGCGATTCAGTAACATTTGGAAACTTAATTAATATATCTAAACATGAAATTCAAAAGTAAATATAAGCACTTGAACTTTAGTTTAATAAACAAATACTGCTTCAATATTATAACTAACATCTTTAATAGCAATATTTTATTCAGCGAATTGCTGAACTTCTCCAGACAACAATCTGAGATAGAGAAATTTATTAACTCTTAAACTCTCTTACATAGAAATAGGAATTAACTTACTAAATTCAAATACCCAAATGCGACTTAATGTTGGAAATTAATTCTTATTAACGATTTCTATGTAAGAGAGGTTAGAGTTATTAAATTTCTCTACTCAGATTATTTGCTCGAAGTAGTTCAGGAAATCCACTGAATGAAATATTGCTATTAAAGCTATTAGTTACCATCATCGAAGGCGTATTTGTTTATGAAATTAAAATAAATAATTATCTAATTTATTTGATCAAGAATCATTTTTATACTCATCTTTTAGTTTACATTGATTTTTGTAAAAATTTTATTAAAATATTCTGCTTCTCCTAAATCGTGGAAGCAAGCACTTTTTTTTTTTGTGGGGGGGATTTATTCGATTTTTTGCTACTTTAGATAGTTAATCCTTGCATGATTATTTTTCCTTAAACAACTAGTATTTTATGTAAGTAATAAAATATTACAAACGCCAAATAATTGTCACCTAAATTTATATATCTAAATTAAAGACAATTTAAATAGCAAAATTTTAAATTAATTGATTTAATGGTTACGATTTCTGATTTTTCCATTATTTATTCTCACAAAATTATTTGATAATTTTAATATTTTTACCAGATTTTTGTAATTTGAATTATATTATTCTGACAGGATCCTTATTCTTACTTACATTTTTTTTATTAGTTTTGTCGATTAATCAGTGTTTTCCTTAATGAAAGTTTCAGTTTTGTATGATATATTAATTCTTTGATTTACAATTGATTTATTTTAATATTTTCTTATTTAGGCGTATCCATATATAATACGAATGTGACAGTTACTATTAGAAATAAAAACCACAACATCTATTCTTCTTCTTAAACATAGCTATATTTCGCAGATGACACTTTATCTGCTTCTTCAGGCTTATTCATACAAAGAATTATAAGTACCATATATGATTTGATTTTGTTAATATTCAATTCATAAATACTTTGTTTTTATGTTTTTATGAAGAACATTCTTTGTATCAATAAGCCTGAAGAAGCAAATAAAGTGTCATCTGCGAAATATAGCTATGTTTAAGAAGAAGAAAAGATGTTGTGGTTTTTATTTCTAATAGTAACTGTCATTTTCTTATTTTGTTTTTAAAGTTCTTGGATTGAATTTCTTATTTTAGTAACGTTATCCACGTTACTATAAACCAGTAAAACATCACAATAGATCGTTAAAAATTATTTTAATATTACCAGGTTATCAAACATTAATTCAAAAATGCAAGACTTGAAAAAAAAAAAAAATCGATTTGTGCATTTTTGAGTTAATTTTTGAATTTATTTAGGTACGTTAAGCTTTATTACCCTACATTTCGAAAAATATTTCTTTCTTTTTTTAAAAAAAAACAAACTTTTTTTTTATTAGAAATAATGATCATTTGTATTAACTTGTCTTCCGTTATCGCAGATATTGGCAAAATAATCAAACTGATTAAATTTATCGTTTAGTTCTAAATCTTTTATATAGGGGAATAAGATTCAGTTTTTTATATTTGTTCGAGATGATAAGTTTATACATTAGTATTCGAAATAATGACAGTTTTCTAGCTTGCCTTCACTTGGTGAAAATAACAAAGTATTTTGAAATGGCCTATTTAAACAGAAATTAACAAGAAATCTATGATGTTAAAAAAAAAAGGAATTTAATTTCTCTGAATTTTTAGTCATTTTCTTTTTAAAAAATCAGGAAAAAGGAGAACTTGCAGCATATACAGATAGTAAAATCGCTGTCGTATCCAAAGATTAATTTCACAAAGCGGCCACTAGGTGGAGTGTTGCTACACTTGAATCGCTAACAAACTGAAGTGGCAAAATATTAGAGACAGCAGTAAGCGGGATGTTTCCGGCTCTTGCCCCACACAATAAATGCCCCAACCCAATGAGTTAAGAGATAAGAGTTGAGTTACATAAGAGTCGAGCCATTGAGATGCAGTGTATTTGTGATAGGTATGGGACATGTACAAGATTTATCACCATTTGATCGTGGGCAGATGGTAGGGGACAGAAGAATGGGACAGTCCATCTTTCAGGAGCCAATGCTCTTGGATTTTCGCGGACCACAGTAGAAAGGGTATACTAGGAGCATGTGAATTCAGGATAGACATCGGCGGAACGTTAACACAGTGGACGCCCTCAGGGGTTGCACGAACAGAACCGTCGGCTCCTGACAGCGCAGGGGAACATTGCGTCAAATCACATAACAACCTTGGATCCTCTCAACCTATCAGTCAATGCTCTGTTTAGCGTACACTACGTTCCATGAGTTTGGTAGTCGTCGACCAACACGGATACCGTTCTTGACATCCAGCCTTCGGTAATGCGCTTCACCTGGGCAAGAGAATATCGATAATCGACCGGGGATTTCTGGTGCCGTGTTGCTTGGAATGATGAATCATTGTTTCAGGCGTTTCGAGTGGACGTTCGAGTCCATGTGTGGAGGAAACCTCATGAGGCAATGGATCCCTCTTGTTGTGCAAGGTGATATAATGGTGTGGGATGTATTCTGTTGGAGCTCATAAGGACCTGGCGTCTGTCTTGACAGGTACGATGTACACAGATCTTGCTGCAGACATTTGCAACCCTCACGCTAGCCATGTTTTCAAGTGGGAATGGTGTGTCCCAGCAGGATGAAGAACCCTGCATTGTGCACGGGTGCCACAGAACTGGTTCAGGGAACACTGTAAGGACTTCCAGTTTCTCCCGTGGCCCCCATGCTCGTCGGATGTGTATCCCATTGAGCACGTATGGGAGACTTGCAGACCAACACTTACAAACGCAACTGCATAATGGACAGCCATTGAACACGCCTGGCTGGATCAACTCACGACCTAAACAGCTCGTCGATTTCATATCATATCGCGTAGCCACTGTTATTCGGACGAAGGGAGCTACACGTTATTAGGACGGATGTCTCTAATTTTTTGGCACTTCAGTTTAGTTTTCTACCCTCTCTGCTTATGAGCAGATTTTTATCAGTGAAACTAAGAGTTATATTCTTTTTCGAATTATGAAATGAACATTCAAATTACATGATTGTTGTCTTTGAAAAAACAACAACAACAACAACAAAACAAAATGCTTTTGTTAGGAGGACCCAGGGACAACTATAAGAGAAAGCCGGAAGGTTTAATAATGACATTTAATAGGTCCCTTCGATTTGCGACTGGAGGTGATGCGCGAGAAGGGAAAATAAAGAACAGGAGGAGAATGTCATACATTGTAACCAAAACGCTGTCATTCGCTGGATTCTTTTAATAACTTCACGACAATTTTCTGTTGTATTAAATATTGGGAAAGAGTAAACTGTGTTTTCTCAAGAAATGGTTCAGGCTTTCTTTATTTTATATTTTTAAGATGGAGGAAAAAAGTAAGTGAAAATCAGAAAACTATATCTACATCATAAGATAAAAGGTTATTTTCACGATGATTATTTCTTTCTCTTCAACATAATTTATAGAAGAGAATTGATTGACCAATAAGACCATCTTCGGTTTTATTTTAGATGCTTCGCTGTTTTGCTTTTATAAATGTTAGAATTACAATGTATCTTTAATATCGAACACTCACTCTAGGCAACAGTTTTAGAATTTACTTTACCTCCACTTGTTCATTTCTTCGTTTTAGATCAATCCGATTTCTTTCTTTCTCTCCTTTTCTTTTTTTTGTTCTCCTAGCTACTGTTAATCTCCGACCCGGGGGAATATTCTCCGTTATTCTCATCTTCCCGATGGCCCTATTTATTGTGTTATATATATATTTGCATTTTATATAAGTACAGTAAACTCCCGATTATCCCGGAGTTGGGTGGCGCGGCAACCGCGGATAAGCAAATACCGCGGATAATCCGAAAAAGGACGAAAATCAACACAAAAATGCTTTTAACATGTTTTATTTACAATAAAATGGCAGTACAGACATTATAACCAATTATTTTATTTTACTTTATTTTCTTTTTAACAAAAAAAATCGCTTAATTGTTTTTGTTTTTTCGTGTCGAAACACGAAAACCCCCTACTTGGACGTCGCTAAATGTGCCTCTTTTATTGTTTACCTTATTCTAGATTTAAAAAATGTTTGTTGATTCCGTAATTTATTGTGCAGTAAAAAAAAATAGGAAATAGGAGAGGTCCGCGAATAGGAAATAGAAATAGGAAATAGGAGAGGTCCGCGGATAATCGGGAGTTTACTGTATATATATCAGATGAATAAAACGGCCTGTTATAAATTGTTTACGAAATGTCGAACTAATTTCTAAGTTATATTAGGAATTGAATTCGATTCAACTTAAAATTTTGAGTCGAAATTGATTTGTTTAGATGTTTAATATATGATTTTAAGTTAATGATATTCACTTGTTTTTATTATTATATATTTGTTATTGGAGTCATAGAATTTTCGAAGTAACAACAAATTATAATAAGATCTTATTTTTAGATAATACAGTATTTCTTTTTTTTTTTTTTTTTTTTGAACAATCGAAACTTAAAATCATCCAATTTGTACTGAATATTCTATTTCATTTTCATGGTTTTATGTCTTTGTTGTGGCTTTTCAATGTTTTTTATTTTTTTCATTTTATTTTATTTTTACCTTGAAAAAGACGTCGGATATTATCATATTGTTTTCGTCGACCTTTAAACTGTGAACTGTCTTAAGAAAATTCCATTTTCACAAGTGTTTCTAATATTTTGTGTGTATTATTTAAGCGTGAGGTCATTAAATTCTTACTGTTATGATAAGTTGCAGTGGAAGTCAAAGTCAGGAACGCTGTTAAAAAAAACCTAGACAAAGCGAGTTGTAAGTTTTGGGGAAAGAATGTGTGCGTTCCCATCCCTGACCTCCCCCATTGGAGACAGTTCGTCGGGGGAATTATTCATTGCTTCTTCCGGCGAGATTTGTGACTTTATATTATTACGAAAACGAAGAAAGGAGGAGAAAAAGGAAGAAAAGACAGATAAAAAAGCAGGGGAAGATTTTGATTTAGTCCGGTAGGGTGAGGATTCCGAGAAAGACCAAAGTTCTACGGAGAAATTCTGGGTCAAAAAGAAACCCCGATGTCACAAGAGGTTGTGAATATTTCTCGGAGCCAAGGTGAGAGAGGGGGAGAAAAACGTTTAATTAATTTCAGAATATGATGTTGGCGATTTGCCCTTGTTGACACAAACTGTGCCTTATGTGCAGGGCTAAGAGAAGCTAAGATTACTTTTTATAAGCTCCTTTTTTTTCCCCCATCCCTTTCACGAGCTTTTTAAAGTAAAACTTACCTGAATTGATTCTTATGAGAAGATCTTCAAGTAAAGCTTTCGGAGGTGTTTTCATCTTCTAATTCCTTTTATTTCTTTAGATTTATTTCTAGTTAAGAAAGGTTGAAAACCATTATTTCGTTGTTTTTATTTTAAGAAGCTTTCAAACGCTTTTTTTTCTTAAATGTTTAAATGTAAATTCTTCAGTAAATTATTGTTTTTCCTTAACTGCTTTAATAACTTTAAATTTTGATCCTGTATTTTGATAGAAATTACTTAATTACTTTTATGTTTACTTTCATATAGCTCGAGGAATATGAATCCATGACTAGATAATTTAAATAAATGATATCGAGTTACTCTAATAATTTCTACTAACTCCTGTTGTTGAGTATTTATGGTTTACTGTAGTTATTTATTTTTCCTGTTGTGTTTCAGAATTAAATATCATAAAAGTTTATATGTCAACACAAACCTCCCGTTAATCTTCAAAATATTATCCAAACATATTTCGGGATCAACATAATCAGGATGCTTTCTAAGATTTATGGAGAGTTTGTGTATAGTTATATTTATTATTTTGCTACAATGGAACAGAATTCTTTGTTTCTAATACACTAAACAGCAACATAATAATTTCTAAATTTTTATTTTCATAATTATATTTCCCTGGTTTTAAGTTCAACTAATTTTTGCAGTCCTAAATTTTTCAACTTCTGAATAATTATTTTTGCTAATTACAAAGTCTGATGTTGCGAACAAAAATGTTTGAGGAATATTTTTAAGTCCAGCTTATTTCGTAGTTCCCAACGATAAGAAAGGTAAACACTCTTTTGGTTCCTTTAAAAGTGTATAAAATATTGAAGCAATCTGAAATTCTGGCACTAGATGTCGATGGCGCACAAATAGATCGTGCAAATGTAAGATTTACTTGAAATTGAAATATTCCTGGTAATGAAATGTGAAATATAAGAACGGGATATTGGTCCTTAAATGGATTTATACTTTGGTGTTTACTTTGCTTAATGGAAGTACTTTAGCTCCAATCACCTTCTCCATTAGAAATACATTAGAGGAACACATTGAATTTTGATAAGTTTACTTTGATTACTTTCAGGAATTTCTAAAGTAGGTGTTTAGCTGTTAAAACGTTCTTCGTAAATAATGAATTGAACGATACGCTTTTAGAACTGACAAGAGAGCGGATAAGAAATCAGTTAGGGAAAAAGAATGTACCGTCTCTTGCTTCCAGAAGGCTTAGATGTGTTATCAAAGTAATTACATGATTAAATAGGAAATTTCGCAAAAATAAATAAAAGCATGTAAAACATGAGCGCATCACAAAATAGTGCTTCATTTGTTGACAATTTTTCAATGATGTTATTCAAAGTATTTTTAAAGTACAGTATTAGTATATACAGTAGAATCTTGAAGATTCTTTAGGAGTCGATCGAGTTATAGGTTTTCTAAGATCTATTCATCGATATCTGTTCGTTTTAAAATTTTATTTCGATTTTGACACAGGAACATGGATTAAACATTGTACATATTTAATAAGTGGTTGTTATTGTGGTTCCTTGTCTAGTAAATATTGTTTAATTTTTTCTGATTAAATTGGATCAACTTTCAGGAGTTAAGATGAAATGGTAGGAAGTTTTACGAATTGTGTTGTATGTTTTTTTAATCAGCAAGGAATAGAATTTCCCGAATTTGTTTAATTTTATTTTTAAGCAAATCCATAATTAATGCTTTGGCTTACAAACGTTCTTTTGTTTGTTGAGGCTTTCGCCATTTGAAAGGGCGGGGGGAGATAAGGATGTTAGTAACTGAACTAATGCTAATCAATTCTTTAATCTATAACTTTAAACTATTAAATTTTATATCTCGAAGAGTAAAAAGAAAAGCCTCGGGTAAAATTGAAAAAGTAAACATTTATTGAATTGCGTTTTGTGTCCTATTCTGTAGAACAAGATTTCCATCGAGATGAGTCTACTTCAGTATTATTTGATTTGTAAGAGATAAAATAGATTCATTATCGTTGAGATACAGCCATGCGGTGACCTACGAATTTGATTGATATGCCCTGATTCTTCTTTCTCATATTTGTCTGCTTCTTTTTCCTTCCTTCCCTTTTTGTATGTTAGTCTATACAAGAGGCCTAATAGTACTGGTTCAAATTAGTCAATCAAATCAAAACAGGTTCATTAATATGAAACGTCATAGTAGAATTTGCCTTTGAAATAATTACAGCATATTTTAAATCGGCCAAGTAAAGAATATATCATAGTTGTATAATTTGAAAGATATTTTTTTTTTCGGAAAACAGTTGTATTAGTAATATTCTTCAAATAATTATTTTTAATTTTAGTAATTACTTTTTTACGTTAATTTCTTTACAGTCACGGCTTCTCTTCTCAAGTGAATTTTTGGTCGAAAAGTTAAATTCATTTGAGGAATATGATTCTGTGATTGGCTTTGGCTATTAAAACATTGGAATGGACATTTCCACATTTTTGATCAAGGGAGAACTTTAGTTAGATTAGTAAGGCATCAGGGTTCCTGAAAGTTTTATTTACAAATGGATTTACCTAGCTTTAAATACCAAGGAAATTAATCTTCAGAAATTATAGCAACACAGATAAACAAGTCCTGACTGCAACAAAACAAAATTATGAGATAGAAAATAAAGTAATTTGAAATCATCAAGATTATATTTTGTTACTTCTTTTGAGGTTAATTCAAGAAAGATAATGACTAATACAAATAATAACTCAGATCCGTGAATCTATGTTTACAATAAAGGGCCTGCTAATTTTAGAATGGGTCGCGGCCTTTGTTGACAACTTAGTTATTAGTAATATATTATTTTGAAAAAAAAACCACATATTCTCAAAAAAAAAAAAAAAAGATATTAAAAAAATTAACGTTCGGGCATTTTCCATTCTATCGGCAGTTTTTCAGTATGAAGGTGTCGTACGATGGCGTCTCCAACATGTTCAGTAGAGTGAAAGTCGGTCGGATCATTTTATTAATTGGAATTGTCATGATGTTGGCCAATTGAAGTCGAAATTTGCCATGCTCATATTATCTTTCCAATGTTGTGAGCCATCTGTTTTGCAACTGCCATTTGTGACCGTCTCCCTAACCGTTGTCCGTCTAAAGGGACCAATTCCTGGCTTGTAGATGTGGATGCCTTCAGCTGTCCATTGATTCCAAACCCATTGCTTTGTGGCAGTATTTCTCTTATAGCTCCGATGGACATTACATACCAATGATTAAGGAAATCGGTTTGACAGTCATGATGTGTAGATACATCCCTTTACTACACCCAATAGAGTTATTATTGCGAAGTGCCCCTTCTCCTGTTTCTACCCGCAGAATTTGGATGTGCACTGGCGGACGGTGCTCCAAATATCGTTACCCTAAGTACTGATATACATCCAATATCATATTTCGTTACGATCAGACAATCCCTTCTAGTTACATTTTCCATTTTTATCAGTGTATAAGCTAGGAGGAAAATGATATAAGATAAGCAGTGTATTTGCTGTATAATCATTTTATATATGTATCGCCTAGCTTTATTAAGCACTCTTAACATTCAAGCCAGACTACATGGTGAGAAAGGTACAATGCCTCATGACACTTTACATGCAGCCAAATGACAACAGCAAATAATTTGCAATAGTTTTATAGATATTTATTTGACCTCCCTGATACTATATTAAGTAGGTCTAAGCAAATGTTTCGTTGATTTCAATCTTTTAATGTATGTGGATTTATTTGTTGATTTTTAATTAAGTTCTTCTTCAACTTTTCAGATATTTAAGATGTGGCTCAATATATTCTCTGCTTTATTTAACGTCCTTTAATTTTATAAAAAAATAACTTGTTATTTTTGTCAATTTCTTTATTTGACGTTTTTTATTTTTAAATGGAATGGTTTACTGCAAGTCTTAAGGATATAGATGAAATTGTAAATTCTGACAATCAGTTTCAAATTTAAATGGATCTCGTTAACGTAGAAATGGATTATGGTGAGATTATGATTATAAGTTGATGATTAGCTTCTACTTTATGACTCGAAGATAATCCGGCAGTTAAAATTCAATTCACCTTATGATAAAAGTATAAAGATGCAAAATCTAATGTAAGTCTTTCCAGAAATTGGATTTTGAACAAAATTCAAGAGGAATTTTTTGGAGTTTCAAACACTGCCCAAAAAGCTAAATCTCTAGTTCAAAAAAAAAAAAAAAAAGAATTATGTCATGCCATGATCTAAAACCAGCGAAAATCTTAGATCCAGGAACCAGAAGAGAAAGTAGCGTAAGTCAGGGTTACTTTAACCCAAATTTAAATACCCATTATTTGGAACCAGTTCAAATGCACCTGGCTCTGTGTATGCTGGTACCTAGCGAAATAAACATTTTATTTAAAACAAATAACCAATTTGTTGAGTTGTGGTATGTTTGTTTAAACATATTTGTAATTTGGGGTCAAGTAACCCTGACTTACGGTAGACAAAGAAAGACTGTTTCTGTGAAAGTAAATAGCAGAAGAACATGAACAAAAAAACAAACTATGCAACTGAAGCATTTGCTTTCTTCAAAGCAAGATTCCTACTGCTGAAATTAGGCCAAAACACTGTATCCTAGTAGGACTTAGTTAAACTAGTAGTGTGTTTTGTCTGCACAAAGCATTACCATGTTGTACTCATGAAGACGCTTTGTAAATCCATGATTTGACAGTAAGTGCCAACCTAGTTAAATCTTAATTTAGGAACTGTTCAGTCGAATCTTGAAGGTTCACCCTATTATTTATCCATTTTAGATTTGTTGCAATGTTTTAAACGTAGCGCAGTCATTTCCTGCTAAATTCCAGGTTACGTCTGAATTACTGGCAATGAAGTTGAGTTTTCTGGCCAAGTCTGCTACCAGTCTATCACTGCAGCGAATCGCAATCCTCGTTCGACATTTATATACTTATTCGTTCTCGATTGAAAACTATCTATCAGTATCAGTTGGATCGCTTTATAGTAACAAACTTTATCTACTTGGTCCTGTTTTATCCTCTCCTAAAAATCGAATGTGTAATAGTCGATGGGAAGATGTTATTCTAATACGTCTTCATTGGGAAACAGTATATTAACTCATCAATACTTATTATATAAAGAGTTTTTTGTATGTGCAACACTGTTTTAACCATTCGTCATATTTTAGTTGAATGTCTTGTATTTGATCAACATCATTGTCGTTGTTTTTTTTTGCTATCTTTTTAAATTTAACGTTTCATTTCGTATTTTCTTCTTTTTAGATGATAATGAACTTTTACCTGTCTTTTCTGTCTTAAGATTTATTCATCTCTGCGGCCTTACTACCTTTTTTATAATTTTCAAATATTTACTGGTGATTTTAGACTTTTATATACAGTGAAACCTCCTTTAACGGACACTCCGAATAGCGGACACCTCTAATTAGCAGACATTTTTGTGGGTCCCAGTCCCTTAAAATAGGACATTCCATGTTATCCACTCCGAATAACGGACACTCTGAATAGCGGACTGTAAAAAAAAAATTTTTTTTTTTTTTTTTTCGATTAACATTTCTACAAAGGCATCATGGTTGTATTTACATCGGTGTCCCATACATTGATGCATTGTATCGGTGTCCTATGATTCAATGCACGAATCTGAGGCCCTTTTTTTCCACTGCAGTTGCTTTGTAAATATCAATTCCTCGTAAAGCTATCCTATAAACGTGTTGATTAAATTTAGTGCGAATTAAAATGGCATCAAAAAGGAAGAGATTGGCACTGAAAGAAAAAAATTGATGTTCTTGAAGTTGCTGAAAAAGAAAAGCTGAGTGTGCGTTGTCTTGCTAAACGTTTTAAAGTTGGAAAAACTCATATAAGTGAACTTTTGAAGGGCAAAGATGAGATTAGAAAAATATGGATGGTGAATTCAAACGAAAATTCGAAGAATTTGAAGTTTCGTAAAACTGAAACAAGCAAAATCGACAAAATGGTGATAAAATGGTTCTGCTTTGCTCGTGCAAAGAACATTCCTATAAGCGGTGTTTTCCTTCAAGAAAAAGCCAGAGAAGTCGGTCAAACTTTAGGATTGGACACGTTTAAGGCATCAAATGGATGGCTAGAAATTAATTTTCTATATACTTAATTAATTTTGTCATTATTTTAAGGTAAGACAAACGGATTAGCACTCATTTAAAAAGAAATATAGTAAATAATTTGCAATTGTTCATATTCTCTCATACCGCAATGATAATTCTAGAAATTTAATTAAGATTGTACGTAATTTTTCATTAAATGACATGCTATAAGCTAAAAAATGAAAAAAAGACAGTCCTCCCCAATAGCGGACACCTCCCAATAACAGACAAAACTTCGGTCCCGTGACTGTCCGTTATTCGGAGGTAACACTGTATTAACTTTTGTGGGTTTGTCTTGCTTTTAGCCTATTATTCTTGATATTTTTTTCTTGTTTCAGTGGTCCTTAATTGATTAAAAAGTTGTATATGTATGTCCTATTGAAGGATACATACACAACTTTTTAATCAATTAAGGACCACTGAAAGAAGAAAAGATATCAAGAATAATAGCTAAAAGCGAGAATTTTTTTTCTTTTTTTCTTTACAAGGGGTCCTGAAATGGTTGGCCAAGTTTGAAGGCCCTTCAATGTAACAAAATAACGGGAAAAACGTATTAACTGCATTATGGATGCGGAAATACTTTATTCAAATGTTACAGAATTAGTAGCACATACGAGTACATAGACTATAGTGTAGCCACTGTTAGATGAGGTGTTCGAAATGGCCTCTTCTTGCAGCAACACATGCCTCAACCATCGTCGTGAGGATTGCCGGACACTCTAACACGCCAATCGTTGTACATCCATCCACAATGCGATCACGCAGTGTTTGTACTTTGGGAACAGGAGTTGCGTACAATAGCGTTTTCAGAAAGCCCCAGAGAAAAAAGTCCGGAAGATTTAGGTTTGGGGCTGTGAGGCATGTTGTTGCTATCGTTGACTTGCGATGGTGAATTTGATTTTTCTGAGATGGTTGGATATTTAACTTGTCGATACGATGGACACTGATGACTGAAGTATATTTTGGGCTAATGAACAAAAGGTATCACCTCCTCAACAAAGTTTTTACCTCCTCATGGAGACCAGACTTAGTGGATGTTCTTTTCATGCACACAAGTAATATCTTTATAAAAGTGGATACCAGAATATATCCAAAAGGGAAGGGACAGTTTGACAAAGAAAGAAACATTCATTTTCAATAGAAGCTCCAATGTTTGATCGAAAACCTCCAGTAATTCCTTAATTCCATCCATCAGAGGCTGTTGCGCCATTAAAAATAAACTAACTAACTTACTGATCCCATGATGAAACATTTACCACTTGTCCATCTACACAAAGCCAAAAAAATATTTTTTTCAGATTTAAAAAAAATATAATTTTTGACATTTTCAAGATCAGAAAAAAACCTTTAAGGAAAATTTAAGTTATAAAAATCCCTGATAAGTGACATCTCTAATGAAAGTCCATTAAAAGAGCTTTAAAATGAGATTCTACTCAGGGATATATCTTTAATAGGTCTGAGAAATCAGTCAGTATTTAAATGTTGACTGGAAACTCCTTCGGAACTTTTTCAGTTTTTTTAGATGGGTTTGACTCAAAACCGAGTGAGTAAAAACTCTGAATAATTCTGTTTTTGAATCATCTCATCAGCAGTGCATTCGAATTAGAGACGATACATTTTTGAAGGCCTCTGACATGAAATGACCCCTGCTTCGTTTTCATTGGTATGAATTAGTGGTTTTTTTTTTATTTTTTTTTTATTTCCCTTCATTTGCAATTTAAAAAAAATTATTTAAGATTGGCTGGTTTTTCTTTTATCTTACTTAAGTTTTTTGCCTTGAAAATTATAACATTAGAAGACACTTTCCTGTGTATTTATTCTTCTTAGGAGGCGTTGCTGACGCTTTGGTAACTTAGTAAACAAATAAACAAAGGACATTTTGACTTCATAGTTTTAGAAAAAGAATTCTTTTTCATGAATGTCTAGAAAAATTTCTGACCCTCCATTTGTTTCATAATGATTTTAGTCAATAGCTTTTGATTGAAATTTTTTGCAAGGTAACAAAAAAATAACATTTCATTTGTAGGAAGAACATGCAAATTACAGTAACTAAGGAATTTACTTGGCAGTATTTAGGTATTTCAAAATTTTCAGCTAATTTTGAATGTATAACAACTAAAATAAGGAAGCTTAATATATTTCTTTAAAAAAAAAATTAATAGGAAATTTGATTTGAAATGCCAAAATGCTTAGTGCTATGTTACTTCGTTTTGCTTCATGATATTTTCCAAAAGAATTTTACTGATTTTAAATCTGCTTTCTTGAAAATCATTCCTAAATTAAAAAAAGTAAAACGAAATTAATCCATTAGTTCCCAAATAATCATTCTCTTGATACGTTAATAATTTTTTATAGAATACTTAATTCTCAATGTAATCATTTTTTTTTTCCTTTTTACAAATTTTAGCTTTGAGTTATTCGATTACGTAGGCGAAGTTTTATAAGGAGTCTTCATTTTAATCAAGTAAATATTAGAATTAGCGGAATGGCCTGGTTAAAAGCATTACAAGTAATCTCTCAACAATGCTATTAATCAAAAATCACAATTCTTTTCAAAATTGAATTTTTACAAGATAAACATAAAAGTTTTGTGTAAGGGGAAAAAAGCTAGAAGATTGAAAATAGAAATAAATATCTTTACGACATTAATTGGAATCGGAAAAGTTAATTGAAATATTTTTATTTTTTTTAATAGAGAAATTTCAATAGTGATAAATATTGATATAATAGAATTGATATCATTAATTGATAAGAATTATTTATTAATCTTTACTGATCTTTCGAGCAAATTTCTTGCTTGGTTTTGAAAAGATTGATTTAGTCATTTTAAACAACTATTAAATAAAGTGACGATTGATTTTTCACGAAGTTTCACTAGACACTCAAATATAAACAACTGTTCAGTTATGTTTATTATTATTTTAACTTGGGATTTAGTTAACTAATTATAATTCATTTCATTTAAGAAATAAAAAAAAGGGTTTAAGATTTATTTATAAGAAGTGCTTGAAAGCTTCTATATTTGCAAGTTTAAATATATTTTTATAAATGTTGAATACTGACTGTGTGAATTGCTTTTTTAAACATTTATTTATACAAACTGATTTTAAGTGAGTTTGATTTTCCACAATTTGAGTCTATTAAAACAACTAAAGAATTACCTTTTTTTTTTGTTGTGTTTGTGACTTAAAGACATCAATGAAGATTAACTTGAGATTGAGGCTTAAGCTTCGAACAAATCAGTTTAATTAATCTGTTATCATCGAAATAGGAAGTATCCTATTAAGAAAGTTTGTTGGCAGAATGGCCGTTTTCTCCTCTTTTATTTAACTCGCGCGCTTGTTTTGTGTAATAACTCGGATGGAATCATAACTTAGCGTGGTCTGAAACAGTTTTACGGCAAAAAATGTATGCGTGGTATTATTTCAGCAGTAATTGGTCGTTTTTCTCCCTTTTATAGCCAAACAGGAAAAGAAGCATCATCTCGTTAAGAACTTTTTGTTTGCTCGTATTATTTCTTTTCTTTTTCCTCTTTGCTAATTTTTTTTTTCCCCTCTTCCTTATTACTTGTCTTCACAAATGCCTCTACATTTGTTAATGGCAGATTTCCGAACCTGAGTTCGTCACACGAGAAGCATCAGTTATTAGGGAATTATCTACGTTGTATCAATTGATTCCTATTCATTAGTAATGATTGGTGATTTGAGTGTTGACATTTTTCTTTTCTCTCACACTCTCTTTATATTAATCACTATCTAATATCTTAACTGGAATCACACCCACGACCTATAATTCCGTTTTCGTCTTTTCTGTTTTTGTTGGTTCCTTAATGGCTCAAAGTTATTAATTTTTCTTTATTTTTTTTTTCCACCTCCATCCATCACAACACCCACCCCTTCGTCACAATAGCGACGAACTTTTTAGCTTTGCTCCATTACTTTCGACGCTGGCTCGCAACGTATACAAAGGCTGCTTCGCATTGCAACCTAATTTCCTGTATTCATCCGAGTGCGAACCCAAGAAACTGGATAATTGGGAGTGAAGATTAGCCCTAATTATTTTTTTCCGGCACCGGGGAAGTGCATAACGGGGCTCAAAAGAAGCTTGTACATGTTTTAAAGCCTACATTTATTTGTTTACGAACAGCAACGGAGCTAAATTAGGGCCTGTTCCATCCCCCCACCCCCATCCCCTTTCCCGTTTGACTCTCTCATGTTGAAATTCGGTGGAAATTCAAAATTAGTTTTAATTTCAAAGTAGCTCAATTTCATGTGCATTTTAGCAAATAATTGCATTTTTGTTACGGAGCTCTATTTAGGAGAATTTGCAGTTTAATGAAATTTCTAATAATTTCATTCTAAAGCAGAATAAAAGACATCATTACTGCTACTATTTAATAACAATTCCGTAATATTAATATTCATTTTAAATATTTTCCTTTCATTTTGGATAGTAACTTTTAATCCCGTTAATCCCAATGCAATAAAGGAATTTTGATAATCGTGAAATGAACATTCAAAAGTTAAAACAGTCAATGATATTATTCTGGTAGAAATGAAGACTTTAATAATAAAGCATTGAAATAAGAACTCAGTGTTCAGTCATTGAGGATTTACAAGAAAAGTAACATTTGTGGGAAATTGAAAGCATATGAATCCCTGATATCATGTAAAGGTTGAGTCATACAGGTGCAATAGCGGTGAAAATGTAAGAAACATTGGATAAGGGAACTGTTGTTAATTTCTGCCTTGGAGTTGTGACCATTTGAAATTCTTATTCCATTTTAGTCTAGATTTCTTTTTAAGTTAGACGAATGACCATTTTGACTTAGATTTATTATTAAGATTTTTATTCTTTTAATTTATATAAGATTAGTGTTAGATTTTTATTTGTTCATTTAGACTGGTTGGTTTGATGACTGCTCTAGCAAATAACTTAAGCTTCTGTGTTGTTAGGTTTTTTTTTTTGTCATATCTTTGCAAAGTCTTTCTAAGAGATGTCTCTTAAGTTGAACTGCAATTAGGGAAGTTGGGCTTTGCCTTCCTATTCGCTTGCATTGAGTCATCTGGAGTCCGAATATGACGGAGAGAGAGCATCTTGCAGAGTCAAAGTCGCAATAGAAACAAATGTCATTTGCAAACTTTGCCATCCACACATTTCATGGGAGGAGTTCCTACTATAAAAGCAGTCGGAGGAAGGGTAGGAGAGGGTGACTTTTAAATAAGAGGAAACGAGGGGAACGCAAGGCAGAGAGCGCTTGGCACTCTGTCGAATTAACGCAGTGCACGGATGGGGGGGGGGGGGCGTCATCTCTCAAGGTCGGAGTTTAGTAGCGCGCGCCTGGGTCGGTTTTCAACCCTTGTATACCAAACCCTTAATTTTGAAGCAAGACTTAAGGGAGGCCCAGACTGGCTAAAGCCGAACGCCCTCCCCTTCGTTTCCCTGCCTCTGTACGAAAAGATGATGGTTCACCATTAAGACACAATGTGAGGGAGCTCCGTGGGTTCTGCTCCATTGTTGCGTAACCAATTGCTTGTGTAATTAGCCTCCCCCCTCCCCTAACAAAAGATTTGTTGGGTTCTGGGACTGCAGTCTAGTCGTTAATTTTTATTATAAATTTACTCTTTATTTATTGGGGGACTTGAAAAGACTCAGGCAGTCTAAAAGCTTCCTTCGCTAGAGTAAGTGCCAACAGGGATTTTTCCTCCACTACTTCTCCCGCCGTTCCTTTTTCTTTGGCTTTTGTCATTGTCCTTTCCCTGTAGTAATCCTTTACCATTATGCGATCATGTACGGAATCGCTTTGAAAAGATTTAAACTGGAAGGAAAATGTTGGTGAGAGGGGCGGGGGAAGTGCATTGCACTCTGAATAAGGTCTTTGAGCAAGAGACGACGCAGTTAAATGATTTCCAGTCTTCCTATTGCTTTTTAGTTTTACTGTTCATCTTATTTTTTTATACCTTCAAGTTTGGGTTTTCTTTCTTTTTTCTTCATATCCTTTTATTTTGTACTATCCCTCCCTTCCGTTCTATTCCTTTAGACAAATAAAAAAAAAAAAAAGTCTGAAGAAGAAAATTTCTTACTGAAGGCTGAGAAATGTTGAATACCGCCTTTTTGTAGCAAATTTCTTTGAAATCACTTGGAAACAACGAATGGTTTTATAGATTTTTGATAGATTTGGATCAAAACTCAAGCGTATGGTTATGAAATCGATGTATTTGTTATCACTTTCTTGTTACATTTAAGTAAAATGCACTAAAACGAAATTAGGTTGTAAAAAAGCTTTTGATCACATTTTACGATCACTTAAAGTGGATAAAAAAAGAATTTCATTACTTGGACTATTTAAGTTCAGCATTTTCGTCGTGTTATTATTGTTGTCTGTTAGTTTATTTATAAAAACTTTTATAAGTAATTCAGATTATTTCTTTTAAAGAAACCAAAGATTACATGAGATGAATTTAAAGAAGAAGTAAAACAAGCTAATTTGCATTGTTTTTTTTTTTTTTTAATAATATACTAAAAATAAAATACCTTAAGTATATTTGCATATTTTTTCCTAAGAAGAATAAACAAATATATCCTTACAAGTGAAAATTAAAGGTCTTTGTCGAAGAGCAACTTTTAGGTGGATATTTCGAAGATTAAGACTGGGCAAAAACCTTCAATTTTTAGAATTAATAGAATAAATGTTTACTTAATGATGTAAATGAAAAGAAATCACTATTTATATAATCAAAATTATCTTCTTTTTTTTCTTCTGCGACGTCGATTTATAAGAAGGTCGATGAATGGAAATATTAATAATCTCTTTATCATTTGGTAAAAAAAATGTAGGAAAGCTACAACGACATATTTCATGATTAAGTAAAATGAAAAGAGAAAATATGTTTAGGATGGAATGTTTATTAAAATACTTCAAATAACTTGTTATTAGAATGTTATCTATTTGTCGTAGCAGGATTTCAGAATTTTGATCAACTTCTGAAACTTGAACATAAGGAATCGATTAAAAATGATCGCAGGAATGTACAGAACTTAGCAACTTTTCATCGGACATGTAGCTTAAAGAAATAACGGAATAACATGAGGAGAGAAAAAAAAAAAAGAGCTCCTTGTTCTCTGTGAAGTGGACCGATCTTTGTCATTGTCAGAGGAGCGTCAAATATTTCATTCAAAACCTGTTGCCCTTAATCTCCCCTGGGCATTTAGAGGTAATATTTGCCGATGGTCAAATTAATCTCCGGCAGAATTAATCCACTGCAATTGTTTGCTTCTGCATAAGTTTGCATTCGAAATCGCCAAAGGATATTGAATTCATTGAACAAACTAGTTCATCTATAACTACGTAATGTCCTTGAAACTTCATCAAATTTGTTTTTCTTGCTAATTCGTTTCACTGTATTCGCTGAGGAAAAGAAAGCGCAGGGACATCGGAACTGGGAGGGGAGGGGAGGGGGCTAGTTGCCCCTCCACTTTTCTGAATAGGAGGACAGAAACTATCACCCCACACCCGCACTAAACTATGTGTAAAATATATGATTTAAATAAATAAATGTAAATTCCACTTCGTCAATATAAAAGTGAATGTGTATAGAATCGAATTTTCTCAAAAACAAACAACAACTTGATTGTTTCTTGTTTCTTTCGAAAATTTTCACGGTGATATAACGGTGACAATTTATCTAGGTAGAACCCGTGCCCTGTTTAGTGTTGTGAATTTTTGTATTTACTCCCAAAGACATTACTCTTTGAAGAAGAGCAAGAAGCTGTGAGTTTTTTGGACAATACCCCTTTCTGCAATTAACGTTACTGCGGGGAATTTTAGGTGATTCCAACATCTCGTCTATTTTATAAGTTTCTTATTTCTTCTCGAGTCGTCCTCTTCACAACACATATTTCATCAACCAGACTATTTTCAGGAAATTTTTTCAGAGATAAGTTTATAAATATTTCTTTTATTACTATTATTTTTAGTCAAAGGAGATTAGAGCAATTGCCTTTTAAGAAATGGAGTTTTCACTTTGAAATAAAACAAATTCTAATTGAATAGAAATTTTTGAGAACATGGTACACCAAACTTTCATTCTATTTATGTTTAAAATTAATAGTAATAATAATAATAATAATATAAATTCAGGTAAATAACAAAATATTTTAATTACAAATTTTGTGATTTATACAACAATTTCATCTTAATTCGATTTTATTGATTGTGAATTTATTGAAAATGCGTAAGGTTTTTTAAATAATGGGAAATAGTCAGATGTTTTTATTAGTGAAAATATGCAAATTAAAAACTGCAATGTCATGGACGTTTATATGGCGCAAAGTTTTTTTTTAGAAGGATTATTAAAGTTGAAATTTTAAATTCATAAGTTTCGGCTAACACCCAT
>JAFIDM010000001.1:74240585-74258045 GCA_023159025.1 Thereuonema tuberculata | reverse complement strand
ATTAATGTTATATATACAACATATATCGGCTATTTTTTTTTTTATGTAAATTTCTAAAAGTTGGTGACAGATAAACATTGCAGGGAATAATTTCATCTTTTTAGAATTTGAACGCGAAGAATATGTTTTTTATGCGCTATTCCGAAAATATGTAAATAATAATAAATCAGAAAATACTTTGTCGTGGATATTTAAGGCAAAATTTTAAAGATTTTAAATAAGTGCTAGGAATAAAAAAAAAAAAAATTATTAACCCCCAAACATATTTCAGATTTAATCTGAGTTAGAAATTGTATATTTTTCATTAAGATTTTTTGTTTTGTTTTACCCTAGAAATATTTTTTTTCTTTTTTATAGAGGTACATGTAGCAGATAGAATAAGATATACCTAATGAAGTCCAATTTTACTCTAAATAATAAATTCAGAAGAGTTAATAGGAGGATTAAAAAAAAATTGAAGATGTAAAAACTTCTTAAAGATCGGGATTTTGTAAGAAGTAAAATTTATAATAACGACTTTAAATAATGACGAAAAAAAAATTAAATGAATTATTAAATCAAACTAAAGTATTAGCAAATAATTTTTTTTAAATTCCAAAATGTACAAAATTTCATTAAAAAGTAAAAAAAAGAAAGACTGGCGAGGGATCTTAAATAAAACATCTTTAATTGCCCCAATAAGCCTCTCCCCTTCCATCTATCAAAAAAAAAAGAAGAAAGAAGGAAACTTATTACAGAAGTAGAAATAAACCGAAAATAATTATTATAATGCTTTCAGAAATTTTATCAAAATTGCGTAAGTATAGCTTTGAAACGTTGCTATAATCTTTCTTTTTCTTTTCTTTCTTTCTTTCTTTCTTTCTTTATTTATTTTTGAATTTCGATTTGCGAATCAACCTAAAGAAATCTAGAAGAAACACATGAAGCAAAGGATTAAGTGAAAGCCTTGAAATTTTGTATAAATTTTCACTTCTTACTTCACTTATTCAAAGCTAATCGTTTTACCCGCGTGGCATTTAGCTGTCACAGGGTATCATAGTTTGATCTAAGGTTTGTAATGCTCACTAAGGGAGAGGAAAAGGATTAGAACAAAAAGTTTCTTAAATTCAACTTTTACTTTGAAATGTGCATTCCTGTCCGTCCGTTTGATCATTGTTATTGTTTTATTATTACTTTATATATTTTTGAGGCTAATTTAATTATTTAAAGAATAAAATTATATATTCTTTAAGTAAATCTCCTGTCTTATCATTTAAATTTCAAAAATAATATAATTCCGCCTTATTTCCAACAAAAAAGAAATAAGGTAAAAGCGAAATGACAAAAATGGTGATAAGCACACGTTTCTCTTTTGCTGTATATGAAAGGAACGTAAAATCTAAAATAATAATAATAATGATGATGATGATGAGAATAATAATTACAAATAAACTTAAATAAAAACTGAATGCACCTCATAAAAATCATTCATCTTTTTTATTTCTTTGATAAAACCTTAATATTGAGTTTCTAAATTAATTATTAATAGTAATAAAACAGATAAGCAAATCAAGCAACAAAAAGAAAATCGTAGAAATTAAATGTTTTGTATAGTATAGATATACCTGCGTCACTAATATGTGCAAATAACCATAAGACAAAATGATAAAATTTCATTCATTTTGAATTCATTGAAAATGATTTCAAATGACACGATGTTAACAAATTACATCAAGCTTTTAAACCATCGAAATGATTCATTATTATTACCACTGATGATTTAAAACTGAACATTAACTAGTGAGTAATATAAATATAAAATTTCAATTTGAAAATCTCAAATTTCGTATTCCAGCTGTTAAATGTAATTCCATATTGTTAATTAAAGAAAATAAACTAGAAAAGAATTTAAATATAGATTTCTGAAATCTGTGATGGGAACCTAACAACTTTTTACACTGGTATGGCTATGATCGACGTATACTATTTTGGTAGCCAAAATAATATATGTCGATCATAGATAAGGATTTAAGTACCATAAGCCACAAGCAAATATGGCATTCCAATACCTTGATAAGTTAAAATAAATAAAAATTAAATAAAATAAGCAGTCTACTTCTGTTAAATAAATCATTTTCTTCTTTTGAACTGCTTGAGTTGTTTGTTTCTTAGCTTCTGAAAGGTAGCCTCTCTTTTTTTTTTTTCGTCATTTTCGCAATTGTTTTATGTTTTTGTTTTATTTCTGACCTATTGGCTATCATATCCTGAGGATAGTAGACAGTTAATTTACACATTAACTATATTTTGTTTAATTTCTTTTCTTCATATTATTATACACAGCGAAAAAAATCGACTCATCGATAATATTTGCATTCTTTGTTTTTATTTGCCGAAGAAAGCAGAATGTGCTTGAACGGCAATGACAGAAGAACTCGGATATACGTGAGGCCTGGAGAACGTTATGCAGAATGCTATATCTAAACATAATTGAGCAAAGGTGCCTGATCACGCATGGTATAGGCTCGGATTGCCCTTGAGGCGAAAAACAGACCTCGTTATCATATCTGATCGTCAAAGGTGGTTTGACAGCAGATGACTACATCATGGCAACTTAAGCGACTACGTGGTCCCGTATGCGGAGTTTGTTGGTCAAGACTTCGTGTTAATGCACGACAAACTCGAGACATGTTGCGAGATACGTGGACCAGGTCGGCGTGCCCACCATGGACTGGTCTCCACGCAGCTCTGACTTAAATCCCATCGAGCACATGTGGGATGAGCTGAAAGTAAGGGTTAGAACCTAATGTCCCGCTCCTAGCACCCATCACTCAACTCCAGGCAGCCATAATAGAGAGGTGGGAAGCCATTCTGCAGGAAAAGGTGCAGAAGTTAATACAGTCGACGACAAACCGTATGGAAGCCGTTATAAGAGCTAGGGCAACACCAAATACTAATACAATACATGTATTTTACAATATTTTAGCCGTTTCTTTTCAAACAAAGCCATTTCATTTCATTGTTCCTTCCTCAACATGTTTCCCTGTTTTCCGTTCTAGATTGGCGCAGCTTAGCCGCAGCTGCTTTTGCGCCATAAAACACCAACCAACCAACCAACCAATCCGTTCTAGATTCTATTGTACAAGAAAATTTTGTTATATACTGATTAATTGAAAATGTACTTTATAAAAAGCTTTCAATTGTTATTTATATTTTCATTCAAAGTAATTTAATTTCTGAAATAATATGCAGCAAATGAAAATTTTAAAGATGCGGTTTTGTCGTTCTGGTGAGTAGCCTGCCAGGCTGCTTGTGTGCGAATCCAGAGTTCATTTGTGGTGGATGGCAGAGGCGTTTGACTGGCCAGTTGCTTACCTACCATGTCCCAGATATATTCGTTCAGGACATATCTGCTCTGCGACATATTCGCTCAGCGAACGTCTACACGGCTGAAGAGGTATCTGCCGTTCATGGAAGAGGTCTTGGGCATTTCGGGCCACTTATGGACGACCATTGTCTTGCTGGAATACATCGCCAGTACAGTTCAAAAGAAATAGTAATACTTCTGCCTCTAACAGGTAAAACATCCCTGATGTATCTCTGGCTGTTGAGTTTTCAGAATCTGTATCAGGCGAAATCGCCAATTTAACCAAATGATACCCTAAACCATGACCCTTGGCGTTGGGCCGGTGTGACCTTTCAAAATAGACGCTACAAGCTGGCTTTCACCACGATGTCCTCGAAGACGTATGCGACCATCATTTTGCACCAAGTTCATTCATGATTCGTTAGAAAACACGACTTGTTATCAATCAGCACGCCAATATCTGTGACTCCCCATTACTCTGAGGAGTCAGTGATTGTGAGTCAGAGGAATTCTCAGCAAAGGCTGTGAGCGACGACGACTGCGAACTGTGCTGAAGGACAAAGCCTGATATGTGAAGCACTCTACTGCTGTGCTAAGACTGTGGATGTCCTGTGCGGTCGGTCACTGCCATGCGGTAAAGGTGTCTGTCATCCCCTGTAGTCGTGCGATTTCGCGGTCCATTTTCCGGATTCCTGTGTATCTGAGTCTCATCTGCACATTAACGACATGTTTGCATCACGTGCGAATGGCAATTTCACGGTAAAAAAAAAAAAATTCAGCTTCTCTCATCCTAACAATCAGTCAGGTGTTCAAAATGTGACTGTCTTCTGTGACGGGACAAAGTAAGACACAAGAAACATTTCTCTTGTAAGACACAAGACGAATTTCTTATGTCTGTCGACCCAATCTCGGTTCTTCAATGATGGCAACATTTCGTTTGAGCCACGGCCATTATTATACTATTTATACCGACGACCAGAAAGTTCTAAGGACGTCTGCTCCGAAATCGCATGCTCATTTTCACTGACATAATTATCGTTTGCATGTCCCAGCCTGATGTACATTATATTCTATAAGTTTCTGAAGTTTCTGCATGGTGGTATCATCAGGCCTTCATGGTCTGATGATACGCAATTTTCACTAACTATAGTATAATAATAATAATAAGAAAACCTTTAAAATTTCTTCCCGTCCCCCTCAAAAAAAAATCTTAGAAAGATAATAGTAGTTAAGTACAATTAACGTTAGGTTCAGTAACTCAAGTGGCAAACTAACTAACTACGAGCTCGAGAAATAAGAATCGATCTTCGACTGTATCTGAAATTGTCGCTTGGTTCGTTCTCCTCCAGACTGGTCCTATGGTTCACACATAAGAAATGAGTAAAAGGGTTCTTTGCAGAGCGTTAAATGCAGGAGTGCATTGGGAGCCTTACCTCTGGCGATCCCACGGCCTAAATTAGCCTGTAGTGGGAACCTTTGCAAAGTTAGTTAATATTGTCAGCAATTCGTGACTGATCTCGTGTACTGCCAGTCTTAACAAGCGTCTTATAAAGTCCAACTGATGACATATTAAAAACGCTATTACTGCGCTATAAAAGAAAAAAAAAGTTAATTACACATAATTTTAATAGATTACGCAAAAACAGAGGAACCGCTTGTACCGTCGCATGGATATTGAGACTGATACTCAATGCCTTGTATCGCTGCTACTGATAAGTGAAGCGAATGCATCAGCACACGTTAATCGCGATTTTCTAACAGCTAAAACTCGCAACCAGTAATTCGACACGTGTGACTTTGGCTTTAAAATAGGAGCAAAAAAGCAAACAAAGCCGAAAACCCTGCATTAGAGAAAGCGTTATCTCTTACTTAAACGAAGTCGATTTGTCTGATTTTCAACTCGCTGCTTTCATATTGGGCGTCTCTAGTGATTTTATAATGAAGTGAAGTTTTCTTATAAAATTAAGAAATGTACAAATATAGCAAATAGACAACAATGTATGAGACCAAATTATTTACAAGTGACATCCTGGAACAGCTGTTTCACGCTCGTTGGCGATCATCAGCCTGGAGAAGTCACAGTTAATAACAAGGTCTCCGTACATTGAGGCCGCTCTCGCTGGCACATGGATTTTCTCACTGGTTTTTTTCATTGGTGAGTTTTTCATTGAGTATTTTTTCCTTTGAGGCACCACTGCGCTTCCGATGTATAGCAAATAGAATATTATAAAAAAAAAATTAAGTTGTTAATTGTGATATAATTGTAATATTTATTTATAACTTCGGAATTTTACATTGAGACTTTATTTCTAAAATGTCAGTTATTTTTCGATGTTAATGTTAATATACTAAAGTAAATAAAAAATGATTTTCTTAGATCATTAAATTTCTGTAGTTTTGCTAAATTCCAAATTTCATGAAATTCTATGCAGTGTACTCGAGCTGACGTACTGAGAAAGCCAACTTAAATGACTTATTTTTTTTTTTTTCATTAAACCCAGTGTAATAATTGCGAATGATATAATATTTGATAAATTTTATAATCAATAATTATTTTCTTATACTTTATTTTTGTAAATAGATTTTGTTGTTAAGTTGTAGCTAAACAAAAGTGCGGCCAATATATAACTAAGGTGCTATAATATAATGTAATTTCGAGCGAATGGAACACTGATGTACGGTAATATCTCGGTCGATCCTTCACTAGAATTCTCTATTTCTAATATTTCCTCGCATTTGTATAAATCTCTGAAATGAAAGCATTATCTTCACAACATTCTTGTATTTAAGATTATATTTTTATTAGTTTTATTAAAACATTTATTAAAATAATTTCAACGAAATCAATATCGTATATCAACGAAATAAACTAACTGAAACAGTAAAGCAAATGTATATCATATTGATGTTGTAATCGTTTAAAAAAATAAATTTATTAAACTGTAAATAAATTTATTAAACTGTAAATAAATTTATTTATTTTTACATTTTAATCTGGTTTTTTGAAATTAAGAAGAATTATTGAAAAATTTTTGTTCTTCTATTTGTCGTCTTTCATTTTTCTTGTTTCTTTAAGTTTTAAACATCAGATGATTGATAAATGATTTCAAGGGTTTTAATTTTTTTAAATTAATTTTTTTTTAAATTTGAAAATTCCATCAATTAGCAATTACTTTGAAGTATTTCTTAGATAAGCTTATTTTTTTTAAAGTGCTATTATTTTTATTTGACTTTAGTGAAATTTAGAGAACTGATCAATAAAGTTTTGTAGGAGAGGTTCTCGAAACGTACGTCATTTTATCCTTTTAAGCTTTTTAAGTTTTTAATGCTACTAAGTGTCGAGATAGCTAGCACCTTCGAAATTTTTGTAGTTTTGCTAAATTCCAAATTTCATGCAGTTCTGTGCAGTGGACTCGAGCTGACGTACTGAGGAGGCCAACTTAAATGGCTTATTTTTTTTCCATTAAACCCAGTGTAATAATTACGAAAGGATTTAATTGCTAATATAGTTGTTCATTATTTGTTAATTACATTTTGTCTTTAAATTTCCTTATTATTTAACTTAATGCAACCTTTTAGAATAAATTGCCATCAGTTATCCTGGAAATTTGTATTTGTATTAAGACTGGATTATCCTCGAAATTTGTAGTCATTATCACTAATCAGATTTCCAGAAAATAAAATCCATGTAATGTGTTGCTATTAACTGTGTGACTAGGGGCACTCTCAATCACTGTTTAATATCGCTAATGAGATTAATTTAATCTGGACTCAGATGAATAACCAAAGAACGGTCGTCTAAACACTAACGGTTTTTTTAAAACCAAAGAAAAATTTGGCGGGAAACATCACGTCATTTAACTCTAGGAAATATATTTGAGATGCTTTAGATCTCGTAATCGATTGCTTCTGATTGATCTGTTAGTTCTGTGAAACATTACCAGAAAATGATTATTGTTTTTAAGACCCTGGCGATAAACTGAAGAAGCTGTTTAAGTAAATCTTGAGCTAAGACTTTTACGAAGAGAGGGTTACCAGATGTAAATGGCTTCTGAAAGTTGCCTCCGCCTTTGAATTTGGTTTTAATCGATAAGCAAGTAAAGTACGAAACAGGTTAAAAAAATCCGAGAAACACGAGGAAATAATTTTTTTTTCTTTAAATTATCAGTAATTTTTTTTCTTAAAAGTATCAATACAACAAGGGTAAGCCCTTAAGCAACTCACCTCATCAGTTCTTTAAAGTGAATGAGTACTTCACTACGCAGTATTGTACGGCATTTCATATTACAAAGACTGTTCGCCGTATATAAAAAGAAAATAGTAATAAAAATATTCGACAAAAATTCCAAAACATGAATGCCAGAAAAGACGAATTATCGTTGAGATTTAGAATTGTAATCTTTTTAATTTACAAAGCCTGATTTTTTTCCAATCCTCGTTGCGTGTGATGAGGCGGATCACTCATTATGGTTCCTATTGCATGGAATAGCCTCCAATAGTTCTTAAACGTCCACCGATGTGTTTGCCTTGTATGGAGACCCGTATTCTAGGAAAAGAAGGTTTTGGCAGTATTCATCTTTCATCTTTTTAGTAAACGGGCTGGTCACCTCCTCTTATTTTGATAATAGGTTTTGGCTATTATCAATCATATAGTCTGGGAGTGTATGAGATTAGTTTAATCCGATGTCTTCCCTTGTTATTTGGGTATAGTTTTTATGTATCTGGCGTCGCGTCGCCTTGAAAGTTTTTTTCGGCAGGCCTGTCTCCTCGTTTTATGGGTGAAAAGCATGAATTCTGAATATTTTTCTTCTTTAAATTTCCATTGGGAAACAATTCCACTGTTACATCACTGATACCCCGATTCTCGTAATTTTGCATTCTTTTACTGAAAAACCTGTCTTATCTTTCTCCTTTTCTTATATCCAAGGCCTTACTCGGTGTTACTTCTACAATTAAAAATACTAAAAAACTTCGTTTAAATGACCTGAAGCTTTAGCATCATCTTCCATTTTCTCGAGCAGCTGAATAATTTACGAACATGTCTAAACTGAACGAAATTGCTATGTGGGCGATTGAGCATCACAGTTTGAATTTATATAATTAAACATAATCTGACCCTGCTTAATCAGTGACGAAGAGGTACTTTGACGGTTTTTTCGTCATAGCTAAGACTGCAGTAAAACGATTTCATATCCACTGTGATGAGGAAAAGATTCCAACACGAAACATCATTCTGACTTTTAATTCATTCACATTACTAAATAATGTGAAGGCAGGTTACTTAAATTGTAATAGTTGATATTACACCCTGAGCCCATTGAGACATTTCAACTAATAGAGGTATGATCGCTATTATTAGACTTGTCTTCTTGTCGAGGCTTAACCATATAGCCCAAATGTAGAGAATTAATACATGCACAGATTCTTATGGTTTGTCTATGAAATGCGGTCAACTGTTTGGGGGATCATCTTGCTTAGTCTACAACTTCCCCCCCCCCCCCCTCTGGAAAGAATAGAAAGAAATCCAAACAACTCGTATTAAATATTCTTTCTTATCACGGAGCTTGCAAGCCTGTTGCATCTCATCAATTCACAAAGACTTATACATCAACTGTCACAAAAATCTCTTTTGTAGCATAAGTTAACATGTCAATCAACCTTTTTTTGCTGTTATTGCCAATCTTGCATGTTCCTTCAAATTACTGCTTGTCAATCAACTGTTCTTTCTTTTATATTACCTTTAAATTCAACTAACCAACCTACTTTTGTCTCAGTTTCACACAAAAAAATCTTCAGTACTTCTTAAGAAACATTCTGCACAGTCTCTCTCTGTTAGGTTCAATTTATCATACGACATTTTTCACTCAAGCAAGTTTTTAAAGATGATTTTCACGACGATCATAAAAAAAAATGATCTCATCTCTTGTTTTGTAATGACCTACATGTATTGAAATTTGAGGACTGAGATCCAAGCTTAAAATGATAAGACACGCTTAAATGCCAGTCTACTGTATATGTTTACAAGAGACTTCCCTTTCAGAAATAATCTCAATTCACCTCAAAGGATATTACGCTCTCAGTGAACAGCGTGTTGATAGGGAAGGAAGAGGTGTTTATATATTCGTTTTAGTAAGATATTCAATCCTTGCCTGTTGCTCTCAATATTCTACCAGAATCTTTGTAGTTCAATTATCAAATAGACATGTACTTACCATCCGTGGCTGTATCTTTCCTTCCAGTACAACAGTTTTAAATAAATACTTAAAAATCTCAACGAGCAGTTATCATCTCATTTTCGAAAACTTGATAACCTTAATACTGATACTCAGGTCTGAGGCTACTTATCAACTTCAACACGTGCATTATTGCAGACGTATTACGTAATCATAATCTTTGCGTCTCATCTTTGTATTTGATTATTCACACACTTTTCGTCCTCATTACTTTTCTTTTTAGATATTTATATGGGGTTTGGTTCACCTACATTTTTTCCCTCCCTTTTTTGGAGGAAATTTTTGAAAATCTTGGAGGAAGTGACCATTTTTCGGTCATTCTTCATGAACTCTCTCAATCTTCAGCCTTTTTATAGCCATGATTTAGCCAAGTGTTCGAATTTCACTATTTAATGTTGTCATAAAACATATCATTAGCTTGAAGATATCAACAACTTCATCAATAATAATATTTTAGCAAGTGTACTATGTACAATTCCTCAATCGTCCTATCGTTTTCCTTTATACACAAAACCATGATGGAATTGTGCTTGCACTTCAGTATATAGACCATAGAAGAAAGCGGGTTACCCAATACTACTGAATTATCATTTTCTTTTAATTGAGCTCGAGCTTGATAGATCCGTCGAACTATATAACAGAACCTTGGAACTCCTTTATATCTTAAACATCAATGGGTGAGCCAAGTTGTTTACTAATTGATATTCTAGAACACGCTAATAAGTCGATCATCAGCTAGGAGCAGTCACCAGTAAACAAGGAGGTCTTGAAACCCAGACGTGAATTTTCTCGCCAATTTTCCTTTTGGCGAGTTCTTAATTATTTATTTTTAAAGCTTTATAGGCTCCACATTGATTCCGACGATATTTCCTTTAAACTTTTATAAACCCGCTTTCGCCTGTGATCTGTATATCGAAGTGCAAGCAGAATTCCATATTATTTATCATAACAACTCACTATTAGAAAAAAAAATGGCTTGTAGTTAGAAGGCATTTAACAGAGCTTTTGCTTGCAACTTCAGCTGAATCACTTTTTCACGTGAATTCAAGAGCTAAAATGTATTTATTGAAGCTGCTCCTTTGTTGTTTTACTTCATCCAACAGAAGACATATTTTTAACCTTTTCATTGGAGCAATTATTGGTTACTTTGACTGATCTACAAAAACATTGCTTGTGGCTCCGATGTGTAACAATGTGATCAACTGGGGGAATCTCGTATCTTCCCTTTTTGTTCGGATGTAGTTCTCGTGTATCCCTGGGGACACCTTGAATTTTTTTTTTCGCCTGTCTTTGACATTGCCTGGTGGATGAGAACACGAACTCTGAATTTTTTTTTCTTTTTTCTTATGGATTCTTTTAGCTTTACAACATTTGGAAAGCTATTTTGTAATTACTTTACGACATTGGGACCCAGACCGTTGATGAACAACTTATAAAACTTTTACTAGTAACCCGGTGTTGGTTATCTTATATTCCCTAAACCCTGAAACAACCATTATAAAAACTATCTCCATTTTCATTTCAAGGCACTTTAAGGAAAACCTTAAAATCTATAAAAAAGCCTGCGATCTGGAGATTTATTGATATTAGATGCCTTTTTCTTCTTGAGGGTTTTTCCTTGCAGAATGAGACTACCGTTAGGCGGATCAACATTTGTCATGAAATCAGAAGACACTCCAACAAGCATTAAAGCAGGGTATCTATGTATATATCAAAAGAAGTTCTGACTCACTCATTCACTGACTCATCAACGCCCAGCCCAAACCCTTGGACCTAGAAAGCGGAAATGTTGCACAAAGGTTCCCTTACGATGTAGACAAGGAATAAGGCCGGATTTTTCGAAATTCCCACAGGATCGGGAATAAAGAGGATTTATATTTTCGCTGTAAAACGACCAACCGCAATACATCTGAGTTATCCGGAGAAGCCACAACGGGCTGAGAACTCGCATATTTTCCGATCTCGATATTAATTTGCTACCCGACTAGTACATTATAAAATGCGATATTAAGAACAAATCCGTTACGTTGTTATAATTGCCAACTTTATGACTATGGATTTTGTAAACTGTTTATGTGATCATCCTGCCTGTTCTCCATCTTGTCTTCAGTGGAAAGAAGAAAAGGATATCCAGATCGTCCCTGTTAAACATCCTCTTTTCTATCCAGAAGCCTGGAAGATGATTACAGCTGAGGCTTTCAGAAAAATATATATATATATATGAGGGGCATTCAAAAAGAAACGAGCTGGAGGCCTAGGAACAGAAACCAGTACCGGTATGTCAGAAGTATTGGCCCGGCTGTTAAGGCACTTGTCCCCCTGCAACACAAGGCGGTGAATGGCTGTCTCGTAAAATTCCCGGTGCTGCATTGTGAATCAGTTCCGCAAGTACTGCATGATATCGTCGTCCGAGGTGAAGGTTTGCCCCTCAGAGCCTTTTGTAGGGGACCAAAAAAATGGCGTAATCGCAGGGAGAGAGGTCTGGACTGTATGGAGGGTGTTCGAGAACCTCCCACTTGAATTTCTGCAAGAGTGCCGGGATATGGGGCCTTGCATTGTCGTGGAGCAGAATGACCTCCCAAGGCAAGCTCACCTGTGAGGTCATTCAGCTCCACAGGCAAGCTCACCTGTGGGGCAAACTATTCATTTCGGACGACGATGTCATGCAGTACTTGCGGAACTGATTCACAATGCAGCCCCGGGAATTTTACGAGACAGCCATTCACCGCCTTGTGTTGCAGGGGGACAAGTGCCTTAACAGCCAGGGCCAATACTTCTGACATACCGGTACTGGTTTCTGTTCCTAGGCCTCGAGCTCGTTTCTTTTTGAATGCCCCTTATATATATATATATTTCTTTTTTCTGTAAAATCGAAACTGTCATGATCTTCGGTCTTTTGTCGGATTGGTATCACGGATCACGAATCTTTTTCTGCTTTCCATAAAATAACCCTCACCACTATTACACAAGTTCCGTCACAACTTCTAACACAACCTACTTCACAATCAAGAGTGTTGTCTTTGTCAGCGTCTTCTGGTCATCACCTCCAATTGGACTAAATTTTCAGAGAAGAGATCGTAGGAACCTCAAGGCATGCCTTTTATTCACTCATGTTAAATCGTCTTCCCAACCACCTACAAATGGCTATCAGTATTTCTCTCCCACACGGTTTTATGAGGAGGACGTGTCGATGATTCCTTCTAAATTTGGGCCAATACCATCACCTCCATCCAATTTTTTTTTTTTATTAATTTCAACTATGGCTGTCATTACTCTACCTGTAGAGGAATTCACTCTTAACAACAACAACGTTAAGGCTTTTGCATTTATCATCCTATCTATGTATGTCTTCAGGAAATCTTTCTTCTGGGAAATGACACCTTTGCTTTGTGGTTATCTATGCTGAGCAAACAAAGAACTGATGGAATAGGAGAGGGATTTTGTCTCTTCATCCGACATGACACACTATTCTCTCCAATTGCACTTGTCACTCATATGGAAACTGTCGCTTCTCGCCTTTCAATAGGCAGATTACTTACATCTGTAGCCTTTTATCTTTTCCTCTCGATGCCTGTTTCGCCTACAGACATTGACAATCTCATTGACCAATTGCCACCTCCCTTTTTTTTTTCAAAATCATTAAACAACGAGCCGAAGCTGTTCCCCTAAGATTTTCGTTTACCAACAGAGAGAGTCCAATAGTCTTCCTTCTCTTAGAGGAATTACTGTTTGCCTTGAATAACAGCAAAAAAAAACAAAAACAAAAACTGCCTCTGGTCTAGACAGAATACACTGTGAAAGGCTGTGTCACTTATCACCTACTTCATTAAAAATCATTGTGGTTTTAATAAAATTTGACTGGACATCTCTTTCCAGATTGTTGGCATGAGCCATTATCATACTTTTTTCGAAACCTGGCAAAGACAGCAGTGATCTCATTAACTATCGCTGTCCAGAAGTCATCACTTGACTGTGCAGGACACTTCAACGGATGGTGATCGAATCCGGCGAAAACCACATTGCATAGAGACGAGAATTTTGCTGCTTTCAAGTTATCAGATACCTTTAAAGCAACAATCATCTCGCCCCTACGGAAGATTGTTTCGCCTTTTGACAATCTTGTACGCCTGAAAGATACTATTCACACTACAATTATTAATAGTGAGCATCTAATTTCTATCTTCGATTTAGAGAAAACTTACGATCGCATATGGAAATTTGTTATTTTCAAAGATCTTTAGTTATGGTCTGCGTGGTCACATGCCCATTTTCATTTCTTTTCATTTTCATTTCATGTCTTGCGGATCAGATCTTTCCAGTCCGTCTGTGATCAACTCTTTCCACTTCTTATCCTCAAGAAGTAGGAATACCTCAGGTTTCTGTTTTGAGTTACTTTTTTCTGTAAAGATGAATAGAATTACACCTTCTTTGCCTTCATGTGTCCATAACTCATTGTACGTCGACGACTTGCAGATCTCTTACCATTCTGTTACGTCTTACAGCTGCATTTAGCTTTGAATTGGTTACATGATTGACTATTTCTAATGGCTTAATGTTTTTGCGTTAAAGATTTCACTCGACGTCAAGGGATCTTTCCTGAACCAAATCTGACAGTTGGCGACCTATCCCAACATAATCCCAACATAAATTTCGTGGCCTTCTTTTTTTTTTTTTTTCAAGAAATTGAATTGTCACCAGCATATACAGAACATTAGAAAAAGCGAAATCAAACACGCCTTCAGTAGTTTTTCAGTGTCTTTGGCATGAACATTCGTTACGCTACTTAGATTTCACAATTTTTTTTATAGAGATGGATCCAAGGGTAAGTCTTACATTGGAGCAGCCTTTGACACCGAGAGTAATTCATCTTTCTTGTGAAGTAAAAGTATTCACTATGGTTTATGCCTTGCCGTTGTTTATTTCTGTAGATCTTATTTTTTAACATTTTCTGCAGTTATGGTTTTAAAAGTTTTGTTTTTATTTCATTATTATTGTTTCATCAAGTTTTTTCTAGTTTATACTTTCTTACTGCATTATAGTAGTTCTTTTCTTTAATTTCTTATTTTTATTGTTTTTTAGCGGCCCCTACGTTACAGCTTGCCTGTAAAACATAGAAGACCGCTCTTGCATTTATGCTTGCTATAAAGACCTATAAAGAACGAACAACGTAATATTTTTCTAAGTCAAAGTCGGTGTAAAAAAAAGTAAAATAGGGCTTGGAATGTTTAAAAAATTGTCACTCAAAATCAACATTAGCATTAAAAAAAAAATAAACGATGGCGTTTTTTAAATTGATGAAACAATTGTGAATTTATTTTGTATGAGTTATTTATTTATCTTTTGATTGGAACGGTTGGGTAAGAAATTTGTTAACATCAAAATATGGTGGAATGATCTAATATCTTTTGAATATTTAAAAATATTCATTTCTTCTTTGAATCTGTTATTCTCTGGGATTATCGCGAAATGTTATACAAACTGAATCTACACAAAAACCTTGCACAATAAAAGCCACAGATAATAGGAAAGCGACATATTGCATTGCAGTAAAGCTAAACTGGAGCGGAGCTTCCAGTACTTTATGAATCACCCTGTATATATATATATATATATATTTTTTTTTTTGCTTTTTTTCCGAAATGAATTTTATTAAACATATTTTGAATTGTTATATTTTTTATTTGATATATTCGACAATAACTAAAGAAAGTACATAGCTTAAAAGGCAGAGAAGTTATTCCGTGAAATCACAGCTACTCCGGTTATTTTCTGTGAGACCACAGACTGGACTCGTAGTTTCTTCACTGCCACAATTTGTAAGGGTTCCAATAATTATGACTCATATCTGTCCGACTGCAGTTTTGACTGTAGAGATGATGGACAGAGAGACGGACAGAATGATTGTAAGAGCTTCCCCTTTACACTTTCGTTTATGGGATCGCTAACAATAATAATATTGATTCAAAATTTGATTTCATAATCCTATGGATATAAAAAGAAAAGTATGTTAACTGTTTTTAGATTTAACAGCTCTTCAATTGTTTAATAAATAATCCCTCCGTATTTAATTTGTCTTCCCATTCTCGGTTGCAATTGACTTAAACATTATGGTTATGGCTTTCAGATTTTTTGGTTTTTACTCGTTCATTTAATCCTCGGAAGTCTTGAAACAGTTTTCAAGAGTAGATAACAAGTGATAAAACGAGAACTGCTCCTGTGAAACATAAACATTGATCGAAGAAACACACAAATCTTATCTGGGAATCAAACTCCATTCTTATGCGTTCAATCACTTGACTTCTATTAAGATACCAAATGTTTTAGTGAAATCACCGTTGAATCTTTTGCAATCATATAACAACTAACTTGAGTTTATTGTAATCTAACAGACAACATTTAACACAGCCGTAATGTATTTTATTTGATTACAAACCATTATTTGCTAAATGTTTATTTTATATTTAAAAGAAGTTAAGAATGAAATAATTCTTAAATGACTTTCTTGTCGCGAATGACACCTAATCTAAATATGAATTTTATTTCGCTGATTAATCCATCTTAAAATCTTGATTAGTTGAGAATATTATTATATTTGTAGGGGTGCGTGTGTTGGCGCGCTGAAACATTTGGTTTACGTTAAACCATTCCTGTTTGTTAAAGATAGAATGCGGCTTCATTGCCATAGAAATGACCAGATCCTTTCAGTCAGTTTTCCTATTATTATGTTTCCTGTTTTAAAAGAACCAAACATCTCTGAGGATGGTAATCGATCATCAATATGAATGACGTCATCATTTCCAAACTTTGTTTCCAGTTGCGTTGCATTATTTTCCTGCACTAGTTTTTCCTTTGTATTGTTTATCATTAAATACTCCTTTTTCATTTGTTCACTAACTCGTGAAGCTTTTGGTTCTTAAGTCATCGTCCTTCGTGGTTTGGGAAAGGAACAGGTACGTGCACGAGGTTCACGTATTTCATTTGACTGATCTTTTTTATTTTGTTTTCTTTTTTTTTTTTGCTCTGCCTCCCGTTCTTTGCGCCTCCATTTCGGTGATTTAAATTTCATAATTGCAAACACCGGGAAAAAGGACGGATGGAGAGGGGGATGGAGAAGTACGGAAGAAAGATGGAGTGGGACACAAGATGGGAGGTAGTGTATTTTGTCTATCTTTTCATTTGCGTAATCCTCACTCGCAAGAGAGAAAGACGACTACATGAATATTTAATACCGAGCATCATTTGTTGTAATTACCAGTTGACAAATGCTAATAATAAGACTGAGAATAATTAATAAGGCAAAGAGACGTGGCATCGAACTCCTTTTTTTTTGGACAGAAAGTAAAGAAGATTGAAGGAAAAATAAAACGAAATGCATGCCTGGTACATTTTTCTGAAAGAGGGAAGGCTTAGAACAAACGAGACATTTTAAGAAATAAATGCAGCACTGAGAAGTGAAGTGAATCTAAAAATACATTAAATTTATTTGAAAATTTTCAAAAGTTTTATCTAATAATCTCTGTAGCCGCTTGATGTGGAAATTTGAAACGAAGGAGAAATCAGAAGCGAACAGTGATGGGAATGAAAGGAAATGGATTCTGCTTCTCTTCTTATAATCTAAAAATCAAATTTAAATGGTGAGAAGTTTTTAACGACTCTGTGGAAGCATGGAATTATTTCTATTTTATAATTAAATAGAAATATTAATAATAATAATATTAATAATAATAATAATAATAATAATAAAAACTTCAGCAGACGACGTAAGTAAATCAGAATTTAATTTCCAATGGCAATTTAATGCTTGTTTTCGTTTAATTAAAGTCTGTTTTCTGTTTGAACTTCTTTTTCTGTTCTAGAACACTGGAATGTTTAAATAACACTAGG
>JAFIDM010000001.1:74219410-74240185 GCA_023159025.1 Thereuonema tuberculata | reverse complement strand
AAAAAAAAAAATTCGCTGATCCGAATCTTTTATTCGTTGCCCAAGAGAAGAATGAAAATAAAAAGAAGACACAGAAAAAAAATAAAAAATAAACCAACTTTTTTTCTTTGTATCTATGTGTATATTTTTTTCCTTTTCTTTTCTCTAACAAATTGACTCCATTCATTCGTTATTTGCGGACATCTAACTGTCTCGGCTTTGGCTTGTATTTTTTTTTTGGTGAATGTGTCCGGTTTTCCTTCCACCCTCACATGTCTCTTAATCACAATCGTAATAAATGTCTGATTATTATTTACGTCGTAAATTTCGTTGTTGCAGCTGCAGGGAAAAGTCGTCGGTGACTGCGGAATGAGACAGTGCTACCTGAGACGGCTGCGAATGGCGATATGCATCATGTCTGCGGTCCCGTATCTTACCCTCGTCTCTTCTTTTCTTCTGTTATGAATTTTGCATTGAAATAAATAAATTTTCATTTGTCTTTCTGTGTCTTCTTCGAACATTGTCTTTGTCAGGTCGGTTTGAATGAACGTAGAATTATGTAACACCTCACCTCATGGATAATCATTCAGTCCCTTCTCTTCGGTCCCGTTTTGAGATCCCGGACATGGTATCGATCTCGCGAGAAATAAAGAATTTTTCATCTTGTTTGTCGCAAACGGAATTCCGAGTCTGTCATTTGCAATGCGTAAGGTGAAATTTAGGATTGCTTTTCTGTTACTAATATAATGATTGCTATCTTTTTTTAAGTTTCTATTGTTCTTGAATATAAGAAGGGTTACAAGAAAATGTTTGTAACAGTATCGTTAATGGCAAAAATCTCCTCTAATAATTAACAGTTCTCGCTACAAATCTCAATTTATGAAGTTGTGGGAAATTCTGGTCAATTTTGTCTTAATTTTAATATTGAAATAATAATTTGCAGTTATTGAAATTACTGCACAACATTTTCATTTTGATACTTTTGTAAGTTGCAGCAAAAAAAAAAAAGGATTATATATAAACAATAATGTACATTATATAATAGTATATATTAATAATTCTATACTATAAATAAAAACAAAAAACGCTATAAATAAAACAAAACGCTTCAATGTAATTTATATTTAAACAAAAAATATAGAATTTCTTCTTCTTCTTTCTTCGAATTTGGCCGACTATGGACCACGTGAAATAACTCATGATTATTTTTCTACTTTCTTTCTTCTCTTCCAGTATTCTTTCATTCTTTCTTAGTATATAAGTTAGGTATCAAACCTCGGCACTTAGCTAAAGTTAGGATTCGCACCCTGAGTTGTCATCGGGAAGAGAATATAGAATATAGAATTTCGTTTTAAATAATTCTGTAGGGAAAGAAAATCCAAATTTAAAGGGCTTTAAATGGAGCAGTTTTCCTACCAAGTTAAAAAAAATTGCAAAAGGTAAATTTTCCACTTCTATTTAAGTCATATATTTATTCAAAATTCACGTATTTGAATTCCTGAAAAAAAATTCCAAAGGAACTGGTATATTTTTGTTATTCCATTGAGTGCTAAGTTCATTTAAGGACTCTCAAATATTCTCTTGAAATCATTATCATTGCATTGCTAAATTTGGGCCAGATTGATACATCTCTGAATCTTCTTATATGGAATAGTGGTGGAATTGAAATTTTGGTGGAATTGACAATTAAATAAAATCTTAACTTTTTTGATTTACGCAATTGATAAAAGATGAATATTTATTCCTTACAATTAAAGTACAGGTCTTTTTTTTTCCCTCTAAATTTATTGATATGTCTCTGGGTAGGCATGTGTTTATTTTTCATTTTTAATTAAATATTCAATTATTTAAACCAAAATCAAATAAGGAATCTGTAAAATCTTTATGCCAGGTATCCAAGAAATAAAGTGAGGGTATTTGAAGTGCCATAAGTTGATAAATATTAGGCGCATTGATCTCAAACTTTGGATTGTAGACTTAATTATAGGTCATAGGGAGTGCAATCATAAGAACAAAGTTTCTACTTCACAGAGTCACTACCAGGGGACGTGTGGCGCTGCAGTCGGCTATTCAGTATCTTCTGGGTTTTCCTGCTCGTTCGAATTCGGAATTGTGGAACAGAACGGTTGGTCACAGTGTGTCCTCTATCCTCAGAGACCATTTGTATTCGATGCATTTCGTGACACAAGTCACAAGGATTGATGTCTGAGGATCGTGCGGGCCATGTATAAGGATAATGGTTGCTTATTACACGATAATTAGAAATGCACATTGCAATTGCATTCCTAGCAACACGTGATGTGTGGGTTGTAGCTCCATCTTGCATGAAGGCTACTGTGTTTAGGGCACCATGCTGCTGCAGGAATGGAAAATATTTGGTTTCGCAATAAAGATGCCTAAAGAAACGCTGTATTGGTGCAGGTGAACCATACAACGTAAATTTGTTATCGATATTGGTTCTCGACTCCTTCTGATTCTTCTGATACGCCTGTATTCAAGTAATGCCCTAGTAGCTTTAGAATGCAACTGATAGTAAAGCTTCACGAGTAAAGCGCGGTCAACAAGTGTTAAGGCATTGCTGTGCTCTTGTTGAAGACTAGTCATCCTGCTAGCCTTTTCAAGGAGAACTTCCTTTGCATAGTCGACAGCAGCGCCACATGCCCCCTGGTGTGACTTTGTGAATTAGGAACTTTTTTCCCATGATTGCACTCAAACACCTCACGTTATTTCTTGGACACCTGGTATAGTAACATGTAAGCCTTCTATAAAGTTGCCAGTCCCAAAATTTCGGACACGAAATCTGGTGAATGAGAGGAAATAGTTTCGAAAAATACGAAAGGATTTTTAACAATAAATAAATCAGCAGATAATTAAATTAATATTTTGATTTAATAGAGTAAGGGAGGGTATTGTCGGATAGTTCTTGTAGTGTCGGATGGCAAGTATCGTGTCCATCAGTGATGCCACTTGGTGTGAAAGTCATGAATTACTTTCTCTACAACTTGGCAAACATCTGCATGGGCAGCCATTACTGTTGAGTAATGTGTGTGAAAAGCGTGTTTTCAATTTCTCTGAAAATAACAAACTTTTGAAGGATAAGGAAGATTTTTTTGGTTACAAGTTATTAACGTATGTGCCCAATATAAAATGCACTATTTGATAGACCATGAACGGGACTTCTTAATTCCCTAACTGTAGATATGTTGCGGGCAATATGTTTCAGGTAGACGGCTGGTTAGTTTGTTCGTGAGGAGTCGGCTAACCTCGGATACTAGCTTACGGCAATGTCGAATAGTATCCGACATTAGCTGCTACATTTCGATTTTGATTTTGATGCGGTCGAAGGAGAGGAAGAAAGTATGCCAGTTCTACAGCCCGCTGAATCAAGCACTCCAGTTGTAAATTCTGATCCTGCACCCACAATACCCAATAGCAATGCCTCTACGCCACTATTCGTCATTCCCTCCAAAACAGGTAATTTGAATATCTCTTCATCTGATTCCGTTCATCATTCAACTCCATCTTCTTATAACAACCATATTCCTGTGAATGTGCAGTTCCAGAAACTTCAAAAAGTTAAGTCACTCCTGAAGATATATCATCAGTTCCTACTTTGAAAAATACAGCATCCAGACATGGCAGACCCAAAAGCTCATAAGCTTTAATTATAGGATTCCCTTACAAGCAGCAATTGGAGGAATCCATTAATAATGGAACTAAACGCAAGTTGCTTCAGAACTCTCAACAGATGCCCAAAAATATTGCCAAAAACAATACAGCTTAAAAAAAATCTAAAAACTAGAAATGCCAGCAGCAATGTGCCAACTAATGTCCACAATGCTGACAAACAAACTCAGGATGTGCATATTGCACACGCAACATGTGCATATTGCTCAGGAAAATTCTCTGATGATGTACAAGGTGAACATTGGATGCAATGTACTATAAGTGAAGACTGGTACCATGCCCATTGTGCAGGTGCATATAGTCAACAATTTGTATGTGGTTTCTATTAGAAGCTGATGGAAACTATATGTAACTACTTATTTATATGAATACAAATTAAATGCACATTTGCACTTCATACATAAGGGTGATTTTTGTATCCGTCATTACCTTCCCTTCCTTTCAGTGCTCATAATCGTTCTATTTTGCCCTGGCAACCTATACAGCAAATACTTATTAAGTGAATGGCCTAATAACGTTTACAAAATATGCAGGAACTCCAAAGGTTATTTTAAACAAACTCTTTTAAATTAGGTTAAATTTCAAAAATCAATACGGTATCTGACAATTCTCACCCTTACTGTGTAATCGAGTAATATAAAGATAAAATATACAGTTTATTAAAGTATCTCGTTAACATTTATTTTTTAACTGTGGAAATTCTTAAATGTATTTCTTTTGCAGTTTGAGTTTGGCGGCATTTATTTTTTGGGAGAAATCGTACTAAAGTTTGTTTTTTATTTTTTCTGTTGTTGAGCAAATCATTTGATTTTCTCGATTTCTTTGAGTAATGACTCCAAGAATTACTGTGCAACGGAAATGGTTGACTGAAAACGAAAGAGGATGAAGAACTGCAGTGAAGGTTCTTGCCCAAGGGTTACAGCAATTGCTGCGCAGCAGCTCGGCGGAACTCTACCTTAAGACAGATTCTTCGTTAGCTCAAAATAAAAATAATTTTATCATTTTAATTAATGGACGCTGATTGAAATAAACTTTTTCATCGGTTCCTCCTTAAACGATTGAGAAGATATTAGTGCAAACCCTTTTTCAATTGAGATCTTCAATTTTAAATCTAAATCTGTAATATTTTGCTGTTTTCCTTATGCATTACTTTGTTTGATGCAGTTTTATTAATTGGTCTTTCAGTACATATTTGCAATTTCGGACGTAAATAACAAGAGACAGAATTTGACTATGCACAGAAGAATGAATCTTTATTCCTCCCCTCCAATGTCCATCCTTGTTTTAGAACGCTCTTCCTCTAATTTCGTGTTACTGGCTAATTATCATTTTCCCGCGCCTCCCTCGTCTATTGTCTTTCTAATCGACACCAATGAATATTCAAAACTTGGCGGTAGCATTAATTTTTTTTCAATTTCTTTTTCGTTTTCTGTTGCTCTCTCTCTCTCTGGTCAGCCCCCATTGTTTATCTAAATCACCTTTTATCTCTGCAATATGGCGGACGATTGTAAACGAAGTTAAAAGTAATTTTTTTTCCCCCTCTTTTCCCTCTTGCACGTAACCCCTACCTCCCAGTATCGCTTCTTTGTGATGTTAATTTTCAGATATAATTTATGGAAACTGTTCTTGTAGAATGGCACAAGGAGGAATCCATAAATTTACCGGGAAAATCAGCGGGCACAGAATGTGCAAGTCTAGGAGGCTGATAATCAGTGGAAAAAGGAGGGGATAAAAAGAGACCGGGAATTGTTTATGTGACGGGGGTGGAGGGGACTAAGACTCCTTGTGGAAAACCTCCCCTGCCTATCTGCTCAACAACAAAAGGGACTGAAGTGCTTCGTCTGCATTTATATATATTTTGCCGGTGAAAACATCGCTGACTTTTGGTTGTTGGAGAAATGAAATGACCGCCCCCTCCCCCTCGCACAAAGAGAGAAGGATTTCGTAATGAAAACAATGGATTTTATTGCCATCAGTTATAAATCACGAAGTAAGTGTTGACTTAATAAAACGAATTTGTATTTAATAAACATTTCCTGGCTTTTTCATTTTCTTATTTATTTTTTTTTATTTTAATCAGACTTTTTTTTTTAATGTTATATTAATGTTTCCTTAAGTTTTAATTTTTTTTCATAGCTTATTAAAACCTATTCCGTTACTTTAAAAAAAATGGAATTTATTACTTTTTAATCTTAAATTAACTATGTATGATATGGGTTTCCTATCTTTTAAGTGACCCAGAACATATCTGTTTCGAGGTATTACCTCTCGTCATCTGGGTTAGCTTAAAAGAATGTCTGTAGTCTTTTGGGCTGTAGACATTTGTCTTAAAAGACAAATTTTACGAAATACGGAGAAGAAACAACGAAGAAAAGAAATTAAAAGCATAATTAAGATAAATTAATACTGTCTGTAAAAGCCGTAAAAGTAAAAGCTGCAAAGCTATAACTGCTCTTAATCCAGACTAGATTGATTTTGGTTCCATTTCACCAATATGTATTTCATTTAAAGCATCAAAATTATGATTAAGACTTTGTTATTAAGATTAATCTCTTGTTGAAATTTAATAGTAGATTTAGCATAATCACTATTTGTCTGTATAATTTTTTTTGGTTTTTTTATTATGCATGCATTGAAAAATTGTCGCTATTAATTTTCATATTAATTAAAATCTTGTCAAAAGTTCACACATTGTAGTCTTTTCAGGTACAATATCAACGAGGTAGTTGTTCATATATTGAAGTTGACCTGGAGATCAGTTTAGTAATTTTTAATTAAGTCTTTAAATTCTTTACCGAAGAATTGCATGAATTGTAATTGACAAGAGATATAATTAGTAAAAGTCGATTTATAAGTTGGATTAGCTTTTTTTGAAATAGTTGATCCTCAGATGTCATCGTCTGTCTGATTTGATGATTTAAAAACATGACTATTTCAAAACTCATTTCTATTCATCATAAATGCTTAGGTTTTTCTTAAACGAAGGTTGATCAGAAGAAAATTTTAATACCTGCTAGAAATTTATTTGATGAGTTTGCCATAATGTAAACTGTTGCTGAATTATCCCATAGATGGCTGCATTCCTTAGTGTCACTTGGTCTTTCTCGCATGTTATTGGAGGTCCGCGCTGTCATTTCATAATGGCGATCCGATTAACTGGTCTTCTATTGAAATCTTAAAGAAGTTGCTTAACAAAATGAGGAAGAAACGCCCCTTTCTTCTGAAGACGGTGTGATCCTCCTTCATGACAATGCTCGACCGCAGGTTGCACGGAACGTTGTGACAAATGCATCAATCGTCAAGATGACTTACAGAAAAATCTTTAAGGGCATGATCTCATTTTTTTCCAATAAAGGTTGCTTTTTGAACACAAGCTTTGTAAACTTTTTTTCCTCATCGATCTACGTATTTATGTTGACATCCTGTATTCTTTATTAGATTTATAGTAACAATTCGATTTATAGAATTGTTATTAAATAAAAAATTTTCCTTAGTATTCTCTAAGGGTTCAAATTTATTGTTCGTCCATCTTTATATTTTAAGCTGGATAATCAATGTTCATTTGTCATCAGTAGAAATTTACATTGCTTATCTATCTATCTATCTATATAATACTATTAAACGAGACAATCTTGTAAATTTTATCTTGAAAACGGGCTTAAGGATTTTCATGAAATTGTGAGATGTACTGTTTACGGATGCGATAAAGCGATTTAGTGGGTAAATTTAAGGACTGCGACCTTAGTTCCAGGTTATGAAGCTTTTGCACTCGTCATCGGAAGTACTCTGTCAGTTTCCCATTTCGTCCGCTGATATTTGAACGGAAGTTGTGACACATGTTTGTGCCTTTTATTTAAAAAAAAGATGGCTCAAATGTGTGTTGTACCATTTTGTAGAGGTAATTATAACAATGATTCTGAAATCTCAGTCTTTAGTTTTCCACGTGAAGCTGTTTTAAAACATAAATGGTTGAAAGCAATACCAAAAAAAGATTTCTAACCTATATGAAGTAAGTTAACCATAAACTGATTGTTTTATCTTTACGTTTAATTTTGTATTTGCTGTAATTTAATCAAATAGAAGAGAATCTTACTTTTCAGTATAAATGATGAGCATTTTTATAGCAAGAGCTAATTTTATTACTGCAAATTCCACTGAAGCCCACCGTTTCGCCGGCCTTTACTGTCCATCGCCTAACAGTCCTCGGGACCTTCCTTATTGGGCCCCTTTACAGTGTTAGGGGTATCATTAATTATCTACACATCAAATCAACTCAATCACTAAAATACTATATGTTGAAAAGTTATTCTAAATTTTATGTTGAAAATGGACCCAAGGATTTCCATGAAATGGGGTGAAAATTTATTTTTATTGACTGGTAAATGATTGACCTGGATCTACAGTGTTCTTAATTTATTTTCGTTTTATCTTAAATTCGTGTTCTGTGCGTTTTACGTGTAATAAAATAATAATTTTACTTTTACCTGTTAGAAAAATAAAATAACAAGTTTACTTAATAGTAATAATTTTTTTTTTCTTTGATCTAAGGAACTGATCATTTCCCAAAACGAGGTTAAGTAACCAGGTGATTGTCTTTAGCGTTCTTACTTTATTTTCGTTCTGTTTACCTAGCGAAGCTCGGGTTTCCTGATATTTTCATAAATTTTTCAAATTATTTAAGATTAATCGTCCAACATTCTTTTTTTAAATGTATCCAAACCCATGACGTTTTTAGTTTATTACAGGTTTCTGTTACTAATAATTAGAATTTTCGGTTTTTCTTTTGAAACCCCTCATTTTTCTTTGCAGAATAATAACTGAGTGGATTTAGGAACATCTCCCGTTAATATGACTTTCATTTTGTCTTTGGAACATTTTCTCATTAAATAGTGTTTAATTTTTTCCCCCCATCATCTCTTTCCCTCCACCTCCCTATTGTACTTAGAATAATTCCAACACACTGAATAATGTTTTAAATAACTTGTTCTGTTTTTCTTCAAAATTTAATTTAGCCTAATCGTAAATTCTGTCAATTTTGTTGCACTGCTTTTACAGCCGTTGAACACATGCTGCTGTTGTGGTTATTTTTCTACAGGAGAATGTTAATGTACTTTGTACTGTGAGGTTGTTTTCGGGCGGATGAAGATGACCTCAAAACATACAAGTTTTCTCATAGTCCTTCCTCCAAGCTGTGGAATCCACTTTTGCCCTCCCCCAATTAAATTACTGGGTAATTTAAAAATCATTAAAAAATGCGTTTTTAATTAAGTTTCTTCTTCGTGCTGTAAACAAGGTCCGCTAATGTTTTCCTTGAAAAACTTAAGCTCATTTGGGAGTTTTAACTTTGGAAAATGTGAAGTACGCGTCTGCGCTTACCCTCTCCAAAGAAAGAAAAAAAAAAAGAACAGCGGGTCTGATGTTGGCCATCGCGATTTTGTGGTCAGACGGTGTAGAACGTTGTTTTTTCTTCTTTTTTTTTTCTCCTCCTCCTCTTCCTTCTTCTCTTTATCTCGCTAGGTTCTCCGTTTTCGGTTGTTTATGAGTGATCTTGTGATGGTTTCCTATAAAGAGGCAATGGCCATCAACACTCGCCACCAGCAATGACCTCTACGGCTAATACTTGTACTTTTTTCTTAACTGGGAATCAAGGAATCGAAACAAGGAAATATCGAATAGGTTCATCCACCTTCAATAAATCAGATCGTCGGGGCAACAAAACGTATCGGTAACAGCTTTATCTTGTCGATACGGGGAGGGATATCTTCTGTTCGCTCGTCCCCTGCTTTCCCACCGTAGTTCCACTCCACCGCTGGCTCCAAATTGCGTATAACGAGAGAAGGGAAAAAGCATCCTTTCTCGAGCATCTGTTCCGCAAGTGGAGTAGTCTTCCATGAACTCGACCCTCCACTGAACTACGCCCTCGACTATAACAAGCCATCAAGATGATAGTCTAACTTTCTTATCTGTTGCTTAAAGCCGGATGAGTTGAAAAGCTGTACTCGCAAAAATCACAAGTGTTTCAGTATTTTTGGGGGTTTTCTTTAAGTCCATCATAGCATAGATTTAACTTGTAGATTAATATATCTCCTTGATTTTCTTTGCAAACACACTTTAAAAATCTATTGGTAAAACGACTGACAATTGTGATGAGTTGTAAGCACAGATCGCTTTATACTCAGCTGTTACCGATTATTTTGTAAATAAATAATTTGTGAAGACTTCGAGGTTTACCTAAATGAAAAATTCGGGATTTTAATAAACTTGGTAAGATTTTAAAAATGAATAAAATAAAAAAATACATTATCAATAAAAGGAGAATTGAAACCTTTCATTTATAATGATGTAGTTGCAAATTTTGTTCCAAGTAAATTTGTTTTATTTTTTTTTAGTAATTTTATTTTTAATAATTTACTTTCTGGAAGAAAGAATTGTTAAATCTCCACTGTGATCCGCATCTACACATTAATTACGTTTTCCCCACTAATATCTTCTGAACCAAGGATGGATCTTTTGAAGTTTGATGTGGTTACTCTTATAAAAAAAAATATTTTACTTCCGTCTGAATCATTTCATTTGCAATTTAAAACTAAAGGATTGACAGGTTATTTAAATAAACTTAAAGTGGCAGAAATGTGTGAATTATTTTGCATTTGAGAAACTTCTTGTTTCTGAGTTTTTAATTTTATTTCCTATAAAAGCGTCTCATTTTAAAGAAAATCTTTGGAGTTTTATGAGACTTGTTCTCGTCTTTTGAAATAAAGCCTTTAGCGAAAGAACGAATAGGATTTCTTGAAGTCTTCGATGGGTTTGTTATTTATAGTATTTATTGCCTAATTGGCAAAGGGAGACTCATCCAATCAGTCTGTCTGTGTGTATTAGATCTCTGTTGAACCGGTAGATGGATCTTCTTGAAACTTGATAAGCTTATTTAAGGACTGACTGACTTAGGTTTGAAATCTATTCTAAGTGCGTTCGTGTTGAGAAATTAGCAGATGACAAAATTCCCTTAGAAAAGCGTTAGAAAGTGAACGACAAGTTCTGAAAGAACTTATTGTTATGTTCCTTCAAATCTTTTCTAATTTATTTATTTAATTTTTTTAAGATTGGTTTCCATAACACAAATGAAGGGCCAACGTTTATTTTCGGTTTTTAATATTAGTATAAATTTGTCTGAAATAATTAATTAATTACGCATTACTAACTGACACTGTTTAAACAGATTAATTTTCATCAAATACATTAATAGATTACCCAAATGGATTAATTTCCTTTGTCTTAGACATCATTGATAGAAATCCATTGTTTAGTTTCCAATGCCGCCTTCTCATGCTAATTTCTCGACAAGGATCCACTTGTAGAAGATTTCAAGTATAAAAGTTAGATCTTCTCTAATCCTTAAATATTCATACCAAGTTTCAAAAAGATCCATCCAAAAGTTCAAAAATCTATAGGGGAAAACACACTTACACATTTTGATAAACCTCACTTCCCCAGGAAAGTAAGGTAGCAATCCATATCTTGATGCCCTAAGACTATGGGTATTATTAATCCTTCTAGTAAGAATTCATTTGCGCATAGTCTGATTTGATTAAAATTAATCGGCTTAAATGTGTTTGGTGGAATTAAGTTTTTTTTTTTATTTAACAACTTCATTTATGATAATGAATTTTCTTCTTTTTTTTTTTTTGAAATAAAATAATATTCTTAACTTTTTGTTTAATTAAATGTCTCTTAATTTAAGAATAACGAAAACCCGAATCCAGAGTAAGGGGTGTAACCAGGGGCCAAACTTTCCTGAAGGGTATAATCATATCTCCGAAACCGCTTCAGTTGGAAACACGAAATTTCGCATGAATATTCTTTGTGAAAATCTAAAACATACGTATTCGATGAATTTTCGATACTCGCACCTCAAGGGATGTAAACGGGGAGGAAGGGGAGCAAACTTTGTTCAAGGATACTTTACGGGATTTTCAGGTTACAAAATAAGAATATAACATTACTTTGTAATCATCACGTGAATTTTTTGACCAATTGGGGAAGGTTCGAAGTGATAGAGGTCAGGAGAAGGGCAGAAAGGGGTGTCTTATATTTTCCGATCTCGATATTAATTTGATATCCAGGACCTATCGAGTTACAAAATAGGAATATAACAATAATTTGTAATTATCATGTGACTTTTTTTTTTACCAACTATAAAAGTTTCAAAGTGATCAGATAATTACAATTTCTGCGTCATCCACATCAAGACAATTCTTCTTTGTAACCCGAGCGAAGAATGGGTATTTTTACTATTAATAAAAATAAATTAAAAATAATTTATTTTTAAAAATAGCAAAATTTATTTTTATAAATAGTTGCGCTAGAATGACCCCCATACCTATTCCTTTTATTAGGAATATAAATCTTCCAAAATGATAAATCCCAATAAAATACATGAATCCAAATACTTGGGTATTTTGTCGTCAGATTAAAAAACATATAAAATACAGAACATTTCAGTCTGCCGGTAAACTATTTTCGACTGTGACTATTTTAAATCCTAAGTATTTTGTATTCATGTATTTTATTGGGATTCATCATTTTGGAAGATCTATTCCTTTTATATGATAACATATTGTCCATTAAATTCTACATAATTTCGAAATCAATTAAATTTTTAAAAAAATCCATAAAATAAGAGAAATACCTAAAATGTTAGTCATTTTAAATTCTGAAATTAAAAAAGGAAAGTTTATCCATTTAAAATATTTAAAGAATGTTAGTGACAAAATTTTTAAAATCTGCCGTACAGATTGAAGATATTTTTAATTATTTATAATAATTTAATATTAAGGTTCTGTTATCTACTTACCGATTGGAATTTATGATGCATATTACTTGAAGATTCCGGGAGACTGGAAGTGTTTTATCCCAGGATCTCGAGCAACCAGGCCATCACTTGCAGCTGATAAAGAGACTGTTACCTTGATCCTGACATCATGTATTGCAAATCCATATACAAACAGCAAGGCTATCGGATATCAATTAGGAATATCTCGCCAATCAGTGTTTTCAGAGCTCACCAGTTTCATCTGTATTACAGGCATTGTCATCAAGGGTTGGAAGAGAAGGATTATTTAGCTTTATGTAGACTTTTGCAATTGGATATTCTATGAACTTGAAGAAGCCCAATTCACAAGAGAGATGGTGTGGTGAAGCTCCACAATGTTCATCTCCAAGTGAAACCCACGATATAGATACAAATCATCAAATGCAGATTATTGTAATCCAGATTATCGGAGCTTTGTTCTACGATTATATGCTGAATGGCCAGACGTATGTGGAGCTAATCCTAGTACATAGATAGGTGTCTTTGACAACATACAGAGAAATCTGATTCCAACACGATGGAGCTCCCTCTCATTATGCCTATTTCTGGACTATCGCTTTCATAAAAACTGGATAGGTCGTCAAGAGCCCGTAGTGGCTAGAATCTGTTATCAAGGTTTCATCAATCCTAAATAATTCAGTATTTAGCTGAATTCAGGCTAAACTGAACTAATAATTAAGTGAATCTAGATTTTCTGAAGGGAAAAAAAAAAAACCGAAAGAAACTGCATGTTTTGTCATCACAAGAAATATCACTGAAATTTGTAAAATTACTAAGAAATTATCAGTAAAATGTAACAAACTTCCGTGAGAAATAATGAAAGGAGTTTTACTTCACACATGTGTTATTTAAAAAAAAAAAAAAAATCATTTAATATGTGAATATAAAATTTCATCGAAATCAACCAAATAATAATTGGATAGACATGAGAATAACGAAGATAAATGCAAATGAATTCCAATTACAATTTTTAATTAGAAAATTCTATTTATAGTAATATTAAAAAAGAAAAAAATAAAGTAATTATTTAAAATAAAGTAATTATTTTAATTATTTTCGGTAGCGTAGCTTAATAGTCTTAATCGCAAGACTTCATCTTAATGAAAGAAACTCGAGTTGTATTTTAAACAAGCCTTCAGATATATAATTTTTATTTAAATGAATTCTCTAAATGATTATTAACACTTCATTAACAAAACTTTATTATTAAGTTAACATTTTAGTGTAATTTTGGTTATAAAATGTAAATATAGCAATAATAAAGACTAAAGTTTAAGATACACGTTAGTTAGTTTCTAAGTTTCAGTAAAATAATTAAATTTTCAACAGAATAAAAATATTATTTTAGTTTTTCGCTTCAGCAAGAACACAGACTCTAATTTAAAAAGGGCACCATTGTTTGTTTTTCCGAGCCAGCGAATATGGAATAATTGGTAGGCGACGTAATTAACAGGAATTCATCAGAAATCAGATCCTCTTTTGGAAATGAGCGGATTCATAGAAAGATGATTATGATTTATTTAATTTTCTTCCTGTTTCTTAAGTTTCAGTTCTATTAGTCTTCAGGTAGGGAGCTCTTAAACTGTCTTTAGAAAGAAAATCAGATTCCCCATTCCTAATTAAATCAAAATATTATTCTTCGGAGTACAAATCTACAGTTAATAATGAAACGAACTGATGCTTACCCTTGTTGTGACTGTATGTGATTATGTGATTTGACAGCTGCAGCTGCAAGTTATTTTAGGAATAAATGTTGTAAACAAAGACGTTAATTGATTATTATATAAAGTGAGATTTGAAAATACAAGGCGTTTCTTATCGAAAGTTCCTTCTGAAATGGATATCGTCTGGATGGACTATTCTATCTTTCGGTTCCATTTAAAAGGAAATGAATTTCTTTGGGAAATCCAATGTCCAATTAAAAATCTGGATTCCATTTGTCTTTTGTTCATTCTTTTAAGAATAGACGAAATATAAAGTGTTAGATTCAGAAAAACAACCGTTGAAAGATCACCCTTGAATCAACGTTTCAGCTACTTCTGAATGAATTATCCTCCTTTAGCCTACTTCCTTGCAGAATTAGATTGACGAAACTTAAACTTCTTTTTGACAACATCTTTTTTATTATACACAATATTTCGATCGGCATTTCCAATCATCTTCAGGATAAATTTAGTATATTTCTTAAACCTATTCCTATTCCTTGCATTTTCGCAAAAAATGTAACAAACAATAATTTTCAAATTAAACCTAGAATTAACTAAACAATACAACACGTAAATAATATATTACAATATTTAACAATTTAAATCATTTCAATTTATATAATAACTTTGTAATATTCCCTTCCTTAAATAATTTTACCGAATAATCATTGACATTTTTTTCCCTTTTTCTTTGTTGATACATTCGAAACTACTCATTATTATGGCTTCTGTTATGAATCTTCGTGTCTTCGTTAATTTTGTATAAAATATCTACTATTTTTATACAAAAACCGGATTATGGTTTTTCATTCAAACATTGGTTCAATCTGAAATATTTCACTTTTACCTTCTACATGCTCCTATATGTTCCTGTATCCTTTCCCTTAGGGTTCTGCTTGTGCTTGTAATAAATTTTTCGGCAATTTCTGCATGTTAGTTTATATACAAATCCCATAGTATTGAGTATTTCATTTTCGGTGCACTTCTTTTTCTTATTGTAAATTAACTTTTTCCCATTGTTATGTATAATTTTAACTTTGTTAGTATGGTACATTTCTTTTATATTTTACTTAATTTTACACCGTTTTCTATTCTGATTACTTTATTATAATTTTCATCCTCCTCCTCCTGCTTGATTTCCGGGTCTTTGTAAAATAATACCTTTGAAAAATTCTCTAATACAGCTATTTGTGAACCTTATTCATTAATACTCAGTTCTCTTTTTAAATTTTGTATTTTTTCATTCCTTAAATTTGTGTTCGTATTATTCTTATCCTTGTCATAGAGTTTTTTCATAACTAGCAGATATTTTATATAAAATTAACGAAGACACGGGGTTCATCACAGAAGCCATAATAATAATGAGTAGTTTCGAATGTATCAACAAAGCAAAAGGGAAAAAAAAAGGCAATGATTATTCGGTAAAATTATTTAAGGAAGGGAATATTAAAAAGTTATTATATAAATTTAATAGATTTAAATTGTTAAATATTGTAATAATATATTATGTACGTATTGTATTGTTATAAGATATATTTTGTACGTCTGTATTGGTATGTTAGTTCTAGGTTTAATTTGAAACTTGTTGTTTGTTACATTTTTTTGTGCAAATGCAAGTAATAGCAATAGGTTTAGTCAATATACTAAATTTATCCTGAAGAAGATTGGAAATGCCGATCGAAATATAGTGTATAATAAAGAAGAATTTGTCAAAAAGAAGTTTAAGTTTCATTATCAGGAAATGCAGGTTTGAAATATAAATTTGTCTTCTGATGTGAGTTGTCGGCCAATAAATGAAAGAAGTAGTTCTGTAATTATTACAAAAGCTCAAGCAAAACAACCTCTTCACTTTCTTAATTTTTACACAATCGAATTTTTTATATATATAATAGTTATCTTATAATATGTGTCATAAGAGTTCTTTCAGACTTCGTATCCTCTTCGGACTACTTCAAATATAGTCTTTTTTTTTTTTTAAAGCTTCACACATACACACACACACACACACAAAAAAAAATGTTTCTGTGATAGTTTTAAAAAAAAATATTCTCAAAATACAAAGGAATGGAAGAATGTTTTAAACAACTGGTTATTAAAGCTTTGATGATTCATGGGATACATTAATTCCAATATCCTGGATCGGCCGAATTTTTTATTTTTTCCCAAGTTAATTTATGTTCATGTCTATAAATTTTAAAATATTCACTCACTTTGTATATAGAACAGCCTGTTGCTAGGCAACGCTGATATTTTGGAAGATCGGATCCATTGTTAATAATTCATTAATTTTGAAAATAAGATTTTGTTGGTTACTGTTGATTTCTTTATACCAAAATTAGAATATGATAAAAAGAAGCTGAAATAAGTTGTGGTTGTTTGTTTCTTTCTCTTGAATTTATCCTGTGACGATTGAAGGTTAGCCTCAAAGAGAAATTAAATATGTATGCATTTGTTTTTTTTTAAGTATTAGAAGGAATCTCATGCTTATTAAATAGTGCTTTTTGCTTTTGTATCTGAAATTAATGTCTAAATAATTTAAAAAGGAGGATTAGAAAAAGACTGCCTTTCAAGTACGAAAGGATGATGGAAAGAAACCTCTGGAGAAAATTTAAATTCCGAAAGAGAAAAAATAATTTTATTTTTGAACAAAGATGAGAAACAAAAAATCCCTGCAAAAGACATAATTTATATTAAAGTAAGTCTCCCTTCAATCCCGAATCTCGAGATCTATTTAAGAAGAGAATGAACGACTCCGTGTAAAAACTGGGGTTGTGGAGAGGACTTGCTCATGAGACCATTTTTTTCCCTTGTTCTAATTCGACCATTTCTTCTCTGCCGTCACTCGTCAACTCCAAAGAAAGAATTGTCTATGTAATGGAAGATATAGACCCTCAAAAATAAAACAGTCGGCAGGAAATATTAAAAGTCCTGATGGCTTTTCAAGTTTTCTTTTATAGGTGCATTTTCTTCTCTTTTTCTTTTCGTTTTTTTTTTTCCTTTTAATATTCTCTCTTTTCGTTCGTAATCTCAGTTTTCAGAACTGGTATTTTTTTAATAAACTTGGGATGTTTTAAAAGGTAGCATTGGCAGCTGCTCTTTCACTTAAAAATTTCAGTTTCATTCTAAGAATGTTTATTAATTCAATGTTTATTTTATGCTAATTTCACTTTCAACTTTATATTAACGTTTATGTTTACTAAGAAGAAATTACTACACTTTCTTATTTCAGATTTTGAAAAATATCATAAAGAATTTACTTTAACTTCTTTCTTTTTGTTGACCTTTTCTCGGGAGCAATTATTATCATTCCACTCACCATTAGAAATAAACTCGGGAATAAAAAAATGTTTACATAAAACAAGATGTAGTTGGTTTTCCAATTTTTGAATAATGATTTTTTTTTTCTAAATTTAAAAAAGTATATTAAAAAGAAAGAGAAAAAATTAATTAATTTTTTTTTTAATTTTGTTTGTTTGTCCGTAACTCCGATTTTACAAAAATCAATAGGGTAATGTGTTTAAGCAAGGAAAACTTCAGCTATTTTGGATCAGTAGTTTTGAGTTACCTTAATCATAGAGGAATAGCTTTTTAACTTCTTAAGGTTGGATGTGTATCAAAATCAATAGGGATTTTTTCTTTTAATACCTTTAAAATTTCAAGACATTTGAGCATATAGTGTCTTGAGTTGCTGATTACTGCGTTTTATCAACAAGATAATTTCAGGTTGTTTTTTTTTTTTTTGTCTCTACTTCCTTTTTCTATTATCCAGATATGAGTTCATGTTTAACTATTTTTTATAAACTAGTTGACCCTTGCGAATAATTCGCACGGTATCTTGATCAGTCACCGAATGGTAATGTAGAAATAAATAAATGAACAGATTGTCAATAGATGGCGCCTTCTACATTTCTATAAAAAGATTTTTAAAATAAAGTTTTTAACGAAAACATTAATTTTAAACAATTTGTTTATTTTTCGTCATTAGCGTAATCTTCAAAATGATATCTCAATCATTGATTTTGATGAAGTATTAAGGTAGTTAAGGCGTACCGACACAAAAACACATTTGAGAAATAATATATAAGGATTCTGTTCAAGTAAATATATAATAAACTTCCAAGGAATAAAGTAAACTGGGTCATATCAGTAAGAGTATCAACAGCCAAATCAGCCAATTGTATGTCTCTTGCGATATTTGTTTGAAAACCTGCCAGTAATGAATTCATATTAATATTATGACCAAAGAAAGTGTCAAAAATGTTCATTCGTATGTTGGTTATTTCGAACTGTATTTGTTAGATATTGTTGTCAGACCTTCTCTATATAAACACGTAACTGATAGTACGAGTGAAGATTTTTTTTTACACCTTTACTTTTTTATTTTTATTAATTATTTTATTTATAATTCTCCGTTTGTGAAAATATATATTATTTTTTTTAATGTGTTTAGAAATATTTTTAAGATACAAATTGTTGATTTTTTAACTGTTGATAGGTCCCTTACCTGTCTCAGAAACTTATTAAGGCGCAACGCTTTCATTCAAATAGACATTCATAATTTTATTGTACCCTGAAATACGCAATGACTAAATCCCTCAGTTGAAGTTTTATCATTGTTTTGATCATTGACACACTTATTGAAGCTCTTTAATTGTGTGATTTGCTACTGTCATCATTTTCATCACCACATTCATCATTGAAAAGGCTTTAGAACTTGTTCTGAAATTCATTGTTGTGAAAGGTCAGTAGTCAACACCAATCACGTCATATCTAAGACATATCAGTAAACAAAACAGACCCCCCCCCCCCCATTCAGCGGCGACCGAATAACCGGCGCCATTTTTGTCGCCTCTACGATTGAATCCTAGGTTATTATGAATTCAGGAGATTCTCTTTCAAAAATAAACAATATTTTTACTGAAATAAATTCATTCAATGCATCAGATATCTATTTTTTAAGAGATTTTTCACCTCTTGTTGAAATGATACCCGGATTCGCAAAAGGATTGTGGAGAGTACTTGTTGCTCTAAGCAATTCACAGCTTGCATTCACATGTACTACACTTCCATTTAAATAATAGAGATTCTAAAATACAATGTTGATGTTGTTATTGCTAAAATTCATTTAATATTGTATGAAAATTGTATTGGATAAAGGTGGTAGTAATCCGTAACGTTAACTGAAAGTCCAAAGTTTTAATGTCGTCGTTGATTTATTCTTGACTTTAAAAATTCTTTAAAAAGCATTCACATAAAACATTTCCTCACATTTCAATGAGAACAATGATATCAAATGATATTTGTATAGAATATGTACAGAAGCACAGAAGCAAAACCTATCACTATTTCGTAGATAAGTAATGACGAAGAGTTCGTCCATTTGATTTGGTCAGAACTTTTGAAGACTATCAGCGAATAGAGGGATGTGTTCGTGTGTGGAGGGGGAACTCAAGGAATCCTCGGTAGAAGTGTTTTTGAGTTACGAACATATATTTCTTTAAATAAATGTAATTACATGTATTTCTGGAGTTTTAAAATTCATTCGTCTTAATAAATTTTTATTAAAATTTACTCATTTTAAAAATATTTAATACAAATATTTTCAAGAAAACTTAAAATTACATCTGTTTATTATTTAAATTCTTCTTTCATTTTTATTTAATTTTAATCATGTCTTGGACAAATATAATATAGAAGTAGCCCAAGATTAATGATGAAATTAAATATTTATCTTTAGATCAAAACAATCTTATCTTTCTTGAATGTTTGACAAAAATCCATGTTTACCAGGAAATTACTATGAATTTTGTTGTCTTAACGTCCTTATTAAATATTTAATATTTACGTAATATTAAAAAAGGCAAAAAAACAAAACAAAAAACAAACAAAAAGCAATGTGAAGGTTTAATTTGGAAACATGTTTCTACATTCTTTAAGCGAATAAAATAATAATAGATTCTAAGCTAAATAGTAATTTTTTTAAAAAAAAGTTTGCGGTTTAAGATCCATCATCTCTTTCCTTTTAGGGCTTTTGCATTCAAATTATTAAAAAAAATATAGTTATACCAGAATGTTAAGACGTTGAGACTATTCTCCTTCTGTGCAATAAGATAGGAATTTTTTTTTAGATGTTAGTTGAAGATGTTAGTTTAAATTTATTAATGTACAGAGATACGGATTGTAAATGTTATTGGCAAATAAAAATAACATCCTGCAGAAATTACACTTACTCTATGAGTACTTCACATCTCCTTAAATAATTGCATTCTGCTGCTGTTTTCATGGAAATCGAAGTGTTGTATCCTCCTTACAGCCACCGTATCGAGCTGAAATTGTCAGTGATTGCATCGCCACAAAATCGTGATGTTTTCCATCTATTATTTGATCTTTCACAAGTATTTAATTTTATTTTTAGCTTGAGTTTGGCCTCTTTGTGTGTTAGGGTAGTATACGTGCAATACTGGCAATTTTATTAACTTACTAGATAACATGAAAAGGGGAATTTAAAGAAGAACATTAAAGAATTCACGC
>JAFIDM010000001.1:74181063-74216289 GCA_023159025.1 Thereuonema tuberculata | reverse complement strand
ATAGTTCGATAGAACTTTCAAATACAGTGCAACATAGTTCGATAGAACTTTCAAATACAGTGCAACTTGGATAATTCGAACGTCTTTAATTCGAAATCGTGGTTAATTCGAAGATTTCTCTTAGTCCCTTGAATTTCGTATTAAATCAATGTTAAAAAATCGTGGATAATTCGAAGTTCAACTCTCCTTAATTCGAAGTTTTTTATAAAAAATTTCGAACCATAACGACTTTTCGACGTTTCATCGTTAAGAAATTCGACACGTGACAACTGAAATCCCCTTCCTGCCACCGTTTGACAGGTGACGCCATTCGAGCTTCCTGCCGTCAGTGTCACCATGTCTTTCAGTAAACCACGCGTGTACAAGAATTTAACGTTCGCTGAAAAGGTCGCCGTCATTTGCGAGGTAGAAAAGGGTGTGAAGAAGAAATGCCAAATCGCCAACGAGTATGGGATAGCACCGAATTTCGTCGGTAAATTGAAGGACAAACCAACGTAAGTGAAGCTGTATTCCATTCACTAAACATGCTTGATGATTTTGCTAACCTTAAGCGACTGAATTCTACAAAACAACCAGACATTGCACAATTTTTTGAAAAACTATAATTTTCTATATTGAATATAATATGTACTGTAGCTTACGTAATATAAATCTTATTTTGTTTACATAAGTAGTGTTTAAGTCTTTCATTCCATGATCTCTCTGAATAAATATTTACTTATTGACAGAACAATCTTTTCAAGCATTCGTGGACTTGAAATTAAAGTTAAAAGATGTAACTTGTTTAATTCGAAGTTGTGGATAATTCGAAGTTTTGTAGTGGTCCCTTCAGTTTCGAATTATCCAAGTTGTACTGTATCAATATTTTCTCAACATAATGTTCTCTTCCAACTTTTATACTTCTCGTTTAAATTCGCTCTGGAACCCTTGCATACCTAGCATAAAATAAATAAATAAATAAATAAACTTTATTTATTTAGCAAATTAATACAGAGATCGGAAAATATACGAGTTCATAGTCCGATGTAGCCTTCTCCGGATAATTCAGATGTATTGCGGGTTGGCCACACACTTCATGAACATTTTAAAGCGAAAATATAAACTCTTTATTCCCTATCTTGTGAGAATTTCGAAAAATCCGGCCATATTCCTTGTCTACATCATACAGGAAACTTCTGTGCAAAATTTCAGCTTTCTAGGTCCAAGGGTTTCGGCTGGGCGTTGATGAGTCAGTGAATGAGTGAGTCATAGAGAGATAATGTACGTATAAAACATATCTTAACTAAATATATATATATATCAGTAAAGATATTTTAAACAATTAAATTTGAAAGTAATAACAAATCTTATTTTCTTATTAGCAGATTTAAGTGAAGGAAAATCCATAACCCAATTTATTTTCTTTGCAACACTTGTTAGAGAAAAAAGATCTCTTACAATTGTCATCAATTTAAAACAAAATCAGTAACAGAATCATAGAAAAAATACTCTTATGAGACTTTTGAGTATTCGTTTCGGTACTTGTTAGCTTCCGATGACCAAAACACCTTAGTTCAATAGCTAAATTTATGATCATTAAGATGAATTCAAATTGAAATTAATGATCATGGAAAACCACTTCAAGGGCTTTTGAAAAAAATGTATTGTTAATAAATTCGTTGATGTTTAGTAACAATTTTATTAAAGTTAGTAATCAGATAATAATAGTAATATGAATAATGTAATTGGTAGTTAAGCAGTAATTTATCAGTTTATATATTAATTGGGTTATTCATTTCATAATGCGATTAACCGTCTTTAATGGTTAAATTCTTATTCTTTTATACGATTTATTAACGACGTACTATTGTTACCTGTTCAATAAAATGCACAAAAAAATACTTAAATAAATAAAAAGTAATATAAAGGACTTATCCTGTGCATTACGATTAAAAATTGTAAGGGTTTTTTTTTTATTCAACAGTTCATGCAATATTATTCACTCTTATTCGTTTTCTTTTTTTCTGTACCTTTCTCCGCTCATTTCAATTGATTGACATCCTCTCGTATTAACACTAGTTTGGATATTGATTTTCTCATTATCTTTTTTATACATTTTTAACTAATTTAACAAACATTTTCAATATTGATGCCCTTTGATTTATTTGTACAACTTATGTTTCTTATATTTAGATATGATCTTACCGATGATAGGTAATGCCTTATTTGAAATGTAATTTGTTTTACATGAAGAGAATTTAATTATAATGTACAGTATATACATAGTTTTATTTTGACGGTAAATCGGCCGCGTAGATAAGAAAGGACAAATTAGGTTTCTTATCTTTTATCTTTTTATTGTAGAGAAATATCTAGTCCTTTTTTATTTATTTTTTTTGTCAAAAAAACTAACAATATGGATCTTCTTCCAGTACTAAGTACTTAGAAAACCTGAAAATCGACTGCAGCCCAAATCAAATCAGCCATGCGATTCAGTTATAAAATAAAAACTATAAATAAAGTATTCACTTCACTTTGCCTTAACCCAAAATAAAGGAATCGAAAATCAACATCTACTCCAGTCCATCCCAGGGGCTAATTCACTAAGAATCACGTGAGCAAATATCGGAAGAGTCATATTGATTATTATTGGTTAATTTTATTCACGTAACACTGATCCATAGAATCTTACCTATAAGTTTATGTATCCACTTTTATTTATTTATTTATTTATTTATTTATTTACTTTTTGAATGCGGATATTCGAAAATTAGCGTATTAATTATATCTCGTTATAAATGCTCTGAAGAAAACATTAAAAAAAAGCATTAAAAGTGATGACATATCATTTGAAGAAATGTGTTTGATGAAGAATTGTATTTAGTTTATTTTGAACTGTAGTTTTTATTTTTGTTCTCTCTAATGTTATTAGGACATGTCTCCTCCCCTCAGCCTCTACTTCGTGATCTGCTGCAAAACTTGGAAAGTGTCAAATGGCTTTGCTGCAGGTGAAGAAGTGGGTGTAGCAGAGGGAGGGAGGGAGGGGTGTCGAGAAAGGATCCTCCAATTGAACGGGAAATGAATTCATCCGTTAGGGGACTCTGCTCTGCCGGAAACTTTAATCCTCAACCCGGAATGTTAAGCGAAGTAATTCCCGTTTGAACCAACTAAAATCCGTAGCTGCTGTAATCATCGCCAAGTGTCAAGAGAGGCTGCGTCCATTTAAAGGGCTCCGGAAGTCCACGGCTTTGACGAGGGCTTAGCTTACATGGGGCTTTTTTAATTTTCCGCTGTCCCAAGGGGTGGGGAGGTGTCGTCTGCGCTGTTTCAGCCTGGACACTGAGCTCTTTGAAAGCATCTCATTTTGAAAATATTCCTAAAATATACTTACGAAACAAAAAGATTGAAAAATCCGAAATATTTTTTTATTATTAATTTTTATATATGTTAAAGTATATAAATATTATTTCTTTCATATTGAATAACTCATGCCTACTCGAAAGCGTTTACAGCAACAAGAAATCTAAGCATCTCTATTTCTAAGCAGATTTATTTCCTTCCTGCCTGAGAAGATATAAAATGAAAGGAAATTTAAATCAATAAATGTAAGTTTAGCATTTTAGGCTAAAACAGTAAATAAAGAATAAATATGAAGATAAAGTTATTCCAAAACCTTATTATCCAAGGATAATTTTTTTTTTTTTAATTTTTAATTATTTTTTTCTGAATGTCTTACCTGAGTGAACAAAAATATATTCTTAATCTTCTAATTAAATTACTTAGCTTAAAGCAATTACCATAAAAAACAAAACATAAGAAAAAGAACTCAAAGCTTAGCGAAACGTTTTTTTCATAGATTTTACAATTTATTTATAAATTAAGTTCCAAGATTTTGTTTTCCTTTAAATCCATGCGATGAGAATTTGGTATATAATTAAGTATTTGATATACTTAGAATTGTTTCCTTCGTATTTAATGCTTAAAATTCCAAAAATATTAAATTTCTTATCAAGGATTTATTTGAGATTAACTAATAATTGAGGGGGTTTTAAGCCGTACTAGCCTAATCCTCAAAAAGCAAATTATTGAGGAAATTTTGGTTTGAAACGTTTGGTGGTCGTGTACAAAAAAACAATATACATTTTGCTGCTATAATTTGTGTGGCAATGACAATTAGCTATATAAATTACAGCAGCAAAGTGTATATTGCTTTTTTGTTCATGACCATCAAACCTTTCAAACCATTTCCCTAATAATTTGCTCTTTCAGGGTTAGGCTAGTATGGCTTAAAACCCCTCAATAGCCTTTAAAATTCAGCCTTTAAAAGAAATGCATTTTGAAAGAAATTCGGTTCCATTCTAAAGATTGCTAATTGCTAGAAGAGTAAATCTGTTCTCATTATCTACAAATTAAGTGTGATATAAATTAGAATAAGTTTACGTTTGATTATTATTTATTGACTTTTGTAAATCTAAACACACACCTTATACAAAAATAAATGAAGTATTAAATATATCTTTTCTACTTTTTATTTACTTGAAGTTTTAATTTATTTTTAATATTCTTTGAATTCTCTTACATTCATGAACTTATAAAAATATGCTAAAAAGTTTTAAAATGTTGACATTAAAAATAATTAAATGAAATTTCCAGTAAAAAAATTTACGGTAACAAAACGGATGATGTGTAAAATCTAAAGTATTTTCTATTTATTTTGTATAAATGTATTAAAAAAAGTAGCAGAATTTTTAATTTGTCATGAAATCCAACTTTTTTCTCGATTTAATGATTTGGGGCAAAATAAGGTATTTAGATTAAAAAAAAAATAATATGTTTCAAAGTAATTTGAAAGCTATCTTTTATCTATGAAATTAATCATTAAATTATAGTAATATATGAAACTCATACCTTTTATGGTACTTTTGAGTTTCAAGAAAGATTTATTAATTAGGTTGCTCGACATGTATTTTGTTGTTGGTTGGTTGGTTTTGGCGTTCCGTTCTGTTTCCGCCACTTGCCACCAGGCGTCCTCCATTCCTCTTCCCTGTGTAACTTGATTACCTTGGTCTTAATTTTGAGGATTTAAACTCAGCTAATTAAAATAAATAGTTACTCGCCATTATACACACACACCCATCGTAGCGTACACTTACAGCAGCACTTTTGGATTTAATAACAGCGCTGCTTTTGGTGGAAGCGGGGAAAGGGTTTAGAAGGCGAGGTGGGTGGGGGGGAGGGGAAAAAGTTACAATTCGGTGCCTGTATAGTGACACAGAAAAGAGCGAAAGACGCAGGAAGACCCCGTCGCCGCTAATCACGAGCCCTGAATCTAGTCGAAAGCGGGCTGTTGTTGTAACAAATAATTTTGATCCTGTTAATTTGGAGTTTTCTCCTGCAACTGCGAAATTCGCAGCGCTCTAATCCCTGCTTCTCTCTCTCCAGCCCCACCCTCTTCCACTAGGCTCGAAATAATTTGATGAGGATACTGTTTGTAAGTCTTGCTGTTGTTAGGTTTCCCAAACACTATCATCCAACCATTTAAACTCCCGATGCCCCTTTCACTGTAGCCTTCGGGGTTTTCGTAAATCCTTGTCTTAATATTTGTTCCCCATTGTTTTGACTAAATTGTTTTAGCTTTTTATTTACAATTGCTGAAAAATCATCAACAAAATATTCTGCTTTTGCTCTACTTTGGGGTGGTTCATTTTTTTACTGTTATTATTAAGTATTTCCGGTAATGGACTAGATACCTGTGAATTCTTTTCTTTGTAGTCCTCTGCAGCTTTTTATCTGACAATCCGCAGTATTTCCGTTTCAAATCGATCAAATTTCTAGGAGTTCCAAGGCACAAAGAATTTTGTTGACTATTTTTAAATGGGTCTAAATTATTCTTGTAAACAGAGCGAATCAAATTTAAGAATCTACCACACTTTTTCGGTAAAGAATAAAAATTTATGTATAGATTTTTTTTTTTTTTAAGGAAAGAAATGAAATTTCATTTCCCCCCCCCCCCACCGAATGGAGGAGAGGGGAAAAAACAACAACAAAAAAAAAACCCAGCAACTTTCAATTTTAACTTCATTCTAACTTGATTCAGCCTAACACTGAATAATGAATAATAATAAAAAAAAAAAACTTTCAGAATAAAAACAACATTTGCGTACAATGTAGTATTAAAAACGAAAAATATAGAATCTATGTAAATACACTTTAACATCTTGAACCATCATCGATTCGAAAAAAAAAGGGAATTTTTTAATATTTTTTTTACTTATATGAAATGCAGGTTCTTGTTTCTAGTTTTAATAAAAGGAAAAGAAATGTTTTAATGTACTGTATGACAAAGTATTAAAATTTTATTTTTAACTTTCTCTAATAATATATCCATATTAAAATAGAGTTGTCTCCTTAGGGTTGATTATAATTTAATACTTCTGAGAAAAGAAACTTTATTGTTAAATATTTTATATTTTCATTATTTTATCTGTGACCATCTGAGAGGTTTTTCTTTACCTATTCTGTCTGTTTACTTTCAGCGACAAACATCTGCAAATGTCTCGACTGTGGGGATTTACTTAAAAAGACCAGAAAATAGAAAAATATCTAATCCTTTACAAAGTTTAGATTTAGAAGAATCTAGGAAATAAAGGCTTTTCATTACTTATTACTTTAAATTTAAATAGTATTCTCTAAGTTTACAATGACGAAATAATAAACTCTCCGTTGCTTCGTATCTTGTAATTTCGATTATTTTCATTTCAACAGTTCATAATCATCGTAGTAAAGGAAGCAATAAAAACATTTCCAAGAAGCCAAAATATTCTTTTTTTGATAGTTTATTTATTTATTTTTAGCGTAAGAACGCGTTATTATTGAGTAAATGTGAAAGAGTTACGTTTATATAAAATATAGGCTACTATGTTTCATTTAAAATGTTAATACTTTTAACATGTTTCGTACATAGTTTGTACATGTTCAAAGAGTTTAAACAATTTTGACTAGAAAATTCTCTTTAAAATAACTGCGATGGTTTGGAAATAATGGCTGACAGATCATATGGTTACACAGGAATTATTCTTCAGATTAGTATACATTGTTGCATTCATTGTTATAATCAGGTTCAATGCACATATTCATTTATTTATTTTTTTGGAATCCTTTGTTTTTTGTTGATTAAATTATTATAGAAGTTTCTAATTATTAAAACTATCTTTAACTGTAGTCAGAATATATTATAATCATTCCTTAAAATTTTTAATTCTCATCTAATAATAAGCATTTTCAGTAAATGAAATAACTACATTGTTTGGATAGTTCACCATTTCCCTCTATTAAATAGTAGCTGATACTTTTTCCTACGACAACGTACTTCACATAGAAAACCTCATTTTTGAAGCTTTTCTTTTTGTATTCATCATTCAATTGAGATATCGAGATCGGAAAATATAAGAGTTCTCAGCCCGATGTCGCCTTCTCCGGATAACTCAGATGTATTGCGGGTTGGCCGCCACACACTTCATGGTCATTTTAAAGCGAAAATGTAAATCCTCTTTATTCCCTATCCCGTAGGAATTTCGAAGAAATCCGGCCTTATTCCTTGTCTACATCATAAAGGGAACCTCTGTGCAAAATTTCAGCTTTCTAGGTCCAAGGGTTTGGACTGGGCGTTGAAGAGTCAGTGAGTGAGTGAGTCAGGACTTTTCTTTTTATATAGGTAGATAAGGATCTCTCTATTTCCTTTTTGCTTTTTGTATTTTATCGACGATTTCTTTTGAGATAAGCCATGTTTCTGATCCATAGATCATTACAGGAATTACGCACTGGTTAAAAAGTTTTGCTCTGTTTTCAGACAGTATTTTACTGCTTAGGATTCTTTTTAGTTTTCCATCCCAATTTTATTCTTCTTTTGTACACTAATTATTTTAAAAGAATGGCTTTAAATATTTTAAATTGTAACAATGAACAAAACATGTTCGAAATAAAAAGCTTTCAATTGAAGTAAAATAGGCCTTGGTTACATATTAAAGTACATAGAAATAATTCAAAATCTTAAAAGGAGATTAGTAAGTGGAAGATTACAATGTCCAGACTCTGTTATTGAATTGTCTTCTCTTTTTAGCCAAAAAAAAAAAAAAAGAGAAAAGGAATAAGCGTATAAAAAAATATTACTGCCAACATAGGATTTTTTTAAAACTAATAATTACAAATAATTGAATTAACTGAAAGTTTTCTTATACATGCTAGAGTAAGATCGCAGTATTGTATGTCTTCGTAGAACGTTCGAGTTTTGATCACCGAGATAAATTGTTGCTCATTTGTTTTTTTATTGTTATTTAAAAGAATTTTGATCTAAAATTGCAATTTACTAAAAATAAGTTATTCATTCGTCATTCAAAATTATGTTCCAATATCTGTGAATTTTCAATTTTAATTTGGTGAGGAATGACGTGTTTTACCTTTGCATTCTTCCGTTTTTCTGTTTGTTGCTTTAGAAAACACCGACGCATTTGGTTCTTATTTAACTTGTAGCTTATTTAAATTTGATTTAATACCGCAATGAAATTCATACGAGAAACGATGAAAAGCTTTTGAATTAGGTTTGTTGTTCCGGACCAAAAACCAATGGTTATCACTCAAACCCAACAGCACTCATTGAAGTAGATTGACTTTTAGAGGAAGAAAAAGTTATTTTATTTTATTTATCCATTTAAAAATATAAACAAACAAGAATATTGTTAAAACTATGCATGTCATTTCTAGAATTCTTTCTCATTCTTTTAAATGGCTTGCTTTTAAAAAATAGTTATAATAATAATAATAATACGATCGATTATTGCTTTTCATTGGTTATTAAATGTAGGCACTCGAGCGCTATGAGAATCCCTTCAGATACTTAATATGGAAATTGGCGGAGCGAGGAGTCGTCTACCTGCCATGTAATTAAAGAGGGTGATAATACCATAAGCGGAACATTATAATCCATTCCTACAAATTAATAAACGAACATTGATTAATTTCATAATACATATAGGAAATATTCATATTCAGTTTATGGGCTTTGGGATTACGATCCCCTTGAACAAAGCACAAAGGCTCATTAGTAGCAATAATCGGATACCCAATGGAAGCAGTCCTCGTTATTGAAAGCCAGCCTTGAAATATTGAAGGAATATACTCTTGGTATTGATTTCTTTGGTTTTCATTATAGTTTCTGAAAGAAACTTGAATCTAAATACACTGGTGCTCAAGCAGCAAAACACAAAAATATTCATAATGAAATGAAAATCCGTTAAAGATGGGAATGAAATTTACAGAGTAAGTTTCTGATAAGAAAGATAATAGAGAAGAGAATTTCGGTACAACGCCATGAAGTATACAACGTAAACCATTAACGGCCACAATTGACATTAAGCTAAGGTGACCAGATTTTAATGTTGGTAAAGCGGGACACCATTGACGGGGGGGGGGGTTTCTTGATTAAAAATTTGGTCTTTATGGAGCAACAAAAATTTTCATAGAACGCAAAAATTGTATTGTAATATAGCACTGTGACGTCACCTGGTTGGAAGCGGTTGAAAGGTTGGATTATCTTTCAAAAGTTCGTTTTTTTCGATTGATTTAATTATTTATTATTTAAATGTCAGACCGCTTATAAATATAATATTTCAAATATTACTTCGCTAATTTTCATGGCCTCCGAAAACCGTCTATTCCCTTCCCGTTCTCCCGTCGTTCCCTAGCTTGTCGTGCATTCTTTCCAGAAATCGGGACGCGGGACAAATTGTTAAAAATCGGGACTGTCCCGCCAAAAGCGGGACGTCTGGTCGCCTTACATTAAGCAAAAGTTCAGGGATGACATTTTATTATTAATACTGTGTTTGATATCCTCAGACTGAAATACAGGTTTAACATCGACGATTCATGCTGTTAAGGATAATCTGTGAGAATTTGAGGTATAAGCCTAAACGCTGTTCTTGTAAAAGAGCAAATCTGGACTTTAGATACATGACATAGAGTATCCCAAACATGCTCTATCTTGGGTTAAGGTTAGGCCATTCATGATTGTTTCCGTTCTGACCTCAGTTAGTATTGGGACGTATTGTCGCCCATCAATGTTCGCTGTGTATGTCCTGTGACTTCTTGTTCTTAGAAACTTCTTTCTCAGATGTCCAGAAACATGTTTTCGGGAGATTCAGGACAGCTTATTTATATTTAACATCTCGCTATCTCTGATTGACTTTGTCCAGCCTTACTCTTCTTCATCACTTCATGTAAATAAAGAAATTTTTTTGAAAAAAAATGATAATCTCGACTTTGTTAAGCGACACTCGAATTGAAGTGAATTTTATACTTTTTGTTTTAATTTGATTTAAATAGTTTCTTCTTTTCTTCACTAATTTGAATTGATCTTCGAAGAAAGACTATAAGTTTCCATTATGAATTTGTTTATGTTCTGTAATGTCAGAACTTTTCTCTTATTGGTTGTGAAAACTATTATATATTCCAAACATGTATCTGGGCTGGATTCGCCCAGTATCTTACAGCTCAGTGATCTTAAGAAAAACATAAAGAAAACTTAAGAAAAAGTCAACAAGTTAACGGCTCTCCATATTAAAAACAACAATATATAAATTAAGAATAAAAACGATGAGTCATTTAATCCTCGCTAGCAAACGCTTAGCTTATAAAGGATTAATTTATAGAAAAAGAATACACATAACAACAAATTTAACGTGCGGAAGTCATAATGACATCACAATAAAAGACCATACACGCATATAAGTAAGGAGCTGCTTCTAGTATTTTGGATACCAGGAATCCAGTACAGCTGTTTCTGGTTTCCTAACCATTGTCAGCTGGATTCACCCAGTATTTACAGCTCAGTGATCTCAAGAAACATGTAAGGAAAACAACAGTCAACAAAATACTGGGCGAATCCAGCTGATATGGTTAGGAAACCAGAAACAGCTGTACTGGATTCCATATATCCAAAACAGCTCAGTGAATGCTTACCTATGTGCATGTATGTTTTTATTGTGATGTATTGAAGTGAAACCGGTTGTGCTTTTAGTGTACTTTATTTGTATGTAAAATATATTTAATAATTTTCTGTGTTGGCCTTAAACAAATTCATTTTGACATGCGCACATGTAAAATAATTTTATTAAGTTTCCATTTTCTTGCGACATCATGTTTCTGTTGAAAATCTTATGTTGGGGATGGTACTGTGGATTTCAAAGCTACGGTTCACACAGACTACAAACAGTGGCGTAGCGGGGGGGGGGAGGTGCGCCCCGGGCCCCCGCCTGAGAGGGGCCCCATCAGCCAGCCCCTAGGGGCCCCATCCATCCAAGTATCCCGACCAGCCCCTTTACAAGGTTTTTTTTTTTTTGGTTGTGGAATAATGGAACTCCCGCCCCGGGCCCCCAAAGGCGTTGCTACGCCACAGACTACGAATGGGTTGAATTTTGATAGGAAGTTTTTCCTCATCCGTTTCCTCCAAATTGCATTTAAATTCTTTTCTATTTTGTTTTTTAGGTTCTTGAAATAGTCAAGATTTTGAGAAGATTAATTGTTTTCCTGATTTTTTTTCTTCTAAAAGTAATAAAATATTTCAAAATTAAAACTTAAGTAAAACCAGAGAGGTTTCATTTTGCATCTAGTTTGATTTAAGTGTCTAAATAGTATTCATTGCAGCATATGGAGGTAGGGAAACATCAGTGAGTTCACAAAATATTTTCTTGGCGGGTTTCCTACATCACCTACAATCCATAGATAGAGGAAAAGAAGGAAACAATTTCCAGGTATTCAGAAAAGACCTCTCCTGGTGATTTTCCAGTCTTTCAAACAGATGTGAGGGGAAAAAAAAATCTTTAATTATCCGAGATTCGTTTGATCGTTGAGGATGGGAAGTAAAAGAAATTGAATCATCACTCATGAAGTGAGAATTTTAAGAAAAGTTTTCTTATTATTTATGGATTTCAAAGAATTCATTCAGTTCGATTTGCTGATGGCTATAAAAATACTAGTTTTGTTGCTTCACCGCAAATGTGTGTAAACTTCTTTTACATTACAAAAATTGAATGTAATTGGATTCATTTTCTTTAAAATTTATGCAGTTTAATTAATCGTAATTATCATTAAGAATTCTTTCTTTTTCTTTAGTGTTGAAAGCCAGTTGAGTTCAATGGTGTTCGATTTTTTTTTATTACGGCTCTAAATTTTGTTTTTCTTTGATATTTTTTCTTTTAAATATTTGTTATTAAGTTTAAAACAAATTAACTTAATTAAAACAATTAAGTTTAAAACATTTGTTATTAAGTTACGGGAATAAATCAACTAAAAATAAAAATCTGTAAATTTAATCGATTTTTTTTTTTAACCAAACATAATTTATTTCCATCATTGTACGAAACTCCTCTATTAAATAATCACTTTTTATAAATTTAAATCGTTAATTATCCTGTAATTAATCGAAATTTATTTATTTATATATTAAAATTCTTTATTAATTTATTTCATTTTAATAAAAATCTGGATTTCTTGTAAGTTTTGAGCTTCTCCATTAGATAATTCCGTAAGTTTTAGTGGATAACTTTTTTTATTCGTAACTGTTTCCCATTTGATGATCAGTCGTTGGAAGTCACAGGATGAATTAAATAAATAAACAAATTAATTATAAAAGATAATTCACTTCTTAGTTGTCACATGACTTCACAAAGATTTTTGAATTTCTGAAGATTTCGTTTCATTTATTACTACCAGCTAATTTAGAACTGAAGAAAATTATGTAAATCTTAGATATGATACCGAAATTAGCAAAAGGAGCTTTAAGGAGAATTTCCAATGAATCTGTTCTTTTATGTATTGTACATTAAATTGTTGCCTTTTTTTTTTAACTGAAATGAAATGAGAATTTAGATAAGGAATTGATGGTTTCGGAATTTGTGATGTTTTGTTCGAACTGAAACTTTTTTAAAGATTGCCAAATAAAATATTAATCTAGTTATTCTTTAATAACTTTTAATCTTATTTTTTTGTGTGTTTGAGAACGAAGTTTCCTTCGTTAATTCTTTTACGCAATTAGAAACGTGACCTTAGTTGTCGTAAAACAAATTAGACGATAGGGAGGGAAGACTTTGTAAGTCTACGTAATCCATTAGCTTGAGCTATGGAATGATCTAAATTTCCACAGAAAGTAATGTATTGTCGGAGTAGAAAAGCATAATTCTCTTTTATATTCATTAACTTAGGTAAGTATTCAAGTGCGTGATTTTAGATTTGATATTGCTAAAAATATATATAAAGTTCCTTGAAAATTCATTTTCGACGAAATATCGATTCAGTCTCACTTGCGATTCGAGAAAATAAAAAGAAATGCCAAAACAGAAATAAGCCGATTTGCTTAGTAACGCAAACATACATTAACGAAAATGCTGCTTCATCAACATTTCATGAAAAATGCATGGCTTTTTGCTGAATCAAAACGTTTTTTATGTTTCTATATAAGGGAAGGACATGCGTTTCCTGTAGAGTAACTCTCATTAGGAATATTAGCTTTTTTCGTTTTAGCAAATCGAGAAATTATCCGTTGGTATTAATAACGACTTGTATTGTTTCTTCTTTTTTTTCTAGATTCCGTGTTTGAACTGCTGCCCTTCTCATACTCTGCGTCCCAATGGCCTGGTGCGCTTCCGGGGAATGGTTCAAGATATGTTCGAACCCGAGTTTTACTTGGGGGTGTTTGAAGTTAAAGACACTCGCACTCAACAGATCTCCTTAAGGAATGGGCGTTTCCAAGATGTCGTCTGCTCCAGTGTAAGTATTTCACTTAATTAGCATTAGAGAGGGGATGGGTTAAGAAATAGGAGAGGTTGATTTGCATTGTTTTGACTTAGGTGCTTTTGTAGTGCCAATCAAAAATTTTAATGCTGCCCTTAAAGTGGACCAAATCCCGCGTTTCATAATCTGCCTTTGCTGAATAATTAAGTGCCGGGTCTCCTTCCAACCCGGTAAACCCAGGGATCGTTGTTTCCGAACTAAAACACATTAATTTAATGTGACCAGATTTCCGCGTTGATTGCTTGGAAACTTTCTTCTCGTTATTTTAAAGAACATGGGTTAATCCACCCTGATGATGGTTGTTGCAGAGTAAATTACTCGCCCGACTTAAACCAAAAATGTGTAATGAAAGAATCAGTTTCGAATTTAATGTTAAGGTGCTGTGAAATCCCTGTGTCTACGTAACTTAGTCGACGTAATTAACATTTTGCTTTTAACGGCGTTGCTTTAAGACGTCTCGCAACTCATCCGAATGCATTTAATTTTGGTTAAAAAAACAAAAGTTGAGTCCAACGGAATAACCGTTCATCCACATGACATAGTCTCTACATTATGATCTATTTGATCTAAGAGAGAAATAAATAATCTGGATCTGTAAATTTAAAAATAAACCGAAAAAAAAAAGAGGAAGAAACCGTTATTGTTAATTCTTTGTTTCATTCAAAATAAACAAACATTATTTAGCGCTCTTTTCTATGAATAAAACGGTTGCATTATTATAAACTGACTTAAATATTATTTAAGTGTCACGAGAAGATGCAGTTCAGTTATCTGAAGGAAAACTCTTTTCTGATTCCATTTTTCAACTGTTTTCCTCTGTTTTCTTACGACGATATTCGAAGAGTGAAACAGCTTTAATTTGCCCTGATTAATAAGTACTAATATTTAATAGAAATAAGTATTGTTATTATTATTCTGTTCTTCAAAGAAAGGTTAAAAAAAAAAAAAAAAGAGTTGCTTTTGATTCAGTTTTGATACTGTATCTAAATAGCATAAGTTTTTCTCCTCTATTTCCTTTACTCAATAGCCACAGGAAGAAGTCAACCTAGATTCTGCTCGCAATGTAACCCTCGACCGTATGACTTACTACTGCGTTCCAGTTCCTGCAGAGACTCCTTGGGTGGATGAAATATCCTTTTTCGTATTTTTTTATGCAGATGGACTATTTGTAATGTTTCCATAGCCCTTCTTATTTTGCATCTCAAGACCCTTCACTCCGAATGAAATGTAACAGCAATGGAGCTTGAAGTTATTGGTGTCGTATTCATCTGAGCTCTTCCTGTCCCCTGTCTCTTGTCCTGCAGATTTTTATGGTAAATGTTTAGACTCTTGAGGATTCGCTACATAAAAAGCCTGTATAAAATGTTTTACTGTGCATAGTTGATAAGTAACTTTTTTTTTTATATGTAAATATAGTTTATATCTATTTACATTTTTTAAGCTTTATACCTAACTTTATGCAGCCTTTTCAGGAGGTTAGAAAAGATTTAAATTCTTTATTTTTCCTAAAAGGATTTTACAGAGAACTAATACCAGCTAAGTTTAAATTAAAAAGAAAAAAAAAAAAAAAAGCCTTTTATTTATAAGTACATTGAACACGCAAAGTGATTGGTTATTTAATTAAAACTATTTTATTTGATATATTGCGTCCAGAAGAGGCTGAAAAGAATTGTAATTGAATTCACTTTGGATTACATTTTATCCATTTGGATTCAATTTTATTAATTCTCTGATTATGATGGCTCTTATATTTGGGATTATTCAGTTGAAAAAACTTACTTTGTTCAATTATTGTGGACGAATGGGTTTTGTTTTTAAAAGTCCAGTGATTTTCTTTTTTTTATCCTGAAGGATATTGAAATTTTATGTTGTATAGAAACTCGAATTATTGGATCAGAAACTAAATTTTATAAATGTAATACGGTCAAGCAAGAAGAACTTTAAATTGACTTTTACCTTCTGTTTTAGTTTCTTCCAACTTAACTAAGATCTATGTAATTATGAAGACAAGGAAATATAAGAATGCTTGTCAAAATCCGAGAGGTTTACTAAGTTAAAACATACAATTAAAAAAAAGAAAATAAATAAATAAATAAGATTAAAATTTAATTAATACTTGTTAAAATGTTCCTAGACCCACAGTTGGTGGAACAGGAAAGGATATGTATGTATGTATGTTAAAATGTAGAACGATTTTATACCTGCCAAATGCTTTCAATGAATTTCTGTTGAGTTTTTGTAGAAATTTATTTTCTAATTTCTGAGTAACATACGTTACTCAGCTGTCGTTTTGCTGAGTTAAATTTAGCCCTTTTTGTGACGAAGAAATCTTAATTGTTTCTTTAATTTAAAGTTGTGGTGATTTGAAACCAAATTTGCAAAGTGATATCATAATTGAACTTTGTATCGAAATTTGTTTTTTAAATATTACTTATTGTGGGTTTAATTTATAACATGTATCTGCCGAAAACAAAATGTCTTGAAAGAAAAATTTAATAAAAATAAACCATTCTCATTAACTGAGCAACTTTCGAGTCCCAGAGGAATAGAAAGCATCACTTATTATCATTTTTTTTTAACCTTAAACTTTGCTTCTTGTTAGTTCAATACAACTAGGATAAAAATATAAATGCGAACAGTAGATAGCGTAGGTTTATCATTGAAATTGAAGTTTTGTTTGAAATATAATTTTAACTTTTGATTATTTTGTTTAATATCAATTTTTAGGTTAATTTCTGATTTGAGGCTTAAATTTAATTAAACTGTAAACCTACAATAATGCAATAAAGAACATTTATTGAATTAATTTCAGGGTTAGAAAAACAAAGTTTGGGTTTTCGTAGTCTTAATTAGGCATGCGAATTTTAAAATATTTGTTTTAACATTTTTGAAACAGACTGATTACAAAGGTTCAGACATTTTACAGAAGCTCGACTTCACTATACGAGCATGTTGTCGTATTTTTTACCTAAATTTTTTTCACTAAGAAAGTAATCGACAAAAACATCAAAAAAATTAGTCTATTCCTGCACTTTTTGTTTGATACTGGAATTGAAAAAATTAATTTAGCCGCTTTTGATTATTAAATATTCCAAAATAATCGTAGGGATTTCAAAAATGCCATTTCTGATTTCAGTGATTTCCTTCGCGAATTGACGAACAAAAATTCCAACGAGTTTTAGGAAATTAAAATTAATTTACAACGATTTATTTGATTAATATGGCTTTGAATACATAATTTACGCAAATGAAAGAGAAATTAATCTCCCCATAGCTTTCGAATTAATAATAATGTTTGTATGGAGCCACAATCGGAATAAATTCAATAAACCTATAGTTTGGATTTGTTCTGTACAAATATCGAGAGGGTAAACAAAGCGAATTATTATTAAAAAGAGCAACTGATCGATAACATTCAACATCTGGGTGCAGCAAGTTTTAAATACTTCTCAGGCTTAGCTCATGTAGCCAAGTCTGCAAGGTTTGGATTATGTTGATCCATTCGTCCTTAAGTTTTCTTCAAGAAGACGTTTTGGTAAATTAAGTACACATATCGTAATAATTGCGATTATTGTGATATTACTATATTACATGTACTCCTTCGATATCTCTTTGCTGTTCGAGAAAAATGAAGGAGAAGATTTAGCCAAACTTCAATACTATCACGGGATCAATGTAAATCTCTCCAGATTGCCTTGAGCAGCAATATTAGCTTTCTTTTTTACATATTTCTGAGGCAATTTACAAATATGTAAAAATTTAAATAGCAACTGGAATGTCGTCTGTATTCGTTGCAAACTCAAGCTGGCACAGTATTTATTTGTAACAGTTGATGATGGAATTGGTGGTGGTAGCGTTTTTATCTGTAGTAGTTAGTGAACAATTCGTTTAAATCGTAGGCTTTGTTCATCTTACAGATTTAGCCATTTTGTAAAATGTTGAATTATGCTTGATGCGAAGACATATTTAATAGTAAAATGTTTGTATTTCCAAAACATTAATATCACACACACACACAAAAAAAAAATCAGAGGGGGAATGGGATAATAAAAATGGAATCGAAAAGAGCATTATTATACTTTTTTTTTGGTATAACAGATTTACTTCATTTTGTTTGTAGAAGATGCTACTAGAATTGTAATCTGAATAATCGAAGGCGTTTTAAAGGTAAATTTTAAGTCAATAGACCAGAGGTTGGGTACGTTTGACATTAGAGGGCCACGTAGCATGGACTTCATTAGGTTACAATTAGTAAAGCGTTGTGTATATTTATATTATTAAAATACTTCGGATAGATCATGAATAGGCATATATTTAGTTACAAAGTAGTAAACATCGATAATTAAGAGCGCATATACAATGGAAGATCGTAATTCATTTAACAAAAAATACGTTCAAAACATGTTTTCCAGGTCGCTAGCTCTGTCATAAGCGAGTTATGACTGTAGGGAAATAGAAATATTTGGGGGACTTTATTTCATTCGATTTTGTAAATAGTCTGTTGATGAAGTTTTTCAATTTTCAGCATTACCGAATTATGAGTTTTCCATTTATTTATAATTCTTTTCCGACTTAATCCAAACATGAATTTGAAATCGCATGTCAAAGGCAGCAGTGAGTATCACAGAAGGCTGCAGGTTCCTCACGAGACTTTGATCCGTATTATCGACATTTTCCATATAAATAAGTGGACTGACTTTTAAGATACTTGGTATAGCAAAGTGTTGATTTTGATATCAATCATAAAATCTTTCAATCGTCTTGAAAATTGCTGTTCTGAGTAGAAACATTGATGCTAGCTTATATATTTGTATGAAGTCCAATGAATTTTTATGATGGAATAAATCTCTAGGAAATTTAAGTGAATTTAAAGAAAAAAAAAAAAAAAGGAAACGTGTCTCATCAATGCTATGGTTTACCGTGTATGCTCTTCATCTCAAACTTCATTTTGCTGAAAAAGAAAACATCGGGTTTAAAGAACTCTTGAATGTTACAAGAAATACTTGATTGAAAGTGAGTTGATATCACTGGAATTGTTGGATTGTAGTTTTATCAGAGAGGATGATTATTTCGAAAGTTATTTGAAGTTTGAGTTAGTTTCTATTCCGAATGTTGTGTTCGCTTAAACAATCCTTGTATTGAAGGAAAGTATTTCACATAGTTTGTTCTACAAGATGTTCCAACTTTTTTTTTTAAGAATGAAGGATTCAGTTGTTTCTACTTTTGAATTGAGATTAATATTACTATTATCTCTTTTAATAAACGTTTTTTTCCCCTTCTTTCAGAAAGATAACTAAAATTAAATCCAGATCAAATCTGTGTCCTAAGAAACATTTAGTTTTTCATGATTTGTTCAATCTGCCATTGATGCATCACTGTTGTACCTTACGAAAAGATTTAATCCATTTTTTTTTTAGTTCTTTGTTAATCATTGGATTCCTTTTTCTGATAATTTTCTTTTTTTTTACTGTTGTAATTAGATTTTATTGTGTTGTCTTTTTTTTTTTTATTTCGGCCATATAATTTTTTGTTTACAAGATGGATGCAATTTTATTATTTATATATAAGAAAAAAATCTTGGTGAGATGTTTGATTTCTTTAAGGAAAAAAAATCATACCAGAAACGCACATTGTAGGCAAGTGACTTTTTTCTTGTAATTTTAAATTACATTGAATTTCGGTCTCTATAATTGCATTTAGTTTTAAAATAACTTATTTGAAATTATTTGTTATTGTTTAAAACCATTCGGCGGACAATTATATGAATATTTCCGCTAGTATTTTAATTCGTATATTCTTCAGGAAGTTTGTTGTCAAACAAATTTGATTTTAGTTAAAGACGATGCGTTTGTTCTCTGTGTAGCGAACTTCTGTCGATAATGCCTGGGAAGATGTTATTCTGCTTCTTTTAACAGAGGCAGTGAAGTCAACGGGAATAAACCAATCAAATTTGAGATCTTTTTAATGACTCATTATTCGTCCGCGCGACGTCTGATCATATTTCTTGTTGTAAGCATTTAATATTTTTAATTAATAGAAAAAGATAGTTGGGAAAAGCTATTTAGCGAGGAAAAAAATTATATTTGTGTTAATGGCTCTTCATTTTATCCACATTTATTCTTTTATAGATACAATTTTGTAGTCAATAAGAGTTTTATGGTGATTCGCCAATTAAAAATAAATAAGGAAAATTAATTATTAATTTGTTGTTTCTGTTTACATTGATTTTATTTTAATAGCTTTTTTTTTTTTTCATTTATTTACAAAATTAATATTTCCCTTAAAGTTAATATTTAATGATGAGCAGGAAAGGGGCTGCGAATCTGAACATGGAATGAAGTTTCTATTTAATTAACATGTAATATTTAATACTAATAGATTGATTAATTTGAACGAATTTAAGCTTATTCTTGTGTTAAATAGATTCATTAAATCCAAAAGGAAAAAAAAAGAGAAGAAACTAGGGGCAATTGTGAAGGATATCTGTTTCTTACCGTGCTTAGCCTCCCCTCTCCTCCCCCGCGATGGATGCCACCCCGTTGACTCCCACTCCGACCCCGACCATTGACCAGACGAGCGTCTTGAGTGGAAGCTCCTTCTGTTTCAAGACCCACCCACCGTTGGTTGCCAGTGGCTCTCGCTTCACCTATGGCATCGCTCGATGCTGATCCAATCTTGCCTCCGCCACCGACGAAGGGTTGTCTATTATGACGTGCGTTCGGAAAAGAGTTCTCTTTCCAACATTGGTTTGGGTTCGATGCCGATATTCGAAGATGTCCGCCCAAAGGAGCGTGTCTTACAGCGAAGTGCGAAGCGCCGCCTGCACAGATACCTCCCTTTCATTTCCAATAAAGAAGAAGGAAAAGCATCACTAATTAAAATTCTGCAAATTTAATATTTGAGAAATAAGCAAATAGCTTCGAATACCTGAAATTTTTATTTCATGTTTTATTATTTTAAGAATTGTAACTCGATTTACCTTAGATAATTTATGAATTGTCTTTTGCAACGAAATTACGAGTTACCTTTTTTTGGAGAGGATTTGATAAAATATTTACATTTTTTCCACAAAGAAAGCATACCAAGACATGAAGTTATAAATCTAGATCTAACACTTTTTATTTATTTATTTACTAGACAGCTGCCTGTCGGTTCGCTCCGGAAGCCTCGTCTATATAACATTAATGTATGGAAACCAACATTGTATTTATTAAAAAAAAAAAAAAAACACATGACATCAAATAAACTACAAACTAAAACGAAATGTAAATTAAAGTTTACACTAACAAATGCATTCACGTACAATTCTAAACAATTTCTCTACATACAAAATTTTTGGCTTTATATTTTGAAATATTTTTCTTAGCTAAGAATTCTGATGAGTTGACCATGCAATAATATTCCTGTTGCCTTGGAACGCTTCCATTGTTGCGGACGTACGCACGCACACACACACACTCAGTTTTTTTAATAATAGATTTAGTTATCAATTTTTAATCTTTCGTTAATTATACATAAAACTTAATCCATTTCCTAAAATTATGAAGTTTACGGTGACATCTTGAGATAGAAACAAGTAAAAAAAAAAGTGATAATAAATGAACACTATATGCATCGTCAGTGGCACCACTGTTGCATCGAAAGGCTTCTTTTTTAAGAAAAATGTTGTATTTTGAAGTTTTAAGTAAAACTAAGCAAACAACTTTTTTTTTTTTAGCATAAACCCAGTCTAGATTCGTAACAGTTTGTCCTCCACAGACCTTTAAATATTAAACCATACTTTCATAAATTGCCAATCAATTAACTAAAAGAGTTCCACATCGTCTTAATCAATCACGAATTGATTTGAGTTACTTTTCTTAAAAACTTAGATTGTGGATGGCATTTCTGAAGCTTCCCTGTATAACACTACAGAGGAGTTGCAGTGAAGACATCGTTTAATTAGAATAGAAGGTTAATGTAATTAGGGGTTAAAAGGAAAAGCTGCACAATAAGCCTGTTGCTTATCGAAATACTTAGAAATCATAATTTTACATTTGTAAGGATGCAGATCACTTAATGTTAAAATTTAAAAAAAATAAAATAAACCAAAAGGATGTTTTGTTCTGTTTTTGTTTTTTTCGACTCCTAATTAAAAGAATTTTGTCCATTTTATTCAATCGTAAAAAAGTTTAATACGAGTAGACACTATCTAATTGGTTTAATTATTAAGAGTTGTTTTTCTTTGGCTTGATTCTGTTTCATTTCCATTGAGTTAATGCAATTAGTCATTTTCATACAATGGAAGGAAAAAGAATGTTTGTTGCTAATTCTGTTTATTGGTTTAATTCTTTGTAATAAATCTGCTTGTGACTTTTATTATATTTTTTTAATAACTAAAACAAGACATAAAACGGAGGAAAAAAATTAGAAAACTTATGTAAGTCGCATTAGTTTTTCATTAATGCATTTAATGTATTTTGAGGATTTTTATAATTCTTTATTTAGAGAACTTTTTAAAAATTATTTTCTAGCGTAATTATTTCTCGAGAACAATAATCTATTTTTTTCCATAACATAAGTTGAATTCCCTTCTTTGTACAAATGATAATTTCGATGCATCTTGGACATATTCGAATTTTATTTTAAGCTGCTGAAAGGAAGCCTAATAATCCCGGTTTGTCCGTCTGTCTGTGGACAAGTATCCCACAATGCAAAGCACAACAATAATAACAATCGCAACAATTGCGTCTTTTGCATTCTCAACAATCACATGTATAATACAGCTCAGCAACAATCTCAACAATAGCAACAATTGCGCCTTTCAGAAGCCGTTGCGAAGCATTGTGATTGGTTTATTAATCGCTATCCCTATCTTGTTTTCCTTCCTTTTATCGAATTTGGCCAACTAGGGACCACGGAACTAGCTCAACCTGACAACGTCAGGGCGAGGCTAGTGAAATTCAAGAAAGGGGGGACGAGAATTATATCCCGTCCAGGATAACCCTGAGATAGTAAGTCCCAGGTGGGAAACGGACGAAACACAGAAGAAGAAAGAACAGCCATGCCACCACCGGGATTCGAACCCGGGTACTGGCGCATCGGCCACAACGGCAGCCCGCCGGCTAAACCGCACGGCCACGCCAGCACGGCCCTATCTTGTTTTATTTAAACTGTTTGCATTTTTTTGAATAACCAATCTCAGGATTGATGAAATTTTGCTTTGTAATAAATTTTGGAGAATGATTTTTAATGTTTACTTGTCTCACTTTAGATTTCCAACGTGAAGTTTACTTTCAGTGAGAATTTTATCAGTTTTGCAGCTGTAATTTGAAAGTTTCTATTGAGAAATTATCTCGATCCATTCCCGCCTTTTCTAATCACACAAAGGAGAATTTGCTTGATCATTTGAGTCATCTAAATCAAACATTACCGTTGAATGAACTATTTATTTTTAAAATTTTTCCAGTCAAAGCAATTGTGAGTATATTTTTAGTAACTTCAATAATTAAGTTAGAAAATTGTTTTGAATAATTTTGACAGAGCTTTATTTATGTCAGATTTTTAGGTCTTGAGTTAAGAATTCTACCATTTTGACAATCGTTTTTCAATAGTTTTGAATAGTAACAAATAATGAAAACTTAACTAATATTTCCATTGATATTTTATAAGTTTTAAATTTTTTTACTATATTTTTTATTTTTATATGCAAAACAATTAGAACTACCAAATTCTCAGTTTTAATTATATAACAATAATAATAACAATAATAATTATTATTATTAATATACATATAGTTTATAGTAGACTTTATATATATATAAATAGAGCTTCCATTAAAATTTTTATTCTGAAATTTTTATAGAAATTCTTCCTTTGTGATGTATCGCATTTTCAGTTTAATGTCGTGGATCGTTTGAAATTTACTTAAATGTTTATTTTTTTTTTTTAAGAGAAGAAAAAAAGGAAAAAAGCCTTGAGAGAAAGAAAAAGAAGTTTAAGATTGAGTGTCGTACATCACAACATGTCGTCTTTTTTCAAGTTCCTTATTCGTCTTTTTTGATTTTTCGATATATATATAAAAGAGGCGAATGGAAGAGAAGATACGACGTTGAACTTTTCTTAAATTGCCGAGTATCATTTACCGCTTTGCGTTTGATGGGGGAGGAAGGGAAAGGCGGAGCTTGGATAGGCGCCCTGTGTTCGTTCCCCTGCCTTTACCTCTCCCGAGAAACTCCTTCTCGTGTCTTGTTCTGCCCATTTGTCCAAGCTTCGTTTCGTTGCTCTGTCGGTCCGCTAATATATGCGGTGGCTCCTCACGCGATCGGCTGCATTTTGTCCTGCCCCGAAATTTTTCTTTGTGCCCTTCCCTCTCTTCTCAAAACTCGTAGAACATCGATGAAATTTCGGGTAAGTCTTCTGCCATTCGCTGATAAATACCGCAGAAGTAAAGATCGTGATACGTCACCAAAAACTAACGGGACTCGTTTTTAGGACTAGAATCGTTTCCCTCTTTCTTATGAGGATATAAAGACTAAAGCCAAGCCCAACTTTCAAACTTATTATTCGAATTTCATTTTTTTTCTCTTATTTTGTTTTTCCGTTCAGCTGTGGGATTCGGCTGAAAGTCAAATGCACTCTTTTAACTTTTTCTCCTTTCTTTTATTCAACTTTAAAATGATTCTATCAGATGACGAATTTTCATTTCCCAATAACAATAAATGACATAAAAACCTTCTCTAGACAAGGCTTTTGGCTGTGGGATTTATTGAGGATGAATCCCTTTAAGTAATTTAACTACAATTGAGTTTACTTTTTTATTGAACATTAGAACAGTTCTATTAATAATTGCTATCGATTATCAAAGGTTCCAATATTGAAAGCGAAGAAGACTTGCCGCAGGTGAATCGCTTTGTTACAAAAAAAAAAAATCCGCTGAAACAAAATTCATTCAAATCAAAAATTTAACAATATTTTGGCAAAAAGTATCGAAAATTCGGATCAGATAAAAATGCATAGCTTAGGGATTGCAAATAATTATTAAACAAAACTGTTAGAAACACAACAGTCAGTCTAAATCCAGTCTAAAGAAACCCGACTGAACATTTACATTTAGAATCCTCTAACATCCTCTTTAGAATCCTCTTACAATCTGAGTCCCTTTTTGTAAGAAAGAATTCTGACGAAAGATTAATTTCTAAACTTTTTAAGAATATTTCTTTTAAATAATGTTTCAATCAATTTTATCCAAAATTGGAAGACTTATTTTTTTTTTTAAGTAAGTTCTGAAACAGAAAAGTTATATTTGCAGATATATAAAGCTATGGTACATTACTTTTTACTTTAATTATAAGTATACTATGAATTTTATACTTTTTTAATTAATGAAGCCTTTTGATCAATAACTCAATGATCCTTCTCAAATTTCTTTAGATTGTTGTTAAAAGACTAATAATGATATTGATGTATACTTTCTTTATGTTACCTTAAAAAAGCTTATTGTTTTGGCGATCGTAACAGAGAGACTGTCTACATCATTAAGTATTGGGCCACAGAAATCTGAGAAACACTGCATGGACTCTCGGAAATTGTCACCTTATTGGTTCGTTAATGACCATCCTAATGTATCTGATAAAACTCCTCCATTACCATTTGCTAAATAGTAATTGTTATTTCTGATTCTTGTCATGAGAGCCACCAAATGACGTTCCTTTCTTAACGTTGTTCTTAAATTAAATTAGAAGTTTTGCTTTTGCGGACGAACGACACCAGTTGTCTTTTATTCCAAAGTTATGAATATTGCCCAAGTTTTGGGTTTAACTGATTTCATTTACATCAAACGAGATGTCTTTTTAAACAAATGAAAAGAGAAAGGGCTTCTACTTCAATCGATTTTCTCCCTCAAATGTAAATAAATATTTCACATCATGAATAAAGATAATTTGTAGTGCTTTGTAGAGTAGGATAAGAATTAGTGACGATATATCATGGAAGCAGTTCTCTTTCTTTCTTTTTTTTCCTCCATCCACAAGTAATAATTTTTAAAAATTCATCTTCTCGTGGAAGATGAATTTTCTTCTCCCTTTGGGTAATGCTGTCTCATTTAGTTCTTTACAGATTATGCAGAAATGTAGCTTCTTTTTTTTTTTTTTTAATCCTTCCGCTTTGTAATCTTTTATCTTTGCTTTGTTTTCCAAAAATACGAAATGTAACATTTCAAGAAAAATACAATTTTTATATGAAAATGAGATCTGGAATATTTATGCTGTGTATAATATAGTTTGTTATTAAAGGAATTCGGAAGGCTATTATTAAGTTTATTAAGTGTATTTATTTCTATTTTTGAAAAGGATTACGTTTTCCTCAAATTTTAGGAGATAATAAATTATATCACGATTAATTAAAATTAATGTTTAAAAAAATAGCCGAATTTCTTATAATAGCTTTTAAACAATATAAACATGAAAAAGTCGTTTGCTGGAAGTTGTTTGAACTTTAAGATACGAAATGTTGTAATGATGAACTTTCTTGCTGCGTTGCCTGAAACTATTTCGAAATTTTAAAAGTTTGTTTTAAAGCTTTTATTGTCCATCTAACAGCTGAGGAAGAAGTGATAAGAAAAAGCCTCTTAAAAAATAATTGGAAAAGTTAGTTGCTGGCTTTTTTTTTTTAATTAAAAAAAAACAAACAGGAAAGTTGGAATTAGAATCGCGTCCATCTTTGTACATTCGATTCACTATCAACTGATGTGGAAACTGATGGTTGCAAGATGGTCGGTTGCACTTATGCATCGAGTAGATACAGGGCCTAAACGTGGATTGCGGACATTATCTGGGCAAAACATACCCGTTGATCCACTTCCTGGCTTCACTTCCGGTCCACTTGCTGCGGAAGGGAGGTTAAAGCGATGGGCAAGTTAGTGGAATGTTTGGTACATGATCGACAACTCTTGTCTCTTATTGGATCCCCTGCGCCCTGGCCAAACTCTGGTTCTCCGGCATTTCCCTCGATTGAGGCTAAAGGCATCGTGTGGTTTGGCATCACCCGATAGTGTTCGCTTGTCATCCATTGTCAGTTCCCCGCAAAACCCTAAATACGCAGCAAAACTAGAGTTTTCGAAGACATTTGGAATTTGTGATGTTAGCTTGTTCAAACAACCAAAAAGAAAATTGAAAACTGCCGTTCTCTTACATCAAAATCCCAGTGGTTCTCGCATGAAAGCAAAATCAAAAATAAGAATAAAACAAATGACTTATAACAGAATATCGGTTTTCAGTTGGCTGATGATCAGAAACGATTTCCTACAAAAGTATCAATATTTCTCTTGACACTATTTTGTTTTTATTCTTTTATTTTAATTAACTTTTTAAGAATATCCTTCGTTTAATCATTTCCTCAACTTTTTGAACTCATCTTTGCTATTCTGAGTCTTTGAGAACCAAAGATTCATCCATTCACAAAATTTAGAATTATTAGTTTATTACAATTATATTCGTCGTTTTGAGTCCTTTCACATTTTTATATATCTTGAACCCTTAACAGATAACTTTGAGGGTTAAAAAGTGATGGTGTTAAAAAGAAGCTTTTGTTTTAGAACCCACTAACTAACTATTATTGCTTTCACTTTTGGTGCCATTTTCGTAACATTAAAAAAAAATCCCATTTTTGTTGTTGTTTTACTGTACATTGAAATAAAGAGATAAGAACTAATAATAGATTTTCTTGTTCGTCCAAATACTTTACAAGAATTAATCGGTTTTTAGCAGAATTAAAATTTAGACTTATTTACAGTTTCATTGTAGTCCTATCGACGAATGAGTAGTGGAAAGATAATAGAATGCCACTGTCGATAGCTAGTACGCGTGTCCTCCTTTTGCCAGGCACGTAGCAGAACGGGGTCTCGTAGCGACGGGTCTGTCTTCTGCACGTGTTCTCAGATGGATATCATTTAATAAGAAAATGATAATAATATTCAACTTGTTTGTTTGTTTTTGAGTTAAATTTAACAATTTTAACTAACAGCGACATGGAATACGGTATAATTTATTAGTAACAGTAGTAAACAGATTACTTTATTCCAGTTACATCAATATAGTAATTAATTATAAAAAAAAGTCTTATAAACAATTTAAGCATCTATTGAACTCCAAAACGGGTCTTTAAGAATTATAATTATAATAATAATAATAATAAATCTCCTGGAAGAATTTGAAGCGTGAATGAATAAAGTCGTAAAAAACAAGCAAAAAACAACAAATCTGCTGAAAACAAACAGAGGTGATTATTTTTTTTTTGAACAGATTAAATAAATCCTCATTATTTACTGAACGGCCTGAATCCAATTAATTTCAATAATATTACAGCTCGTGCAAATATTATAAGATAGTCACTAAACGAATTCATATCATTTTACTTAAGGCATCGAGAAAAATAAACAACCTTGTTTTGGTTCTTCAGTTGGAAATTGTATCGCCTTTTCACACTAATTTCTTGATACGGAACCACAAGGAAAAAAAAAATTCTAAGTCCTTAAATGTGCGCAGGATTTCAGGAAGATCCATCCACTGCGCAGTTCTAAAGTTATTGAAAGGGGAACCCCCCCCCCCCCGTTTACATAGGGAAGTAGGATAAAAATATTCTACTTATTAAACCAAATAGAACATATTGCCAATTACTGCTGTAGAATAGAAGTAAGAATGAAGAATGGATTTCAAATAGACGAAAAAGTAGAGAAAAAGCGAGCGTTTCTCGTGGAAGTGATAGCAGCGGTGGCTCTTCACAGCTGTCTCCATCTTGTAAATACAATGCGATTTGAATGTAGGCAGCATCAGACCATCTGTTATTCATGACCACCAAGTTAATGAAATGTTTTTCATTTCGTGTTGACCTCTCTTTAATTATAGCTCGACTTAAGTATCGAGCCTTCATTACCCAGTGGACGGAAATTGTAAATGAATTTATACGCCATTCGTCGGTAAATGATGAGAGTAATAATTTTATGATGAATACAAACGAATTAATAATTCGCATTGATAAACAAGTGGGGTTATTTAACTAAGCCCGTTTTCCCTTGGGACTTTTCCATTGTAGAAATTTAATGTTTACGAAATGTGATATTTTTCTATCCAGGAACAACTTTTTGATGTTTTTAATTGAATCCCTAGAAGCACTTCCACTAAGATACAACTTTCAATCCGATTCAATCCAATCACTTCTTTCAAGAGTTTGAAAGCTATTGCAACGATTGGTTTTTATTTAATCTACTTGACAATTCATTTTACTTTCATACTTTAAAGCAAGAATACCGGTTTAATTGTATCTTCAAGTATTGCCATTTCCCTTTGAATGCCGCTTATGTAACAATCTCATGATTGGTAGGAATACGTCTAATAAATTATTAGGAAGGATAACGTTTAAACATGTTTAGAGAATCATTCAGAACTAAAACACACTCAAAATGTAGGGTTCTTTTCACATTTTTTCCCTGGCCAATTCCTCTTATCTTTTTTACTGTCACTAAATATTGCTTTTTGTTAATAATTTCCTCATAGAAATCCTATTAAATAACACTCCTTTAATTCCCACAGTATTCGTCCTTCTTTGCGAAGGACTTCATCAGGTGGTACCAGAGGACAAGAAACTATTCTCTTTCCTCTACATTTCATAAGGGTTACAAATAAGAACTAAAAATAAAGCATTTTCGTATTCATGTTAACTATTTAAAATTATCGTATTCACTAGCATAGTTAACATGAGAGAAAAAAATTATCTGAAATGAAAATGTCTTTTTAAAACTGAATCAAATTTCCAAAAAGGTTTTCATTTTAAGTAAATAAAGACACGAATTAGAATAAATACACATTAATATATAAACTTGACTATCAATCTGTGGATAGGATTTACATTTGCAAAATTCTGTAAATTAATTTCCATAAATGAATCTCCATTGCGTCGAATAGTTTATTATTACGATATAACTGTAGATAAATATGTAAACGTCAATGAATTAATGTACATAAATACAAATATAGAAACACAAATAGTCCGTATTAATAAATTAAGTTGTTCAATCCCATTTGTTCAAATCGAACAAACTTAAAAGCAAATTTAAATAAGTTGAAAATCATTTAATTATGGAATATTTCCGATTGAAATTAAATTTAAACAAAATGATTTGAATCAAATATTTATTCTCCATATATTTTCATTATACATATTCATTCTTGAATATTATTCAATTATTGTTGATATTTTGTTAACTGTAATGAAACTGAGTGTCACAGAAAGAGATAAGTAACGCAAGAACTTTTGATTTCGAAAAACAGTATTCATTGTGATCTTTCTACTAAAGAGTCATAGCGTCGCTGTCCACCGTGTTGTAAATGTCATATGTAGTTGATAAGATACCCACCATTCGTATTATTCTTACAAGATCTTAATCCACCTTCTTCCCCAAAGACATCTGTGGGTTTAGTTCATTCAATCAGTGTCTGTCCGTGATTTCTAGATTTGATACAAAAAAAAAAAAATCGCAGCTACTTTGAGTCTGAAATATTACATCAAAACAAATAAGTAAAAAAAACAAACAATCCAACTACATTTTAAATAATTTCTTTAATACCAAAGACGTGCGCTTGAAGTGTTGCATTTAGGAACCTTAGAAGCCCCACATTCATCTCATTGATGGCAAATTATACATATCTATGGAAATTTAACAATGGAAATAATTTGATTAAAAGTAATTGGATTCAGGAGAAATAAAATAAATATTAGTTGATTTCAACTTAAGGTAAATATGAAGGGTATTTGGTTTTCTAATGGTATTAGAAGTAAAAATTTGGAAATTCTATATAATATTTAGGATTTAAAAAAAATTAATAAATAAAAAAATAAAAAGAAAAAGAAAAGTGCAGCAGTTTTCAGAAAGGTAGAGCTCTTATCATTTTGATTAGCTAATCTATCACTTAGTTTTTTACACAGGCCAAAAAAGTTTGAGGCTTAGACGAAAAGCGAAGGAGTTTAATAATCATGACCTCATGTTCATGTGTCGGTCAAGTGACTTTTGTTATTCATTAGTGATGGTGGTATTAAGATGAGGCTGTATCTTCCCTAATCTCATATACAGAACATGAGGCAGTTCATTGTTTACTCTTAATTATGAATGAAGGAATCTTTTGCCTAATGATGATGTAGAGTACATTAAAAAAGTAGACTGTATAAGCAAAAACCGTCTCAAGCTTCGAAATAATGATTTGAAAAATTTTGTTCTTTTCGCTTTCACACGCAGGTTGTAATTTCCTTTAAATTAAACATTAGACGAAGATGACGTTATTTTTATATAATAATAAAAAAAAATCAACAAACAAACAAGGTAGCGATAGCGATCAGTAAACCAATCCTTGGTCTAGCCGAGCTAGACCAGCTAGAGACACAAACTGTAGGGCTCTGAACTACTCTTGGCAAGACCTTTTCAACGATACCCTAATCAAGTTTTCTAGCCCTCGTGGTTGCTGAGTTGATATTTGTCCACGGGACAGACAGACAAATCGGAGATATAAGGTTTCACGGTATCAGAAGTCTAAAACTGAACTTTTCAGTTTAAACCGAAAGAAGATCAATTGCTTTCTCCAATAGATTTGCCCGATAGTTCCGAAGTCATAGCAGATTTCTGAATTTTTCCCTAAGGACTACGAATGAAACGATTAAAACTAAAATACGCTCTTTATAGTTTTTCGAATGACTTTTCATGTTCTCTGGCCACTGCTTCTTTTATCAAACTGTAAATAAAATACCAGAAATACATAAATATATATAATCCAACACACAAAAAACTTGAAGCTGGTGGTCTTCAAATTTCGTAAAGCAAAGATTTCAATCAATCATTTGCAATTTAGAATTGATAAAAACAAATAGAAAAACAGTGATTAGTTTTTTTGATATTGGTGTTTCAAATCACAAATCACTGTCTGGCAATTATATATATATATTTATATTTACACAAATGCAAATATGTATAAAAAATAATTATTATATAGATTGGAATAATAGTAACAGGAATAATACGTAACTTTTTATATAATATAATCATCTGTAATCAAGAAAAGCTATTATATTACAATTTGGTGTTGTCCAACATAGTTAAATTGGACATGATCTATTCTTCATTTTCTTAGTTCTAGTTCACCTTAAGAAAATGGATTTTCTGCTTTTCTTTTCTTCTGTTTGTTTTACAGTTAATGTCCAAATCGATCAGTTACTGAGGTAGAATTTTAAAATTCTGCTTAAAGATGAGCAAAAGTATTTCAAACCAATTTATATTACAGCGACTGATCAACCCAAACCATTGGCTTTGCTTTTTTTTAAGTGCTGCATGCTTTTTTTTTTTTTGATAAAAGAAGTAAGGATATTGGAGGGAAAAAATGTTAATTTTCATTTACTCAACCAAAACGAAAAATTTAAATTCCTTTATTTTTAAGAAAATAAAAACAGTTTAGAATGATATGTTGCTTATTCTGTTTTGTTCATTTGTTGAAGAATGATTGAGAAATGTTTGTTGTATTCATGATTTCGGAGAAAAACCAATGTCCCTTCTGAACTACATCGAACAAAAAAACAAATAAATTATTTTTGTGCTAACACAAAACCAAGCGACCACGCATATTTGCAATCCATCGAATGCTTGGGTTGTTAAAAAAGATACGACTCAATGGTACCCAAAACTTATTTATTCAAGCTGTTGTAATTTTAGGATCAAGTACAATTTGAAACGATGTCCGCATTGAGTTCATTTAGTATGTCGAGACCTCCATTTTGGAACATTAATGGACACTCTTGAATAAAAATCGGAAGTGGTCACATTGGGTCGAGGATTTCATATTCGTTCCCACATCAGTCGAGAAGGACTATATATTTTCATGTAGGTTGACCTCAATTTTATCCAGTTATCACTACTTTCCTGCCCTGGTCATCGTCTACCTAAAATGGGAAGTTGGCTGGACCGGAAGCGAGATTTTTCTGAAACAGCCAGGCCGTAGGGAGTTCAGCTCATGGGACTCCAATTCCTGGTTTGAGATGTTGAGGGCGTTACACGGGAATCCTGCTAAAAAAGATATTTGATTACCAAGACTATTGATAATAGTACACTTCGAAAGCTATTTGAAAAGAAGTCTTTGGGATGATGACTAGATGAAAAGCAGCATTGATGAAGCTTCTAACAACAACAACAGCAGTGGGTGGACTTTGATTTGACGAAAATAGACTGAATCCAAATATTTCGTTTTCCCTCTTTCCTCTCTGTTTATCTGTGTAGTATTAATCAAATAGAATCCTTGTCGTTATCAAATATCATTTCATTGCATAAATATTGTAAATACAGCTAATGATTCAGTAGCAAAAGCTTCGATATTGGTTTCGTAAAAGTAAAAATTAATAAAATAAAGAAGATCTAATGAATTAAACGTTGAGTTGAAACATTCGCAAGGATTTGTTTAATATAGAAGGGGGAAAATTATTAGGTACATTTGATTCTATACCCTTCAGTAAATATTAAATATTGGATATACATGATCCCTCTAACATGTGTAGACTGTAATGATTGATTGATTGGTTGGTTTGTTACACAGTATTGTTATGTCAATTAATTTCAATACATTATTATTTCTCTTAGTTGGGCTGGGAATTTTGGCATTCGAAAAATAAGCCTAATTGTAAAATGTATGTTTCCTTGCTTCTTAGTATAGGTAAAATTTATTACTTATTACTCGGAATTAAGGAATATGCTTTATCTAAACTATTTGATATTTAGTTAACTTAGAATTTTATTTAAATAAAAACTTGATTGAAAATGAAATGAAGCTGCAATCGTTGCAGTTACACCCATCGAGTTAGTGAATATTTCAAGATAATTTTAAATATCGTATTTAGAAAAAAACAAAACATAAAAATAAATAATGAAAAACAAATTTAACGTGCAAAATTCAATCCATAAGAAATAATATTCTATTAAATCATTATTTTACATTTTTATCATTATACACCTCCAAAATAATATTTGTTATTAGTAAATATCACGACATCTTACGACAGGTCAGAATTAAATTCTTTCTTTTAAGAAGTTATGAATTTGCTTTGATATCTGTGGTAATTTTTTTGTTATACAGACACAGGAATCCTCCTCCAAACTACTAGAAATCCCAATATCTTAATCTAATTTACGATTACGTCATTCAGTGATATTACATAGGAGATACTTTAAATAAAAGAAAGTGAAATGTACTATGATCCCCTCGCAAATGTTTTTCTTATCGTTTACCTACTGTTATAAGTAAATATACTCCATGGATATTCGATTGACTTTTAAAATGAAGGCGATAGGAGAACGTACTCTTTTTTGCTTTATGTGATTTCCTTCCTCCTCTTTTCTTTCTTTCTTGTGCTTTATACATTATTAATATTTAAATAAGCACAAATAAAAGTGTTCTTGCGTAATTTAAAAACCATGAAAAGCTTATTTTTGTTTTGTTTAAACACTGCAGTTATGTTGAGACATATTTTTATAATCAGGAAAAAAAAAATGTTAATTTTTGAATATATTTTTTAAATTCAAATTTTTGTCAGAAACTTGCTTACAATTGTACATTAATGGTAAAATGGAGTTTCTTTAACTAGTTCTGTATCAGTCACAGAATATAACAATTTCGCCAAGTAACTATAAAATGAGGGGGAGGATATATCAGATACAGAATAACATTACTTTAACAAAGTTAACATTTCTTTTCAGGAAATTAAATAAAATTAGTTAAAGCTAAAATTGACATTTCTTTGGCATATTAATACTAGATTTTAATTCCAAACAGTCGATAATTTGCCTTTGTTTTCAATAGTTCTCTGTTCTGTCAAAAAGGCTTTCAATATCAGAACATTTTTTTGAACCCAAAAAATAAAAACAATTTCGTACTTCCTCATTTAACCTAAAAACTGGAAAATTAATTTAATAAACATTTTAAAAACTTAAGGTTTTTTTTTTCTACTACGAGAATATTATTTTTAAAAGTCTGTTTATACTTTTTTTTCCTCTGCTCAAATGCTAATAATAGTATTATAATAATAATAATAATAGCCATAATAAAAGAAAATGCATTTTTCTTTTTCTTTGTTTAAAAGATAAGCAGAAATAGATCATAACTCGATAAAAATCATTTAATCGGATTAAAATAATCATCAAATCCTGAAATCAGAGAAAATGCATTGATTCCCAAATCCATTTAAGAAAAAGACAAAACCCTTTTCCTGGGTATTTTTCGCAAAAGGATATTCATTCACGATCTTCCTCTTGTTTGATGGTATCTTTGAGTTTGGGACATTAAAAAGATAAAGAAAGTAATTTCTATTGCTCACGTTATTATTCCATATTTTAATAGAAGACAC
>JAFIDM010000001.1:74139576-74180663 GCA_023159025.1 Thereuonema tuberculata | reverse complement strand
GTGTCTTTTTATCTTTTTATTAAATTAATTTTAACATACGTTAAAGCTCTTGTTACATATTTTCATTTTTTTATTCTAAATACAGCGCAGAATATGTTAATTCCAAATGTAGAAATTGATAGTTAATGATGGGAGAACTCAAAATTCACTCTGAGATATTTTCCGTATTTTATGATAATATATTCATTTGAGACATGACAACTATAAAAAATGTGAATCTGCTTCTAGGCTTTTTGTATTCAACTAGTGAAAAGTAGTTCTCCCTCTCCCCTCCACTACATTTACTATTTCATTAGTTGCTATAATTATAAAAGCAATTGCCGTGACCTGATAGTCTTTATTCGGTCATGATGATGATGTTAGAAATGACGCCTGATAATTTAAGTTAATATTCAGAAGGATGATAAAATAGATACGCTTTGAAGATTCTTAAATAAATTTACAACTCGATGAAGCGCATTTAGATCGTAACTGTCTTAATATTCTGAAGAAAATTCGCAGTTTTAAAGTTGTCATTAGATCAGCTGAGCTAACTGTGACAACGATTTTCAATGAAATAATCCTTAAACTGCCACGTTTTCTGGATTCCTATCTTTTTCTAGTTTTTGAAATCCTTCAAATGTATCTATAAAGTTTAATTTTGATTCTTGTTTTCTTTATAGATGATTAACAGGATTTAACTTCGATGCATAACAAGGTAACTTTTATTAGCTATATGGAAGAAAATTATGTATGAAGTTTTTGTAAATTTTGATGATAATTGATGAATTGTCGTTGTAACATTAAAATTATTGTAAGTTAAAACGACACTTGTTTAACTTAAAAGATTCATTAATTTAAAAAACAGATTCTTTTGTGCATATTTAGTGTTTTCTTTGTATTCATCAGTTTCATTCGAGATTTCTTACTAAAGTCCTAATATGTTTCATCTCTTGAATGACTGGGATAAATGTATTTATAGATTTTATGAATGTTACAAAGGAGTCATTAAATAAGCTTTTCTAGTGAAACAGATAAAAATTGTACAGACTAGTTTTTTATGGATTATGAAAGTTAAAAAATACTTATAAATTTGGAATACCGTGAATAAAATGTTAATTGAATGAATGATTTGAAAATTAAGTTTTACTTTACAATAGTAAAAAAATCGAAAGATTTACTTATGAAATAAATGTAATGTTACTTATTTCACTTAATTGCAGTTTTCATTTTGAAATAACGAAGGCAATTTCAAGTGGTTGTAACTTTGTATTTTTAAATGTATATAACTGCCTAAGTCTTTTGAAATCACTCCATTTACGAGTTCTCTTCAGATGTGTAGAAGAATCAAAAAGTCGTAGTTCAGGATCCAGTATTAAATTGTTTTTTAAATCCACGGACTTTTTTAAATGAAATGCCCGAAGCAATAGACACGTTCTTCTTCCCATATTTATATTCTCTTTCTTTTTCTCCCTCGTGTTAATTTTGCCAGTTTTCATAATAGTTAAGTCGTATTATACCCCCTTTGTGAGTTCTAAATGCCCTCTCCGCTTCTTCGGAAAAAGTGAAATATCCCGGTCCCCATTTCTTATCGTGTGTCGCTATTTTCGCTTCAGGAGGACGGGGTGGGTTTAATTTTATTTCTCGGGTGTTTATTCGGGAAAGAAGCCTTCACCCACTTTAATTGGAAGAGCTCTCAACGCATGAATCTCTCGTCTACCTCCCCCATAAAAGCACGAAAGAGGAATATTATGAGAAAGGCAGGAGGAGGGAGGCAGGAAGGGAGCAAGAAAACCTGCAAATAACCGTCTTCAAAGTTGGCAATTAATTTTCAGGAATTGAGATTTAATGAAATGCTGACTTCAGGGTCTAGGAGGGGGTATCCAAATGTAAAAAAGAAAGACCATCACTCCATCTGTAACGTATAAAGGCTACATAAGAATGTTTTCATTTGTAATCACTATTTTTTTTCAAGTTGGCATTTTTGCAAAGAAATATAAAATATATATTTTTATAATTTTAAATTATTGTAATTTAAAGTGACATTTTCTGAGATCTGAAGGTAAATGATAACATTTATTAAAACACTTCCTAGTATTATCTAGTACTGTTTAATGCTTTCGTGCAATTACAAAAAAGTAATTTCAGTAAATATTTAGAAAGAAACGAATTCGATCAAAATGATTCCCAATTTTGTTTTAATTGAAAGTAAAAATAACTGATATTCCATTTATTTCTCTTACGATTATTCTTTTTTCATATGTATTTGTTGTGACAATTATGCCTTATTTTCTGGGTGCCTTTTCATCTTTCAGCTGATATTCTTTTTTATTTCTATATATCTTGATTAATATATCTTTAAGCTTTTTCCATATTTTATTTCTGTCTTTTTATTCATTTATCTGACCTTTTATATAAAATTTGTCGGCAAATTAACTCAATTATTTTCTCTATTTTATTTAAATTCTAGTTTTCTTTTGGTTACCGTCCTAAAACTGTAATATGAAAACTGTCCCCCCTTTTTTTTTTACCGATTGATAGCAATAGAAACTGTCTTTTCTGCATTGCCTAAAGATTTGTCGGCAAGCTTCGTGTTGGCGGAGTATTTGCATGAAGGGGTGCTTTCCTGCATAAGTTCGCAATTCTACTGAGAAATCGTAAATCATCACAAATGAATATCTCCTGTCTTTCATTGTTATTAATTGACAAAACAATTTCAGAGATTGTCATAAACAGCAAATCCATGCTGAAGAACGGTCTGAAAATTGAACAGTCTGTTATCTTATTATATACAATAACTTTCTGAAAAGTAAACGGAATAAAAATTTAAGGGAGATTTTTTTTTTTTTTTAACAATAACCTGTATTAATATTTGGAGAAGGCCAAACAAAACCCTTTCTGAAGAATATACGACGAAATCGTCCTTAAATTTTTTCGTTTTTTTTAAATCGTGCTTTACGGAGGAGGTATGTGTTCTGTTGGGCGAAAAAAACTTCTAACATACAGTAAACATGGACCAGGATAAATCAATGCACATCTAGGCTTCGATTGATTACCGATTAATCGATTAATTGCAGACTAATCAGAGGTGAAAGTTTTAATTAAGTAACAGCCACAGTAATTATTGAACCTAATCACTGCAATTCGGGAATAGATTAACACTTTTATTTGATCCGTTCATCAGTAATTCCTCCAAACTTTAGCTACATTTGCCCATTGATCAGATCCTGGAATTTTTATGTTCAATTCAGAAAGCTTTAGAAGACTTTTCTTCGAAAATAACTAATATGCTTTTGTACAAGTGGCCTTCGTGTCGTGGTCCTGCAGTAAAGGTTTTTGGAAATTTCTTTAATTTTGGTTAATAATGCTTCCTTTTCCAGTCATCTTTACTGAGCCTCTTGATGGACTTTGAAGTAATGGAGAAATTAACATTCAGCAAAAGTATTTTTAATATTTAATGAAGATACTTCATTCACTTCGATGAACCTTTAAAAGTAGTTCTTTATAAGAACTCGAAACTTCGAAATTCTTATACATCGAAATTATTATTTCTACATAAGCAGGGAATAATTAAAAAATAATAATTGACACTTACGTGGCTATTAATAACAAAACAAAAGTTGAAAAAATAACAATCTGTAAATGTTTATAAATCTTCAAAACAATTCCCATTTGGGAACGTCTTTCAGGTGCAGCGTCACTTATCGACTTAATGTCGTCGAAGACGTATCCGCTTACGTAATTTTTCTTTAAGACATAAAAATAAAAGTTAATTAGTATCGAAGCGAGTGAATAGGGAGAAGTTGTATTTTCCGGTCTGTAGTTGTTCTTTCCGGTTTAGGATCATCTTCAATTGACGGTCACACAACTAGTACACGACATTCAACTTTTGTCAGACCGTCCGACGCTTTTCCCTCGTACTTTGACTCGATCTAATTGCTGATAGCCCATCTTTTTAAATTTTCGGTTCATTCTCTCTACACCATCCCATTGCAGTGTTGTAAGACGATAAGTAGAAAAGTAATAAAAATGCACGTACTACATTCAACCGAAAGTAATAGAATCTGCCAACCTAGCATTCGCAGTATAGAAGAGAAAAAAAAATGATCTCATTAGTTAACAGCCAGGCTATTGACTGTTACCGGCTGATCGTTTGAGGAATTTGATTCAAAATCTAGTGAAGTCGGAAATTTTTCCTGTTATTATCCCTCCAGGTAAATTGCGAGATTAACAAAGTCTTCTTTTCAATGGATAATGCGATTAACAGCAGGCGAGTCTTACTAATCCTTGCTGTTGTGTAATTCTTGGATCCTGCATATTCAGTGTTCCTATAAGACTGCAAAGTCTGTTATAGGGTTAAGCAACATAAAATTTTAACTTGAAAGTTTAGAAATTAATTAAATAAATAAATAATTAAAGGCAGTCTACAGATACACTTGGAAACTTTATGTCCCAGATGTATCTAGTTACAACTTTTCAATTTTTTTTTTCTTTTTTCTTTGCTTTAAAGAAAATTGTGTTTGTTCTCTTTTCTAGTAGTTCTCGATAAGAGAAACAAATATTCCTTCAAGAGAATTCAACTCTTTTAAGACTACTTACAAAAAAAGAAAAGCCTTTCTTCAGATTTTTAAAAAGAACAAATTCTAAAAAAATATAGTTTGTGATATAAAAAAAAAATATATATAATTCGAAGTTGAGGATAATTGGTAGGAGCTTTTGGACTATTTTTAAATTACCATTTCCGTTTTATTGTGGAATGAAGACCATGTCGTACGATTGAGGGTTTTGCAGTGAAGACTGTAAATGTCTTATCTTAATAACCGCCCTGAGAATTGCTTGAGCTGAACTACATAAACTGAAACAATCAAGTCAGCAGTCTTAAAAATGGAAACGGAGGATGAAGCCAATTAGAATGCGAGCAAATGGAACAACATTGTAGTTGTTGATTTAGCTCCGAGAGAATTGTGATTACGAGATTGTTGATGATTAAGACAACACGAGTTTCCATGTAATTCTTACGAAATCTCATTCTGCGTTATTAATTTTCTTACAAAATGAATAATGGAGTTTGTATGAATAAAATAAAATACTCAAAATAGAAATATACCTCACACCGGGTTATAATCAGTGCCATTAGGCAACGACCGGAGTAGAAGGGAATTATGCAATTGAGTTAAGTCCTGGAATCACATACAAGTAGCAGGATTTGTGTTTCTAAGGATATTTAAGGAATGTATCCACAACAAAACCTTTCTAAAAATTCATCTTTCGTGATATTGGAATTCCTCGACAGAATGGAGAAACTTATTTGCAAACTAAAGATTGTTGAGCATAAGACCTTACTTATCAACGCATGTTTTATATTCAAACACAAAGCAAATTGATGAGTTTGCAGTTAGTCATATTTAATAGTGTTAGGATAATTTTGGGACGATGGAGTGGCGCAACATCAACAGAAAAATTAATATGAATATGAGATACTTGTAAGTTTACCAAATTAATAAGTTTACAGTATTTTTTTTTTTTTGCGAAAATTAAATCGTCAAAAAGATCTCTTTAAGATAAAAATCTTAAAAGTGATTTGCTTATTCTTTAATTGATTGTGAAGCGAGGCAGCTTAGCATCTCCCGAATTAGAACTCAAATGCTGCTCAGAATAAAGAAAAGAGAATTTTGCTTTTTCTCCAACTGATTCTTAATATCAAGCTGAGATGTCAGAATTAACGAAACGAAATTTAATATCCTTTGTTATCAAGTTCCTAAATATTATATGAAAATTTAATGATAATTATATTCGTAGTTCAGTGATTTCGTTGAATTATTTCTCAGAGCCATAACAGAAATAAACAAAAACTAACTTTCGAAAATATACTTTAAATATTTAATTAAAAGAAAATGGTAATAGAAGGATAAACCATTAGTTTACCGATGTAATATCTGTTCTTATTGTTTTCTGCAAAGAAATTCGCTTGTATAGCTGTAAAGAATTTAGAATCACTGAAAAACATTAGTTATCATTTGACTGAACCTGCCAAGCTTTTACAGTTTGAATGTAAAAAGTGATAAATCGTAATGTGTATTTTATCATCTCCTATTCTTGAAGGATTTTCATATGAATAAAAAAAAACAAACCAAGATAATTAATGATTTTAGACAGTGTCAAAAGCAAAGCGGCCCCATAATATGCACAATTTTATAAACAAACTTTTATAAACAAAAATTTATTGGACGCGACCACTTTTGACCCCCCCCCCCCCAACTTCTGGTCAGGGAGTGGTCCTAGAGGTCTGGTATTTTGGACGTGGTCACCTACGTTTTGATGCTGAAAACAATGGTGAAGGTTTGGGTCCCGTATGTTTGACAGGCAAGCTATAACCTAGGGCCGCTTACATTGATTTTATGCTGTCCGCTGGCACACTCTGTAGCGGCCAAACGGTTAGTTATTCAAATGAAACCTTCACCATTGTGTTCAGCATCAAAAAGTAGATGACTACAAGTAAAAAAACAGACCTCTAGGACCACTCCCTGACTTCCCCTGACTTTCTTTCTTTTAAAAACGCCTTTAAAAGACAGAAAGCGCCTAAGGGGGAGGGGGGGCAGGGAGTGGTCCTAGAGGTCTGATTTTTTGTACTTGGTCGCCTACTTTTTGATGCTGAACACAATGGTCAAGGTTTTATTCGAATATCTAACCGTTTGGCCGCTAGACTGTCATCCAGACAGGATAAATGCAAGAGCGGTCCCCTAACGGTTTTACAGGCAAGCTGTAACCTAGGGGCCGCTAAAAAACACACAGAAAACTTCCTAAACAAAAATTATTAAAAGTTCAACTTCAGATTCTTTTGAGAGAATGTATTTTTCATAAGTAAAAGTAAATTTTTTTAGAAATTTTTTATTGATATTAATATTAAGTTAGAATGCCTAAATTGTATAAAGTTGATAATTCTGCCTTCTTTTAGAATGATCATCTGATCGGATACAGAGTTTTATGTCTTGATTTTGAGCTGGGGATTTAACTCGAGATGATTTGATTTTAATTATTGTGCTTTAAAATGAGCTTTACCGATGTCATGTAAACTATAGACAGACATTATTTGGGTTTGAAAATAAGGTTGACCACGAAGGGGAGGTTCTGGCATTGGAATCCAGGCACTAACCAAATCCTATTAATATTTTAATGAGATTTACCTGGTTAAAGTAGTTAATGCAGTCACAGCTAATTTAATATTTGGATTTATTACAAATGCATTTCGAATTAATATGCGTTTCGATTTGGATGGATAAGCCCTCCTTTTTTTTTTTTCAATTTTATAATAAAATTAGCAGGTGTTTTGATTTTAATCAGGAAAGATTTTTGGAAAACAAAATATTTTAATTGCTCGGGTCATTCATTCTCTCTATTAAACTTCATGACTAATTTTCCCAAATTTTAATAATCTGTTGCTTTTTTTTTTTAATCTGATCGTCATCAAGATGTATTATAGAACCAATGGAATTTTTTTTTTTAATTAAAGGAAATCGTGAGGATTACAGCATTAAATTACAGAATTACAGCATTTAATGACAATACTTAAAACTTTTGAGTCTTAAGGTGGTTTTGTTTAGCGTGTATTTAAAACAATTCTTTAATAAAGAAATAAGGAAATTCTTATTTCTCTATCCATCTTTAAATTTACCCAATTTTTAGCGAATTTTATTTTACTTTTCTTTTTTTTTTTTTGCGTTGTAGCTATTTATTCACTATGTTAATTTTTGTACTGAAAAATAATAAGACCGACTATTTTAAAAATATTTAAACAAAATTTCGTTGTCTATACCGTTAAAAGGCAAAACCCACTGACTGACTCACAGCAAAAACCGCTGAACCTAGGAACTTGAAATTTTCGGGATGGGCTCCCATTACGACGTAGGCACTCACTAAGAAAGGGCTTTTAAAAATACCACCCCTAAAGGGTGTAAACGGGAGTGTGAAGTTTCTTGAAGGTTATGCATATCTTGGAAACGGTTTGAGCTAGAAACATGAAACTTGACATGAGTGTTTTTTGACAAAACCAAAAAGACCCGTATTCGACGAATTATCGACATTGGCGTCCTAAGGGTGGAACCGGGGTGGGAAGGCAACTTTCTTGAAAGCGCCACATTTTCACCTGGAGATGATAATTGGAACTACAAAAACATTGTTGCTCAACAATTGGAATTAAAGTATTGTTATAAATAATAGCGCCACAGATTAACCTGGTGGCGACAATTGAACTAAAATACGGTAATTGTTGCCCAAAATAACGCCACGTATTAACCGGGAGGCAAAAACTAGAACATTGGGGTGTTAACGGGAGGGCGCTGATGGAATGGGCAAACATTGTTGAAGGATTCTTCTACGGGGTTTTCGGGATAGATACAGATTTGTGATGATCACATAATTTTTTTGCGAACTGGGGAAGGTTTGAAGTGAGAGGGAGTGTGGAGAAGGGGAGAAAGGAGTGGGATGTTGGGGATCTCGAGTTACAAAATTTCAATATAACATTACTTTGTACGTATCACGTGATTTTTTTGCACCAACTGCGAGTTTCGAAGTGATCTCTCCATTTCAGTTTCTTTCTTATCCATGTTATTGTAACCCGTACGAACGTTAAAAAAATGAAAATGAAGTATTTGATTTTTCATTTTTCTTTATTCGTAAGAATATTTGGTCAAAATAAATAAAATTTTCTTATTTTGAAATTTTATAGTTTTGTTTTGATTTTATTCTCAGAGATATCCGACCCCTGCAGTAATTAATTTGTTTGGTAAAACTGTTTTTAAATTGAAATAGCTTTTCTTCCAATTTCCTTTTCTAAATTTGTATTTTATTGTCTTTTCTCTTTATATTCTGTCTATTTTAGAAATTAATTGGATGGCTTTCAGAAAAAGAAAAAAGCAGTGTTGTTTCTTTTGTGATTTATGAATAAAAATTCCTCCTTTCAAATGTCTATTTAAAAGGATCTAAGGAATAAAAGGCTGAGTCATCAAGAAAACAACCTACTGTTTATGTCGTCTGATCTGATCAAAGGTATATTTATTCTAATGGAAAATGGTCATATTGGAGAAACAAAATTTTTGTTATTTGCAATTTAGAGCCATCGTAAATGTTTAACCGATATTAGCTTAACCGATTAAAGTTTGCAATTGTTGTTTTGTCTTATCTATTGCTTTTCTGCGTCTAACCTTAATCTTAGGGTTGGAAGCTCGTGTTATGGATCCGAATTTCCGGCAACCGTCTTAGTCGAATAATTACTAGTCGCACACAGAGATTTTCTGCCTCGTCCCCCTCCTGCCTCCTTAATACGGCCCTGCTGATAAAACCGCATCCTCGTTGTCCTCCCCCTGCCGTGGCTCAGGTAGGAGAATTGACTTTTCCTTCGGATAACGGGAGTTGGTCCACATTTTTATTAGGTAGTTATAGGTATGTTTATTGCAAATGAGGCGTTGGATGTTTTTACGAAGCTGCTAATTAAGTGGAATCGTACTGCGTCAACTTACAATTACGAATCTTTGCTGCTCGACTGTTCTCTCTCTTTCTCCCCCTCATCATCCTCTCCTCTTCTTCGTTTCCTTTTGATGGCTTGACAACTAATGAACATTTCATATTATAGAGCTCCGTCCTGACTTCGAAATTCCTTCCTTGAGCGAATAATGCATTATTATTCCCTTGTTCCTGCCTGTGGTCGCGCACTTCCACCTTAAATATTTTAGGTTTTTTCTTTATTTATTCTCCACGTCTTAATGAATTCCCTGGCATCGTTTGAACTTCGCCTATGAATTTCGCATGATACCAACTGACCTCACAGTTCGAAGTCGTTAAGGTAGCTGGTCGCTGCCCGTTTGTTTTCTTCTCTTGCTTTTGAATAATAATGATAGGTTTTTGTTTTTTTATAACAGAATTAAGATATCGCATCAATTAATTATGCTGGCAATTGCGGGCTTTTTATTCTTTTTAGTTGAGTTAATCTTCTTGAATGGTCTAATAATTCAAAACGGAATGACGTCATAAACGGAAAAAGCACTTAAATAAAACGTGGAGTAGCGGCGTAGGAAAGAAGTGTTTTACACTTAAAAAAAAAAAGTTTTTTTATCGCTAAACTTAAGTATTTTCAAATATGAGGATTTGATATTTACATTTTTATCATCAAGAATAAAATACATTCTCACCGAAATCAGGAGTCTTAAGTTTTACTAAAAAGGTATTTAAGATAAGAAGTATTTTGAATTCTTTATAATTTTATGAATTAATTAGACGAAAAATATTGAATATAAAAAGTAATTTTTTTTATATTAAAAACTAAAAGATAATTAATGAAGTATTTTCTGTCTTTTGGGGAATGAGTTTCTCGGATTGATTCACGCAATTAGCCGAGTAATTGAGTTTGTTTTTTTAAACATATTTTTTGGGGTTCAGATTAATAAATAAATGACAGTTTTCGATATTAGCATATTTTCAAATAAAATAATAAAAAAAAATCAGAATCTAATTTTTCCTTGCTTTCAAAGGGGAGAGATTTTTAGAAAATCTCTATGGCGTTGGGATAATAATATTTTACACTATTTGGATCAATTAACCAATGAATATTCTACATAGTATTTATTTAAACAATTTTTTAGCACACATAATGAAATAAGATGGTATTATAGTATTATAACACAGTATTCGGTTTTTTTTAAATAAGACTTACACTTGTTAATTATTCAAATTTTGGGAGAAAAACAAGAGAGTAAAAAAAAAGAATGTGTGTTTTTTTTTTTTTTTTTAAGTTGCATTATTTTTATAATGTTTTCTTTGCATTTAAATTATGATGAGCTCCCTTGTAATAAATAAAGCTTCATCCAATAATATTTTAATTTACAAAGTGTTTATCCTTCGAATTAGAGACCGTACAACATTCAACTGTGTAAGAGTCGTCTCAGTGATACTTGGAAGAAAGCGATGTGAAATTGACGAACGCCTGTGTTTCATTCCACCCACTCATTCATTTCCATCTTAATAAATCCGATATCTTTTGTCTGATCGCCATTGAGACGTGCCGCGGGTGTCATCATCTTATTGTTACGGCGATTACGCGCAACAAAAGGTTTTTCGAGGTGAGCTGAATCCCACTTGAACCTCTTCGACAAGCGGCTTTTGTTTTGCCAATATTTGTTCCGAATCCAATTCATCGCTCTTGATCGGTTTAGGGAACGAGGGGAGTTGCATTGAGACGACGCTCTCTCCACTTGCTCCCTCGCCGATCCCTCCCCGATGTCTGTGCCTGTGATCCCTCGGACGGCAGCGGCGGCGAGTCTTGCCAAACGCCGCATGAAAAGCGTGAGCTGCCGGCAGAGAGGACTGAAAGATCCCGATTGATTTTATGACGTAATTACGAAGTCGAAATGTTCGCTGTGCATCGAGTTAGCATCTCGATCTCATAAACCGAAACCCCAAGCTCTCTTCTGCCTATGAAAATTTCATAATCCAATTTAAAAGTTTCTTCCAAAAAAAAGGTTGGGCTTCATTTTTTTTCCTCGGGCCTCCTACAATCTGTGTACAAGAAGAGAAATTTTTTTTTGCTTTTTTTTTTTTTATTTGGCACATTCGGATAGAAGCGCCGTTATGAAATAATGATTGCTGTTATCTACACACACACATACACACACAGATTCATTGCAAATTACTAAAGATGCTATCACTTCTTGTACTACTTTTTATTTCTTGATGTTCCTTATCAATAAATAAAAGTGAAAGTTTGTTTATACTGAAGCTGTATTATTTATTATTGTAATTTTCTAACTTTAAAACTTCTTTTATTCCGTTTCTTTCGCTTTCTGTTTCATAAATTAAGCGCTTCTATTTCCGGTGAATTTTGCAAGAATAAAAGAGATGTATATTTTTAAAAATTCTTTTTGTTGTGTTCCTAAATAGAAGTGGGATGGGGTGGGAATAAGGGGGAAAATGCGCGTAATCCGAATTAAAGCCTCAAAATGAAGCCGCGTGGAGTAAACACACCCGGTATTTCTATTGCAATGCGTCACAACTAATTGGCTTTCCGCTTAACATTTGCAGCTACATAACTCCGCAAGATTAAAACCGCGTTGCGAAAGATTTGCGTTTTCTTCTGAAGACCCTCATTTAATGCGACGACGACGACGACGTCCAGTCAACTGAATGTAGAGAGAGAGAGAAGTTGGAGGAGGAGAGAAAATCCTTTACTTTAGTCGTTCGACTGTGGGAGTTTTGTGATTTTGCAGCTATTCCTCTTTCACCCCCACGAATAGAAACAGGGATTAAAGTATGATGATTATGGATCTATGTACATAAAATCCATGGCTCGTATTTTAATTAACAGGCAGAGTTCAACAGAATTTTTAACGGCAAAGTTGAATTAGTTAGTAGCTAATTTTTTCCCCGCCTCGGGCCCATTCTCCCCCATCGACATACCTAACGAAATTGGATCATTTAATCTCCTGAGGAACTTTGAGAGAATATCACATTACAGTGAATTGTGGATAATTTATTTAATATTTTTTGAGGGTGAGAGATAATGATGTTAAGATATTAGTTTCGGGTAACATTTGCAATTCAAATACATGTTAACAAATTGAATAGTTATCTTAATTCGCCCATTAAATCTCCAGCCTTTTTAAGATTAAATTTACATAACTTAAATGAAATAAAATCCAATTTTAGTTTCCCAACTTGTTCTCTGTTTAATAATTAATTAATGTTAATATTGTAATTAAAAAAAAAAAGGTTTTTAATTACTGTTTAACTGAGTTGCTTAAAGCTTAATTTATTATTATAGAGTTTTGTTTTCTTTTTTAAAAGAACAGACTAATAAAAAGAACAAAAAAACAGTTGTAAAGTTCTATTTTATAATGAAAGATTTCTATTTTAAATATTAAAGAATGCTAATAATTCAGAACGATACAAAAGTTTATGTAAATGTTATCGGAAAAAAAGACATTAAAAAAGAAAATAATACTAATAATTGTAGGTTTTGCATCTTCATTTCTTTTTTCAAAACTATCTTTGTAAGCGTTTAAAAACAAACCATGAATCAACAAAGAGAAAGTATTGCGAAGACTTCTGTGGAGACCAAACTGAAATCCTATTCATTTCGCAACTTCTAAGATCTAAAAATAAAATTTTGATAACTTGATTTATAAAGAATATTCACAGGATACTCATCTTTCCTTAAGGAAAGTTATTAACAAATGTTGATTCTTATTTTGGTTAGATTTATTTTTAATCTCGGTGATTGATCAATTTGGATTTTCTTCTACTTTCTGTTTATCTTTGAATTTCAATGAATTTCCTAGATTTTTATTAACTTAATTGTAATTTGAATAATTTCTTTCTATGTATGTTTATTTGTGTAACTTTTTTTTTTAAGCATTCGTATATTATGCAAAATATTCTTGCTTGTTTACATTTTTCTACTTATCTGTTTACTTATATTAATACAACGTTTCATAAAATTTCTATTTAGGTCTGTATTATTTTTTTTCTTCTTAAAAATAGCTTTGCAGTCTCTTTTGGTTCGACATTTGATGACAGCTTTTTTTTTTTTTCACTTTCATTGCTTATCTATTGAGATAAGTTTGAAAGATTGCCTCAGGAATCAGTTTCTACTAACATATGTTTTTGAGGATCCCTAATATAAGAAGTTCCACCATTGTTATTGACATAAATAGTAGTGTAGATATGTTATAAGTTTTATATGACTTTTTCTTTTATTTTTCTAAGACAACGCATTAGAATCTGCTTCATTTTCTTAATTTTAGATGAAATTACGTCCTAAATGTTTCTGTCTTGCACGCAATCTTGCTGACTACATTTTCCTTAATGAGGAGACAAGGATGGCATTAGCTCATTTTATTATATTATGCAAATAAAGAAATCTTGTAATCAGAATTCTTTGACTGTAGAATAAAAGGTGTGATTTCCAGCAAAAGCTCATGAAGATGGAATTCAGAAGATAAAAAAAAAAAAAAAATCACCCGTGAGCAGATGAAGGAATTCTGCCAATCAGATAATGATCTATAAATGACTGAAAAACCAGCATCAGTCCATTCTCCGTCTTCGTCTTTGAGATCAAACAATTCTGAGAAATCAGCTAAAGAAGTAATTAAAAAATAAGAATTTCATTTAATTCAATCATTTAATTCAAATACAATAAAAAGTGTTCAAATATGTGAAGAAAAAAAAATAATAATATGAACTTTTTCATAAAGATATCAAGATTTTGTGGTGATCTATTTTGTAATCTGCTCCTATTCAGAGTCATAGCAGTATTATGTGAATTAAATATTTAATTTCTGTCCCGTATATTTTCAATAGCATTTACCTTCAATTTTTTTTTCTTTTTTGGGAATTTTCCTGCTGCTCTTCAGATGACATTTTTTAATCTTGTAAATTGTGCAGGTGATAAATTTATATTATAATAACCACCGGGCTTTGGAGCAGACTAAATTTTTAATTCTCCGCTCCGACATCAAAATACTTCTTCTACTCCAAGCTCCACATAATTTTTTTTTTTATTTATTTATTAGAAGAGAACGGCGGACAGTAAGTCATCTTTCATTGCATGTCTAGTATCATTTAATATCAATTTTAAGGCAGAAAATAATAGCACTACTGGCTTGTGTAGTGGGCATACTCGATGCAACTCGACAGCAGCTAGGATTCGGTATGGTAATCCTCAATAGCTTCAAACGCTGATTGTACTTTGAGCCTAGCCATACCCTCGATTGCATGACAATCTTGGTGAAAATTCCTCTCAAAGTCTTCTTCATTCGAACGTTGCATTTCGGACACTGACGCTTTTCCAGCTTGTCCAGCTTGTTTAAAATCATCATCTTCGGAAGAATTGTCTGCTGAAATCAAACAATTATATTTCCTTTCTATGATTTTGAAAATTTCCTACTCGATGTGGCTGTTCGGATTCAATTGTTGAGGATTCCAGCCTTTCAACCTCTGACCTCATATCAAAACTTTTAAAAATCTTTAGTTTTTCGGGCAGTATCCAAAAGTCCTTCTTTTGCTTTTATCGTTTGCGATGAACTCAGTAAAATCCTACACCGGGGATCTTCGCAGACTCCAGCTAGGAAATGGGTGTTTTGGAAAAGATTTTCTTCCCGTTTTCGCATGGAATTTAAAATGCCGATACCAATTTGAGCTCCAAACTTAAAAAAATTTTCTCAGCTTCGTCCCATTCGGCTTTAGTTAATATCAATTCTCTGGCTACAGCCGCAGCTACTTGCTTACAATAACGCTAAAAAACAAATAGACGATCAATCTTTGCAAACGTTGAACCCCAACCAGTCACAGTATCTAAGGGTTGGATTAGTCCATGTAATTTAGAAAAAATACTGCAAATGCTGAGGGTTCGTAATGTGATAACGACTTGCCGTATTTCCCTAAAAATTCTTTGGCGGATTCTTTTTTCAGCCCATCCCCAATTGAAGAGTGTGAATGCCACAATTGGACTTTTGAATTAACTTGAAGCAACCATGTTGGCAATGTAAGACTAGGATCCTCAACCTATTGTGCGGAGACATCCATGTGGAGTTCTCGGCCATCAAGTTCCTCAGTTTCTTCCTTCAGTGAAACAATTTCGGTTTTATTTAAATTATCAGAATTAGAAACAGTTCAGAATTAGAAAATGTTGCTGAATTTATTTTACAGCAAACGTCATGTTCTCTGCATTGTCAACATAGATACTATTTATTTATTTGTAGATACTCAAAATTTGATGTAAATATATAAAAAAATTAAAATGTTAAATTTAGCATAATAAAAAAATCTGGAGCAGTGTAGCAGTCAAAAACTTGTGTGCTCCGGCTCTTTACCAGCTCCGGACAAAAACCCATTGCTCCACTACTCCGGGCTGCGCTCTAAAGTCCTGATAATAACTATTATATTTAAAATTTTATTTTGCAAAAATTGATATTCATAAACATTCAATAGTAAGAAGAAACAGTTTATAGTCATACAACAGTGCAATACCACCAATAAGATACAAGTATGTTCTTGATATCTACACAAATTATTTCATTTTTTTTATATCAATATTAATCCAAACTATTAATCATAACTTTGTAACAGTGTCTTTAGATTGAGAAAAAAAAGCAAAATAAAGCAATTGTAAGTTGTTTTTTTTTGGAAATATTAACAAAAATAAAAATATTTATATGAAGAAATTGTATTTCGTATGATTTCATTCCAAGGGAAATCACTGTATCGCTGAACTGGAATAATAAAATAACATCAGTCTCAATAGATTTGCTTTTTGATTTACCACAGTTACGATTGCTTGTTTTGCATTTTTTCTCAATCTAAAGATACTGTTACAAATGTTATGATTAATAGTTAAGATTAATATTGATAAAAAAACTGAAATAATTTGAGTTGAACATCAACACAAATTGTAGATGTTCAACATCTACAATTCGTCCTATAAAAATCATCCTATAAAATCATCCTATAAAAAAAGCATCCTATAAAACATCCTATAAAAAACAGACATCCTATAAAAAAAATCACATCCTTTAAAAAAACCCCAGATAAAACCATGAAAGATTAAAATTCTGAATAAATTTCGAGGCAGCTTTATAAACAGATCCATTTCTTATTGTCGAAATTTTGCTTGTTTTTGATTGTGAGAGTAGAATGAAGATTCCTGTAGATTCACTGGTAAAGTTGTGCTGCAATGGATTGTTAGTGGGGAAAGTTCGTAACTTTTCCCCGAACTACAGAGGGCTGCTGGTTCGATTGATGTGTAATGGTTCAGTTGGTTGCATTCAGATCGCAACAGCCGACAATAAGCCCCCAAATGCAACTGAGTCCTTTGTGAAAATTAATTTTCATAATTGAGATTCGGCAATTACGAAATATAAGCTCCGTTGCCACCCCGACCACACAGGAGAGCGTCCGATGAAATCAATGCGTTCGAAATGAAGGGGTGTTACGGGTGGGGAAGGTGCCGACCAGGGAAGGTGTTTTAGAATTTTGCCCGTTAATCATTTTAAATTTATAATAAAGTTCAGAGTGCAAATACATGTAATACCTAATAAATTGTTATCATTGGAATAACAGTATCATTATAGATTTTAATTATCACGAATTAATACTGCCTTTCCCATTAGGTTCATCACTCCCTGAATTCGATAGGCGCTAATCTCAATTTATAATTGATTTATTGTAAGAGCGCCACTCGATGCTATTGGAAATTCATACATTTCCCCAGCGTTGCAGTCATCGATTGCGACTAAGATTTTATTGATTTGTCCGTATAGTTAATTTGAGGAAGGACCGTATTAATGATCATTGGGGTTTCGGAACAGGAAAAAAAAATCCTTTAATAGATGGTTTATCGATTTGGAATTTGAAGCATTCTCATTGATCGAATGGTGTTTATGTATTGGAATTATAATAATAATCATAATAATATTGATGAGATTGAAACCTGTGGAAAGACGTTTGTTTGAAACCTTTGTTTGATTTACGATGGCAGTGGATTGCTGCCACTTTAATTTGTTTCAGATGCAAATGTATCAAGTTGGCAAATGGGAAAAATAGTTGAACATTGTTTCTTCAGTAAAATTCATTAAGTAGAACGAACAATTGAATTCCAGACACTCAGTTAAAATAAAATAACTTGGCTATTATAGTTGGTCAATCTTTTTTTAGCAAAATAATTCAAAGTAGTTCTACGGCTTAAACTAAACATTCATGGTTAGATTTGTGACGACTACCAATCTAATGACTTCACTACATAGAAGGAACAAATTAATATAATGTGATTTTTTTTAATGTATATACAGTCCTTTTTAAATTTCTGCAGGCCATTGTTAAGTGGCCATCATTTAGTATGATTTCGGCTTCTGTGGATTTAATATTTTTCTTGTTAGTGTGGACCCCATAAAAAGAAAGTATATATCAATGCCGTATTTCCATCTAACAGTAGTCTAAGACGGATTTAGATTGAAATTAACATCGAGACTTGATAGAAATCATTGATTGTCTTTATGTAATATTAATTTTCTTTTTCCACTTTTGAGGGTTCGACAACCAATAGTCTAATACATTTTGTGTAAAGTGCGCAAACAAACTCTCGATAAAAGCTGACGTTGTCTTTATTTATTATCATACTCCTTTGTCTGTTTAAGTAATGTCTGCATTGTAGCTTTAATTCGTAATTAACTGAAAGCATCGAAATTTTAACCTTCCATAATTAAAATTTTATCACACCAGAAACTCACAGAAATACATTTTTTTTTAAAGTTTTGGTTACTTCCGTTGTGATTTTAAAACTTTTGAAAAAAAAATCTTGCAATAGTTTCTAAATTTCTTTCTTTTTACTCAGGAAATTTCAAGCACTTTTAAAAAAATGATCAGTTATTCACAAAGCTTTCAGGACTTAGTAATGTAGCTCTTAAATGGAACTGAAATGCGATCAAATCAGTGCAATTAAACTTAAATATTGAATTGAAGATACATAGGCTTGTACAGTGAAATAAGAAAGTCTTTAAAAAATGGTCACCTTTGTAATTGTCTTGACAATCTCTTGAGGTCTATATTCCAGCTGTGAAAGAACACCTTTCATTTGACGAGCAATGACGACATGAAGGAACCTTCTATGCATAGGATAGACGTTGATTTCGCACTGGAGAAAATGTATGTTTGTTTTATCTATTTTTTTCCTTACAATGTTAAATTTCTTATTCTTACTAATCGTGACTAAGGATTATTCACATTATCCTAACAACCTCTTGTACATGGTTTAGTTCATCAATTTCTTTCCTTGCGATAATTTTTTGCATTGAAGTAACTTCTTGTATTTTTGAAGAATAGTTGAAATAACACAGGTAGCAAATTAAAAATCAAGATACGATTAAAAAATTTACAATCACTACTAGTATCCGTACAGATGAACATTTTTACAGTGAAATTAGAGTTGAATTTATTCCAATCTACAATCAATCAGCAGGGAGCTCTTGATTGACGCAACGGTTCTTGTATTTATCTTCTTAAGCTTATTCTAAATTTTATTAATGAATTTTGAACTGACTTTTTGAAGAAGTTAAGTATTTGATATCTAAAAATAAGATGAATATTTTTCATATTCGTAGTGTTTTGAAAACAGTTAAAACACAATGTTCTTGTAAATGTTTTTAAAACTTGACTTGGAAAAATCTTTAAATAGAAATTTAGTGACTGAATTAGTAACATTATTGGCCAAGTGCACCAAACTTCAGATAACTTTGATGGCTGCATTGTGGACATAGCTAAAATTAGTGGGGGGTGCTGCTCCAGAAAAATTTTAGCCTTTGCATTAAAATTGTGTGAAAGGAAACAAACATGTATAAAATGAAAATTAATTCAGAAACTTGATAAATTTCTTTTTATACATATTTGTTACCTTTGACATAATTTTAAAACAAAGGCTAAAAATTTTTCTGGAGCAGCACCCTCCACTAATTTAGCTACGTCCACAGTGCAGCCATCAAAGTTAATCGAAGTTTGGTGCACTTGGCCATAAGTCTCTGAAAGATTCTTATTTCTTCAAGGAACAAGGTTTAAAATATCTGAATATATTTTGGCTGATTAAAACCGGATTTTATTTTTAATTCATCTAAAAAAAAAATGTAAATTACTTAAAGAATTTTTGTCAATTTCTGATTTGCAATAAAATATTTTATTTGGCTGTAATTGAGATTAGCGATGATGAAATATCACTTTGTACATCCAGAAAAAGATGTTTTATTCTTTTTATTTTTGCGTAATTTATAAAATATCAACACACTCCAGTTCAGTTTTTCTGCAACAGTTGAAATTTTAACTAGGACTACAGTTGAAATTAGGACTAATATATCGTTTTACCTTTGAACGAGAGAAAAAAGTTACTTAGGCCTATATGAAAATTGAAAGTGTGGCATTACAAGTCGATATTTTTCTTAAAATTATTGCAGTAATGAAGTGGTTTCTTAGATATACTATATATATATTATAAAGATCTTTTAAGAAATATTGAATCTTCAAGTATTAACTCCAATAGTACTTAATCGGATCACAGAAATATCACTCATAAATCGTTACATCCTTTTATTGTCAGTTGAGAAGTTTTCAAATTGTATTGAATTTAAATTACATATATTTTCAATTTTTTTTTTTTTTGTAAGTGCCGTTTTTTTCTTTTTTGATTTTATTTGGTTGTAGTTTAATGTGAAGCAAAGTGTCTTTGGTTTTTCCTTCGCTAACCTTAATATCTGATAAACTTTGGAGATGAATAGGTTTAATTTGTGACTTGATGTCATCGAACGGTTGACAGTTTCGCCGCGGGCATTCGTTGATGATTGATATGGGTCGCTGCAATGCCGGTTGTTATCGATGGTGTGAACATGATCAGGCCTATCTTCGCCCCCGCGAAGGGCAGCGGCGTTGTGGTGGCGGCCTCCCGGGGATGCCGGCCAATCCACTCCCTCATCGATGAACCCCATCTGTCTTGGTCAGTCAGGTGATTCCCTCTCCTCCTCCTACGCTAACATGTGGTCATCCCGTAATTCGGATGCATTTCCTGCTTCGAAATGATTTGGGTTAACTTTTTTTTTTCCTCCAGGTTTTCCGGAAGCACGTCCAGAGCTTTATTACAAATGTCTTCCGGTGTATCTCCTAAGTTATTCATATTTGCTGTGCAAAGGCAAGAGGGGGACGTCAGAAGGGTCATTACATCCTCTCCCTTCCTCCCTCCCTCCCCAATTCCGGCCGAATCCATTTGTGATTAAGGGTTATAAACTGAGGCCATAAATAATCTTTGGAAAACTCAAAGAAAAAGAGTTACACTTGACTAAATGGAGGATTTTAAATTGATATTGAACGAAATTCTTGCTGTGTTACGTTCAAATCATGTGACATTATATTTAATAATTGTTTTGAATGAGATTTGAAAAAAAAAATGATGAATTAAAGGGAATTTAAAGAAAACAATTGAATATAAAAATAAGTATCATTAATTGTAATAGTTCATCTGATGAATTAATAAAAGACTTCCTAAATAAAAATGCACCTTTTAATACTTCGCAGATTTATTTGTATTTTAAATTATTTATATAACAACATATCAATTTGAGTAGAACTCCAAATATCCGGATCGGTTTTCAGGGGGAAAAAAAAAAATTAAAAAAATACTTTTTCTGTTTCAATACGTGCGTATTTGTAACTTCTGTTCTTTTTAAAAAATACTTTTTGTGTTAAAATATTGGTAACTTTGGTTCTTTTAATACATGCAGTACAACAGTTTCACAACAGAGTGATTTTCACGTACGACCCAATCCGGATTTCTGCAAATCCGGATCATGCCAATCCTCAATTAATCCGGATAGTTGGAGTTCTACTGTGTATTTCATCCGAAATTTAAAATAAGAATAACAATAAAAAGTAAAAATTGACGCATCTTGCATACATTCCGATAATAACGAAGAGGAGATAATATCAGTTTTTTATAATGTTTATCCTTTTAATTTTTTTTTTCTTTTAATGTTTCCAGTTAAGTCATTTGATGAAGCCTATCTATAAAGATGACATGTGAAGACAGTTGATACATTTACTTGCTTTTACTGAATATTGCAACATTAAGTACATTAATAAACAAACGGAACCCAATGCAACTAAATAGTGTTTGGATGCTTTCAGGAAACAGTAGAGCCCCGATTATCCGGGACTGCCGCGAAATTTTTTTTTTAATTGCGACCTGAAAAAAACCAATTTTAATCCAAGCCAACAATAGGGAAAAGACAATAGGCCCTACACTGCGAAGGTCGAAAATTACTGACAGGTTTATTGTGCATCGTGATCCTATAGGCCTTCTCGGAATTTGTGGATGCAAACGTAGAGCAAAGGTTTCTGCTTTACTGCTCATATTTTAAAAGTTTTACAGATTATGTTTTTGTACAATAAAACGTAGTTTATAATGGTGAAATATTTTTTTTCGTATATACATCTAATTTTTAGTCTTTTTTCGGGTTATCCGCGAAGCCCTTGCCACCCAATTCCGCGGATAATCGGGGCTCTCCTGATGATTATATTAGTAAATATTGAATTTTGCCTCTTGTCGTTTTGCGTCATTTCCATATTTAATTAACGATAATTATTAATTCAAATCATGATTGGTTTTATCTGAGGCTTCTTATTTGTAGGTTGACTTTGATACAAATTGGACAGAAAAGAAAGACCTTCACGATCTATTGTGACTTATCTGATCTCTAGAATCAAAGGAGTATTTCTTTGGAGATCCAAGGTTTGATCTTTCTACTATTGTTTCCAGGAACACAAATAACATTTTTATGGAACGTGATATGAAACAAAGCATTTCCCAATACGAAAACCTTCAGAAATCCTGCTTTTCAGATTTTTTTTTTCTTTTTTTTTAATAATAGTTTGAAAGCTTCTAGGAATTGTTCCTTCAGTTATTCCAGTAAAGGAAGAAAGAAGCTCCTCCTCAAACAACTGATGAAAACCCAATTACCTTTCATTAAAATATAATTCCTTAAATTTAAAAAAAAAAATTTTTTTAATAGTCTCAAAACGAAAAGTCCTTAATTTATTTACATATGAGTAAAAATTCATCCTCATTTACATTCCAATTGTAATATCTGTTAACATAAATCTCTATTTTCTGAAAAGACGACGTGGCATTGCTTGTTGAAGTTTTCTAAATGAGATTAATTTTAATTTTATCAAACCAATTAATTTCTCGACATTTGAAATAGATTTCAAATATAAAAGTTAGATATTCTGTAATTCTTAAATGTGCTTATCAAGTTTCAAGAAGTTTCATCCAATGGTTTAAAAGTTATTAGGGGAACTTATCCCTACAGATTGACTGATTTGATAAAAGTCCTAGGAAAATAGATTAAAATGGAAGCGTTATTAAAAAAAGAAACAAGTCAATAGAAATCGAAGAAAGCACTTGTTTGTGGTCAGAAAAGGGAGGGCTTCAGAGGAGAAGAGGTTTGAATGGCAAGATAATCGTTAGGGTTTTGGGAAATTCTGTATAGATTAGGCCTCGCCACTGTAATGTATTGCCTAATTAAAGCTAAGTTTTCAAATAAATTTTCACAGACTGGTGACTGCCTTCAGTGGAGCGCGGCAAATTCCTGTTGTCGCAGGAGTAGAACCTTTTGATTATGCTTTGCCTTTGCTCTTCCTCCCCCTCCCACGCACCGTGGATGGAAGCGCCATCGTCGCTGAATATTCATGGAATGCAAATTGCTCGCCTCATCTGCATATTGGAACAGCGCGATAAATGCGCGAACATATGCGAGGTCAGAGGTCGTGACTGGAGCCACGGATAGCAGCGGAACCCATTGTCGCTTGTGTGGTCGAGATGTGCTGGGGAAGTCGAGGCAAGGTTTTCCTTTTGACATCCTCTTCGCTTATGGGCTATTGACAGGCATGACTCACATTGACAGCCCTTGTCCCTGGTACCTCCGCAGGCCAAAACGTCATCGCCATTGTTCGGCCAGCCGAGGATCGCTTGTTTTTCCACCAGTCGCTAATTGAGAAATTTTGCATTAGAATATTATCCAATTAATGGGAACTATTTCCCTAATGCGCTTGGGTTGATACCACTGCACTCGTCGATCGATATTCGGACACAATTTTTGCAGAAGGAACCGTAAGCGAGGGGGGAAAAGTATTTTTTTTTAGGAAAACCAAGGGATGCCTGATTAGTAATACAACAATTTTGAGCAGTCAGAAAATAATGGAGTTTCAAAATTTTAAATTCGTTTGAAATTGAATAAATGATGATAATAGTAATAATAATTTGATACTTGTAATGTGTGAAAGTAAAAAAGCAACTGAATTAAGTGATTTTATATTTAAATGGTGTGTCATTGCTTGTATCTGATTACATCATGAAATATATTATGTATCGTGTGTGAAGGTTATATTTTTTTGATATGAGCTTCATTTGCCAAATTATTTGTTAAAAGAAAGCCTGTTTATTCTAATGGTTCCAATTCATTCATGGAACTATTTATTTATATTTATCGTGAAGCGATGAAGAGAAATACTTTTCCAGATGCTATCCACGGATAATTCTGTCGTGATATTCGGAATTTTTTTTTTCTTCTAAACTAATATCAAATGTGAACATGATTGTTAAGCAATTGCAAGAGGTGAAACATCCGTTGATTATCTTAAGAAAGATATCATGGTTCTATTGTTTTCATTAGTTGGTTCATTACAATCTATTCAACATCAAACAAAGGGGTTCCAGTGACTTTAATCATAATAATAATCCACCAAACGATTATAATTGTTTTTGCAATTCAGTTGCTTCTAGGACGAATACAAGTCAGTTCGAATCTATTTATAGTTGAAATTTCTCTTCTTTTCAAAGGGTTCCTGCATTGGAGATCGTAGGAGTTTCTTTTCTACCGATATCTGCTTAGAGATTAATGAACTTACGAAGGAAAAGAGAAACTGTCAAAAATTGAAAGAAGAATTAAGGAATTTTAATCTGTCTTTCTTTCTTTCTTCTTTTTTGACCAGTTCATTTTCATTTTCTGAGCAATTCAATCGATTCGCAGTAGAAAAACTGTTGGTAAAATAAATTTATTGGAAGCGCTAGACTTTGGAAAGGGATCTTCGATTGGAATTAGGTTCAGCTTTTGATAGCTTTATTTCCAATACAGCTGTATACTAATAGATCCCTGGGGAATCCGTGAAAATCGTCAACTCGATTTCGCTACACCGTGGACTCATTTGAAATCACCGGGGATACCCATATATAAATATATGTCATTTTCACGTAAATTCCTTCCAATCTTTCTGGCCCATAAATTAATATCCTTTGAAAGAAACGATGCGATGTTAACTTAACCAACTATAAATCTCTCTGCTGCCGCGAATATTACAGTAAACCTCCCAGACGTAATTAATCCATGAGTCCAAACGGGCGTTGGAGCGACTAATGGAATGATTAAATAACTTTGAACCTTGGGATGAATGTATTACTACGCGTTACTGCATGCTTTGCTCTGCAATTATTGCCTGGAGCCATTGGAATTCGCTAACGAATTGAACAATTCTCTTTTGTTTCGAGTCGTTAGAATTTCTCCGCAATAATTGTAATTTGTTACCGGTTGATTTAAGCAATTTCAGGCATTGCTGGGGATACAGTCTCATCATACTGAGGAAGGAAAAGAAACAAATCGATTAAAAATATCTCCGACATTGATTTTTGATTCTGAAACTGAAACGGGATACGAGTTGGAACACTTTTCTATGTTCTGATTAAATCGACGATTAACATATATGTGTGTTTATCAGTAAATTCAAACAGACTTAATTACTTCACAATACTTCTACTTATTTCCCTTTCCTGAGATCAGTTGCCCAAGATTCACTTTGATATTTGAACGATTAGAAATGACAAACACGATGACATCTTAAATATTTTCTATTGAAAACAAATTATTCCAATTAATAAGTTATTTGAACCTGGAAGCTAATCTCATGATGTTAATAAGTCGTTTCGTGGGATTTGGCGAATTACCTTAGCCTCAACCCCATCGAATAGAAGAGAAATTTATGAAGGATTGAAATGAAGTTTTAACATAACATCCATTGTTAGTATAATATTTTTATTCAGAAATTCTGTATATAAATATTGTAATGTAAAATTGCTTCTGGAGGTTGAAGTGAAACCATTCTTATAATTAATTCTTATAATTCTATAATTATAATTATAATTCTACAGGAGTTGATCATAGAAACCAACTTGAAACTTGTAAGGAATTCTTAAAATGCCGTATTTATTTTCACAAGCTAGCTTCTAAATTGATGTGATTAAAAAGACGTAGACATTCATTTTTCAATAAATTTCATTGTTTACTTAATTTTATATTATAATTAACTTATTGTGATATTTAAAAATCGTAAAATTTTATGCGACGATCTACAGAGCTTGAGGAATTTTCAAATAGTAAAGTAATATTATGCAAACAACGGAAAACTTAATTTTTATTAATTGAGTTTGAAGATGGTAAATACAAAGTTATTTTAAATCACGATTGAGGGAAGATAACTTTTAAAGACCTAATATGCAGTCTTTATTTGATAAGAATATTTTTAATCTCTTATGGAGATCTCTTTTAAAAAAAGAGTTAAAGTAGGTTTATCAGTTTTTACTTTTTAATTTCATTTGAAAAGGATTCGATAACCACTTGGCTTTTTTGGTGTAATTTTTTTATAATGTATTTTCAAGTATATTAATTTTCATCTTTGCTATCATTTTTGGATATCCTTTAATTTTGAATATTTCTTTTGCTTTTCCTAAAACTTCTATTAAAAATGTATAATGTAATAATTCCATTTTTTATAGATTCCAAATATCTTATAATATCAGTATTTGAAGCTTTTTATTCTCAGGTTAATATTAGAATTAATTAAAAATGAACTTTATATTGTAGAAATTACTTTTATACTTTCGTATAAATACGAGGAAACTTGAAAGATTTAACTAATAAACCTTAAGATGAAGAAATTCAAACATTTATTATAGAATCTAACTTATGGAGACTAAACCTGAGAACATTAAGTAAGGACTTTGACTAAGTTTTTTTTTATAAAAACAGTTGATAGTAAATGTTTCAAAAAAAATTAAAGTGTTATTTAATAGTCGTGATTTTAAATTGACTAATGTTTGAAAATTTCATTTCATTTTATTGTAAATAATTTCCGACTTTTTTATTTTTATTTTGCATAAATTGCCAATTACATATGTTAAAATGTTCGGTTCTATGTATATATGTTGAATATTTAACTAAGAATTGTATAATGGTAAATTTAGCTTGTATTTTATCAATTTTTGGAATTGACGGACATTGCGCGTGCTATTTCAATTATTTAATCGATTTCTGGTTTTAATTATCAGAAAAATTAGAAACGTTAAAACTCAGGCCAGAGTCGAAGAGCCATTGGAGATGAAACACTCGGTGCGAATGTATTACACAAAGATCAGTTGAATTTTAATAGCTAAAATTGACAGAAACGATTCCTGTCAATAACTTGAATGCTCTATTATTGAATGAGAATGAGTGAAATTTCATTATTGTTCAGGGTTGGTTTGATTCGTTTCCTCATTTTAAAGAGCATAGGAACCAATCGAAGCCTGTCCAAACGGATTCAGCGAAAGCTTTCGGGTTTTTTTTTTTTTTTTTTTTTTTGTTACAACAAATTAAGGTTTTTAATTTTCGATGACATAAAAATAACTTCCAATAAAGATATTTGCGTATCATTTTGTATCATAGTTGTGAATATTTCCCCTAAAACTGTCTTTGTCACTGTGATTGCTTTGTTGCCCACAAGTGCCATGATTTGTTTTTTTTTTTTCCCCCTTAAATTCAAGTGCTTACTTTAATGTTTTGTTTCGTTATCATACGGAGTAACATATTAAGTGGTGCTGACATGGAGACTGCGCACTCAGTATATCGCGAAATACAATGCCCTTTTCATGAAAGCACGCATGCAGTACTTCCAAAATATATGAGTTCGCGGATTTCGAGATATTTAAATTGTTTTCATTGATTTTCAAGTATTAGGTTATGAACTTCTTAGTGTTCGATTCTAGAGGAAATGTTGAAGTGACGTAATGCGTATGTTTAACGGACTCCGCATTATAAGGAGCGAGGGTTCAGCTCTTCCGTGGGGCATTTTTTTTTTTTTAAAACCATTTCTTTCTTTTTCTTTTCTTCTTCTTTGTGAGTGTATTTATTTTTGGTTATATTATGAATATTTTGTAGAAAAGTAATATATGATTAGAAAAAATAAAGTAATCTTCAGATTTTTTTTATTAGGAGTATTTTATTTTTTTAAAATAAAATAAAACATGTAAATACACAACTTAGCTGAACATTTTTTTTTAAATATTTTCTTTCTTTCTTATATTAAACACTTTTCTCTTGGAATTCTATTAATATTATTAATATTTGAACCATTAAAATTTATGGTTAAGAATTTTAAAATTATTCGTTTATAATTTGATATGTATAAATGAAAATGTCTTTTTTTTTTTTCTTCTTTGATGATCAAATTTACACATTCCAGCGATTGAGATATTTATCCTAATAATTCTTTATTGATCATATTTCTTTTACTTTTTTTAAATTAAAATTGCTTTAGTTCTGAGTTAAAGTGAAGTCTCGAACAATTAGAGAAAAACATGTTAAAGTTAAAAGTTGTTAAGAAGGTCTGTGGGAATCGTGTTTAATATTTTAATGGCTTTCAGACAGTAAGGTTTTTACTAATAAATGTGTAACATTTTTAAAAAATATATGTCATCACATATCTAATGAGCTAGTTTACTTACAATGTGAAATAAATGGACTTGGTCCACTTGAACTCTGAATCCTCCAATTAATACTAACTGCATTATATTTTAAGGATTATTTGAACAAAAGTATAGTACATTTATATAAAAGGTTGATGAATTGACAGGGGAATACTCAGAGAAGCGCCCTGATGAACGTCTGTGAAGTTTTCTTCCCCACCATCACAAATTCAAAAAATGGACAATATGATTCGTTTCTGATGGGCTTATTCCGCGAAAAAAAGCACTTTTATTCCGGAAAAGTAATACCAAAAGAAATCTATTTAAAAATCATGGGGACTTTTATATTGAAATCCATAAATTTCAATACTTCAGATATTAATAATATGAACAAAACGGCAAGAGAAAAGCGTATTTGTATAGAAATGAAAAGAAGACAAATTAAAAAATATTATTACGGTACTTAATTATATGCTTTATTTATTTCTTTAAATTAAAATATCTCTAATTAAAAAAATAGTTAAGAGAAAAGGAAAACGTTATTTACTTACTTCTAGTCATACGTTAGTTTTCTATCTAATATTCACAACATAACTATAAACAAAAAACCTACTCCTACATTGTCTTAAAGAAAGAAGCAGCTAAAAAGAAAAATGGAATTAAAAAAAAATTGCGGAACTGAACCCTGATTCCTTAGATCGTAAAGTTGCTGTTTATGCATTACGACACATCAACATTTCCTCTGGAATCGAAAAAAGGAAGGTAATAAGCTAATACTTGAAAATCAATGAAAATAAAATAATAATCTCGAAATCGGGGAAGTGTTGCCCCCCCCCCCCCGGCCGCCAAACTCCATAAATATATTTTTGAAATATTCCGTGTTTACTTTCATCTCATAAAAGGGCATTGAATTGTTTTTTTTTTTTTTTCAATTTTTAGCGACCCATTTGGGAGCTATTACGATAGCGACCAAAATCGATAGCGACCAAAATCGGTAGCTATTTCGTTTATCCTGTTCGTCCGTGTCTGTCCACCCCTAACAACTCCTTAACGGAAGGTCGGATCGACAAACGGATTTCACCATCGTGTTCAGAGGCCCAAAAACTGTAGGAATACGGTCTTTTCAAGAGCCAACGCCCCCCCCCCCCATGTTCGAGATATTTGGTATTAGCTTAAATATTAGAAATGCAACCATATAATTTTCAGTTGTTAGCTAAAGCTTGTTGGGTAAAGTTTCGGGCTCATATGCTGGAGTTTGTCGGTTCAAATCCGTATATATACTTTTTTTTATTTGGGGGTAGTCTCTTTTTTTTTTTTTTTTCTCAATGCCCGCGTGGGTTTTATATTTTTTCTTATTTTCCTATTTTTTTTTCTATTTTTCCTTACGTTATTGTACTTCCTTGTTTTATTATTATGGGTCGTTCTTAAATTTATGCTTTACCACAAAATTATATTCACTTGTTTGTTTCTTATATTTTTCAATCTTAATAAATATTAACAGTTTTAATATATGTTAAAGGATTATCATAATTAAGATGAACTTCGGAAGTATTGTTTTTTGGTTGAAATTACGTTTATTTAAGTCAGTAAATTCAACGTAAAAAAATCCTTAGTTGCGCTGAGCAATTGTCGTAATAAGTGTTGGTAGAATATTTGTCTAACAGTGTCTTTGAGATAATTGCAATTTTAAAATTTATAGAAACAAATTAGTCTCCAAATGCGAAGAACTTAATGTGAAACTTTTGAATGTTGAATTTGTTAAACAAAGAAGAAAAAAAGTAATTAAAACGTATTTACATCTGCGAAATACCAAGGTCTAAAGAAATTCAGTGTTGAAAGTATGGGCATAAATGATAGAAAAATAGCTAACAAATCATCTACAACTAATCATGGGCTGTTTTTTTAAGGCAACAAAATGTAATATTAAATTATTAATGACAAGACTGACTTATAATAACAGCATGAGGTAGATCTCCCGAATTACTACTTAAAAAACGATTAAGAAATTATAAAATAAAATAAGTAAATAAATACAATGTAGGATTTTGAATTCAGTTATTTTAGAAGCTCTCAGTTCAGTAAAAGAAAAAGAAAACGGATCAAATGTCTGCTAAAGCATTTTTTACGACCTTATCATTACAGATAGTCATGATTTTTGTCATTAATATTTACTTACTTGTAATTCTCAGTATTTACGGTTCCAGCGAAGAAGTTTATTTCTATTCAAATGACATTTCTTGAATCCTTATAATAAATTTTCAATAAATAATTTCTTGAAGCAAGTTTTATGCTATGAAGAAATTTATAAAAAAATTCGACCATTTTGTATTTTAACTTTAATATATGGTATTATTTAGAATATTTCTAGAACACCTAACATATAAAATTTAACTTTATATATGTAAAGTTAAATATTTTATTCGAATCGTAGCCAAATTGTTGCCGAATTAGTTTACGGGAGTTGAAAATTTTAAAATAAGGATTAGATTACTACTTTTAAAGCTTTTTGAAAAGCTTTTCTGAAGCGTTGTTATAAAGCAGTACGGGGTTTTTAACTTTCTGAAACTGTTATACTGTATTTCGGAGAGGATCATTAGAAGTCCTGTAAATATAACTAAAAGAAAAATATTTATTTATTATTTTTTGAGTTTATAATGTATTGGAATTTCCATCTGTATTTTTGATAGGATCTCATTTGAAGAGCAACTACAGTGAACGGGAATTCCCTGTTTCTATGTAATAAGTAAATTGCTCTGATGGTCTCCAAAGGAGCTTCGATTGATTGCTATTCTCCTTTAGAACTGATCAATACAGAAAAAGAACCCCTTTGGGCAACAATTGAGAAGGATCAGCCTTAAGTCCCATATTAGAAATTGTACCTTTGATGTTCATTTAAAGTTCAAATGTGATGACTCAATCATTTAATAAAATTATAGAACCATCCCTTATTTATTTTGTTTTTAAAAGATATCTCAAGGTATCTTTGAAGTATCTCCAAATTCTTCGTAATAAGAATATTAGTTTTAGTAAAATTACTACTTTTTTTAATTGCTGTGTAATATTCGTACATCGAACACTTAAGACTGATTTAATCCAACGATTTCATCCTAAACTGTTATGTTAATATTTGCATAAAATTTTGAGATTTAAGAAGCTAAGAATTACGTTTTTTTTTTTGGTCGCCTTTTCTTCCCTTCCCTCTCTCTCTCTGCCTAACCCTATTTTTTTTCCGTTTTCTTTCAAATGTTTCTTGTTGAAAGGATGAAAGGAATTTACCTCCTCCGCTTAATGTTCGAAGACCCTGTTCTTAATATATCGGAGGCTCCATTTGCTTATGTTAAAATGAAGAAAAGTCCTTGTGAAGTAGCCGTAACGATCATATTAAGAGCGGTTTAGCCGTTGTGGCGATGATTTTTCGGAATTACCGGAGTTAAGAAAGCTGGGAAAGTGCATACGACGACACGGCTTGACTGGTCGGGAGCAGCACTTTGCACGAGGGCTTTGTGTATGCATACACTAATTCCCTGAACTCAGATGAAAGGATAGGAGCGTAAAAGCTATACACAGAGATGAGATGGATCAGGGCATTATTATTATATCGCGGGAGGAGGTTGCTGCCCCTTCCACCCGTCCTACCTCAGTGATTAGAGTCGTGTAAGAGTAATTTTCCTAAGCTGTTAGGTTTCGGTTGCTCATGAAAATTGAGGAGATTGGATGGCACGACTTTCAACCCCTGCTGTAATGATGGCTGGCGGGAAAGACGGGGGAGGGTAGGAGCGCCAAATCTAATGAGATCAGATTTGTCCCTTCACGTGGAATCGACGTCCGAATGGTGTTCTCCCACAACAGCCTCTTCCTCCGCCTACTTCTCGATCGTTACTCTCATTCAGTTTTGTCCGAAAACAGGAGTTTTGAAAACTTAACGGAGGCAAAGCCCCGACCTTTCTATCCCGAGGAATTTACTAATCAACATTAACTCCCCCTTTCCTCAATTTAGTCAGCTTGAACGAAAATAAAAAAGGAAAGTTTAAAAAAAGAGCAAAATGATGATAACGCTTTGTAATATTATAGTCTTTTCGTAATAAAAGTTAAAATTGGTAAGCTTCATGTCGAAGGCAATTTAAGGACCTAATATGAAATTTCATCATTTACTACTTGCGTTTAAATGACGTAACCAGGTTTTTAACTTATATGAGGAAAGTCTATTATGGGGGAAAGAAAATGAACTTTAGATAAATCATATATCGTGTCAATTTATAGCATCTTTCCTGTATTATAATTTCAAGAAGTGATAATAGATTTTAAGACACTGACGTAACAATGCTTATTATTGCGAATTTAATTAATATTACAGCAATCTTATATACCGTAAAACAGGGTTACTTGGACCCTGCAGGGTCACTTGAACTCAAATTTAAATACCCATTATTTAATTTGGAACCAGTTCAAATGCACCTGGCTCTGTATATGCTGATATCTAGCGAAATAACATTTTATTTACAACAAATAACCAATTGTTGAGTTGTGGTAGTGGATTTAAACATATTTGTAATTTGGGTTCAAATAATCCTTTAGGGTCCAAGTAACCCTGTTTTATGGTACATACTTAACATAAATGTAGAGAATAATCACGGTAAGTAATGTTCCATTAGGTTACATTTCGATCGTGAAATTGGAAAAGACAAAGTAATTGAAAGTAAGACAAAACTTTGTGTACAACTTTCCTGAAGTGAGAATTAAGGAACGTGAAGGATTCATTGGCCTTACTCCTTACAAAATAATGTAGCTCCTACTTACACATGAAACTCAAGTTGGGCAATGAAATAAATGTAGGTAGCACGCCAGAGGTTATCACCTACACTTGTTAATATGAAAATATTGAAATAGAATTTTCTGTAAAAGAGGAAGTTTCTTTGTTCGCTGTACACCCCTATGCCCTTTGACCGATCTGAAACAAACTTTGTAGAATTACTCATTAGGACCCTGTGCAAAAAAGCAGGCTAGAATTGAAACCTGGTTACATCTCCCCCTCCTCTTGATTTAATCCCCTTGATACTTTTGTATAATAAGTATTGCTTCTTAAGTCACTTCTGTCTCCGCAATTGACGTGTTGATGTAGCGAAGCGGTTAAACGCTGGTCTTTGGAGGTATGGTTACTGGGTTCAAATCTGTTTGGAGCCAATAAGGATTTTTTTCTTTTTTTTTTTTCCTGTTTTCTACTTTCTTTCTTTCTTTATGATAATGAATTTTCTTTTATTTTTTTTATTTTTTTATTATTGAGATAAACATATTCATTCTTATATTTGCTCAGTATATGAATTCATTCAATCAAGAATGTAACCTTACTTTGTAACTACCATGTGACTTTTTTTTACCAACTGGAAAAGTTTCAAAGTGATTTCACAATTACAATTTCTTCGTCATCCACATCAGGAGACATCATTTTTGTAACCCGCGCGAAGCACAAGTATTTTTGCTAATACTGAAAATAATAATTAGTTCGAATATTGGGACAGTTAAATAATAGTTAAGTAAATAATACTTTCCTCCCTTGATGATGTTTGAAATAAAAAAATCCTGTACAACTAACCAAAACATCCAGCCTCGTCAGTTGCTCGTTTTTAAATTTCATTAATATGTTGCTTGCTTTTGTTTTCTTTTCACTGTAACAATCCTAGGACATCGATCTGTTAAACGGACCTTTATACATAGTAGGACTTCTCAAAATAAATCGAAGCCTTAATAATAAGATCAAATTATCTATTTAAAATTTGCATCTAAAGTTGTGGAATTATATTTCATTTTTGGGATGCTAGATTTAATGGAAGTAAATTAAAAGATGTTCAAATACCAGGAGACTGCCACTATTTCATGTTCCTTCCTTATCTTGTTGAAATTTCATCTCGATTTTTATTAACTTATTGTATTTAGAAAACATTAAAGGTAGGAATTTGCAAATTTAATCTTTTTCTGATGTCTGATAAATAAACGGATCAGTAAAGAAAGCTGTAGTGTCATTATAGAAAAATAAACAAAGATATAGAGAAGATCCGAAATTTCCAATAAATGAAATGCTTTTTTTTTTCCGTATTCTCTACATCAGTTTTACTTAATTACATTTTTTAGTATTAATAACCTTAAGAAAAAGTAAATCAATAATTGTTAGTACGCTACAAAAGATAACGATTAATGGTTATAATAAGAAACTGTTCAATGATGCGAAAATAAGGAATTACGAAACGATAATAGTCATGGGTCATTGTTATTGAGGGAGTTCAGTAGACTCCTACAGAGTGCCGTTCGGAACTTTTGAGTTTCAGATAGAGCTTTATTTGAAAGCCGAGGTAAGTTCTGTTACTAATTGAAGACATTTTTTTTTTAAAAGCATGCCTCGAATTATATAAGATGGTATTAGAAGTTTGTTGAATTTATTGAGATCAAATGAAGTAAATTTGAGATACAATTATTTCTATCCTTCCTCTTATCAAGGGTGATACTCTCTTAACTTCATTCTTATCTTTGCAAAAGCAAATCTTCTACATCCTAAATAACCAGAACTGGATCGCTAAGATAAGATATTCAAGTACTTTATCAATAATCTATACAAGAATTCCAGTGATTCAGAATAATTATCCAGTGTTGGATTATTATGAAGCAACTAGTTTATGAAAGGTGTTAAAATAGACTACTATTTTTTTTTTGTTGTTTAATTTAAAATTCTGGTACATTAATGCTAAAAGAAACACTTGAGCTTCAAAATATTAGCAATAGAAACTTGTTTCTTAACATTTTGTAGTGCGTATTAAATTATTCTTTAAGTACTTTAAGCAGATTTGAGCAGAACTTTCTTTGAGACGAAAGTGTGTTGGTGTATGATTGGTCAGTTTCATTCAGTTGAAAGCCTGTTCAGTTATGAACAAAGGCGAAGTGTCAGTGCTTTGACAGTAGATGCGTTGAAGGCATTTGTCCTTTTCTCGCTTGGAAGACGCCGGTGCACTGAAGAAACATGTAGAAGCATACGTCGATTATGATCTACACAATAAGGCGTCGATCACGTTGCGAAATTCTTCCCTCTTTCTCTGAAAACTCACGATTCCGACTCTTTGAAAGGAACGGTGGTTTGCATCGTCCGAATCGGCGAATTGTAAATCTCAAGGAAGGAGTTGTTTGGATTCAAATCCAAATAATTAAAGTCCTTTTATTTGGATTCATTGCAGAACACAAATGGTATTGGGCACAAAGCCAAACGTAACAGATTCACAGTTTGCACAGATTCAATAACATATAAAAGAATCAATAATGTATTCAAGATTTGGGAGCGGAATTCGTTACTTGGTAAATTATACCTAGTGCATTTTTACTGCTAAGTTGTTTTCACTGGTAAAAAAAACAACTTTTTAGACTCTTTTCCAAACTGACTGTTCTTCAAAATTTATAGAAGGAAAAAAATCTAAGAGTTGAGATTTTTTTTTTCTTTTTTTCAGTGAATTTTTGTTTTTTTAGTTGAAAGCCTCAAGCTTTGTCTTTCCTACTTTTTTTTTCTAACTTGCTTTGCAGTTTCGTTAGAGGCGGGATCTTTTTGTTATTTCTTTGATGTAGAAACTCGTAATGAAGTTGGTTTTATTTACATTGAAAACCGATATCGGTGTTTTTCCACCCTCTTTCTGCAGTCATTTTTTTTTCTTCGAATATAAACACGATAACTGACAGATAATTCGATTCTATTTGGGATCCGTTTCTGTACATCCCAGAAGAAGGAAAACAAAAAGTACTTTCTAGGTTTATATGATGAGAAAAACAAGAATACTATTTCAACTCATTATTCAATTTTTCCAATTACATCTTTATCATTATCATTATATTGATCAAATGTACTTTGCAAATTGTTATTCATGATGAAATAACAAGATATAATATCTGTTTCATACAAGTACAGACGGTCCTCGACTTCCTTAGCCCCGACTACGTTTTTCAGAATTTTAGGTGCATCGGAAATATATAAAAATATATATATAGTCCTCAAAATGAAAGATGACCGGCGGAAGTTTGAACTGCGCAGCCCTTCCGGTAGCTGATCAATTATGTTTTCCTGTCACAATGGACGCCCGTCGTCTGTTTTCACTGAGAAAGACATGTTGATAAGGCCAAATTAAAACTTCTCTCGACTATTTACCGTTATTTCAATACCAGTTGCTAACAATAAGTATTTATTTAAATAAATAAATATATATTATTTATAAATACAATGCTCTTTTGCAAAGTAACAAGCCTTTACCGTAATGGCGACGTCCAGTGATAAACTCATACGGAAGTGCCTGACCAGAGTAATCGATGATACATGCGCAGATCTCACAAAAACAGGGCGGCCATCATTCACTGGGAGCACAATAAAAGGTTTGCAGTCACCTGAATTGACTGAGTCAGGACCTTAAGGCTCCTTCTATTAACTGAACGAGAGAAAGTTGAGGTTTAAAACAAGTCCGATTTAAGAAATCTGACAACTAATTTTACGAAAGATTAGGATCCTCTGGAGGAGAAATGATCTTATAAAAAAATGTCCTTTGCCGGAGATTGAACTGTGCTTCTCCATCTCGTAAACACCAGACCATTCAAGCCTTTCATTTCCAAATGTTATTAAACCCTTTTTATCAATATATTCAAACAATAGAACATAAAGTATTTATTTTTCCTAAATTTTCTAAATAATTCTGTTAAAATCGTAGTATAATAATATTGTATTTTTTGAGTTGTTGCGTAAGAATATTATGAGATTCTATACAATTGTTATTGAGAAACGTGAGGCATAGTTCGCCAAAAACTGATTTAATTCAAAATTAACTTTTGTATTCTGAAGATTTACTTTTCAAGTTTGTCTGTCTGTTAAAATCCTCATCGTTATTTAATAACAGGATTTAAGAAGTGAACAAAATTATTTTCAGAGGATTTAGAATTTAACAGAATATATATATATATAAAGAAAAGTCCTAGACTCATCATCGCCCAGCCCAAACCCTTGGACCTAGAAAGCTGAAATGTTGCACAGAGGTTCCCTTTATGATGTCGACAAGGAATAAGGCCGGATTTTTCGAAATTCCCACAGGATAGGGAATAAAGAAGATTTATATTTTCGCTTTAAAATGACCAACCCGCAATACATCTGAGTTATCCGGAAATGCCACAACGGGCTGGGAACTCGTATATTTTCCGATCTCGATATGAATTTGCTAAAATAATAAAGTTTTTTTTATGCTATGTATGCAAGGGTTCCGGAGCGAAGCGACGGTACCCGACTAGTGTTAGAATAAAAATTTAGTTATTTCTATTAATTACAATGTTATCTTTTTATTTTTCTTAATCATCTCCTGCCATTCTAAGTTTGTTCTGGAAATTACTTTACATGTAAAGTCAGTATAACTCTAGAGAAAGATGAAAAATATCTAAATATTCAACTGCTTATAAGTTATTTTTCAATTATTTATTTACTAGTATTTTTTAGCATTTTCTGTTAATAAAATAATAAAATAAATATTAATTATTTTCCATCTACCGAAATAAACTTTTGCACTGCATTTTATTAAGTAATGGGAAATCTTTATTTAACGATCGATCTAGAAATTAATAAAAGATTATTTAACGAATCTTAGATGAGGAAGAGGAAAATATTTTGCTGTTCTCGCTTAACCTGACGAAGTTTCTTGTAAAAAGAAATGAAATATTGTATTAAATGTTGTATTTATTGGAAAAATAAAGTGTCGACTGAATGTCTATTTATATAAGTAGAAGATTTTAATTTGCTTAATCTTGTATCGAAGCAATCTGTACCAAAAACTTACGACGCAATTACTTTTATCCAAGATTAGAATCTATTTATAAGAATATTATGTATCCAATGGAACTGTAACATCTATATTCTCAAGTAAAACTGAAAAGAAAAATAGTATCTTATTATTTATTGAAACATGACTAATATAGTCAGTAGAAAACATAATGGCAGTGGAGAGTGTTTAATTTCAGGATGTTCTGCAATGTGCTTTATATCTTACTGTATAAAGCACTACAGAAAATAAAATAGTTAATGACATCAATCTTTTTTAATTATTTCTTTTATACTATTTCATATTTTTTTTTATTATTAATACTTGTTAAAAAAAAAACTTTTTTGCTTTAATTTATCCTTAACTTAAAATCACATAAACAAAGAACTCTGTAGACAATATCATCAGGGACAAAGTTCAGTTTCCAGTGGTGGTTGTCAGCACAAGCGAAGTCTAGAAGAAGATGATGAAGAAAACATGGCTAAGGATTCCGATTCCGAATGTATGGAGACAGATTCTCAGCCAGTGAAGAAATCTCGAGCTGATTCAAGTAAGTGCTTTCGAAAATACTATATTAGATTAGTGAATAAAGTTTAAAGAAAATATTATAGAAAAAAAAATACAATAAATAATCCATTAATATAATTCGGAATAATTGTTCCACAATAATTACTTACGCTTTGAATTTGTCTAATATTATCTGTTATTCGAAGGTTATCAAAAGAAAAATAAAAGTAAATTTTATGCCCAGTATAATCATGGATTAGATAATGCTCCAAAGGTAGAAAATTTATATATAAGTTCGGAAAGAATTTGAATGGATAAATAGAAATTTCTAGGTAATTCCTTTGATTTCAAACAGAGAAGGTCAAAGATAGGTGGATTTATGTTAAGGAGTAACTTTTTCTTTTTTCAAAACACCAACTTTGTATTCAAAAGTATAGTTTTCCTGAACTTAACAAATCAATTTTTTTATCAAAATTTATATCTTGTTTTAATTTAATTTAAATACTCTGCAAAAGCAGATAAACACTGAAATTAACTGTCTTTATTTTACTTGCTTAATATCAGTGATAATCCTACTACATATTCAGTGAATCAATTTGGTGTAGGGTCTTTGTTTTCAGAATTTCATCTTAATTTGATCAAAACTCCGTTTCCATAAAATGTTGAAAGCGATTGATTTATTGTAAAAGAATGAACTGCGATCGCTATCGTAATTCAGTAGTGCTAGGAAGTGGTTGTTTCTTTTTGTAATCGGTCTGCTAGGGCTAGAATATTCTCTTTGATATTAGTGGATGACTTAATGCTTTGCCTTCTGCCGCCCCCTCATACGTTCGATATAGAAAACCGCACGGAATTCATCGGGGCCTTTTGACTCTCACCATCGATCTTTTATCAGCGGATTCCTTTCTGCATTTGTATATAGAAGTTTCCCAATCGTTGCGGTGTGGGTTCCTAGCCAGCCGGTATTTTTCCACCCTTCCTACCCCTTTCTTTCCCCTCTTCCCCCTGCACCTTCGTCCTTTATAGTCCCTATAGATATCGTGATTTCAATTCGTGCGCACGGAATATCAATATTTGGCTTCGGTCAGCAAGCGCTGATCAATGCAAACCCGGCCACATGATTTGCCACTCCCGTGATAGATAGCACGTTCCGAATTCTTCCCCTGCTTGGCGTTCGCAAATCAGGCTGGCAGCTGTAATTCACAGGAGGGGGAAGGGGAGGAAGAGATGGTTTCGATTACTCTGATAGCTATTGGTGATCCCAACTTATCATTAATACGCATTGCAATGAATTTCTTTTGAAGAGTTAGTTGATCAAGAAAATAATGGAAGGACAGTATCACGTGACGCAGGCATCTCTCGAGGGCGTTCTAAAAATTTTCTTTAGTTTTTTAAAACTAAACAAAACCTGATTTTAAGCAAAAGAAAAAAAAAAGCATTTAAAACCATTGTTTCTTAATTAAATGTGTTTACAGGGAATTACAAAAAACAAACCGAATCCCAAGAGATGTAGTTTCTTTTTAGTTTAATTTTTTTAGTGGAGTCTCTGAATTTTAAGCTAATCAGTATATTTTAATTTTATTCTGTAATTGAATATTGTTTAAGATTAGGATAACTTTGATTTCGTTTCGTTATCTTTTGAACTGATTTTCTGGCCAGTAATTTTTTAATTTTTACCTTTTAAGGAAAGACAAATTCTTACATTATTTAACGAAAGAAAAAAAAGCTGATGAAAATTATTCTGATTCCTTCAGTAGTGAAAGTCTTTTTAAATATTTTATTAAATTATGATTTAGAACAAGAGGGTTTTCTAATCAGTCAATTCTTTTTAAAAGAAATGAGCTTAGTTATAATTACCTTGAGATTTTAAATTTAATTCTTGGGATTCAAAGGGATCTACAGAATTCTTTATTCTATTTGTAGGTTGGCTTTGACTTTTATTTATTCATTTGTATTCTGGTTTCTTCTGAACTTTCATCGTTACCTTCCCCTTCTATAAGTGAAGATGGAATACGTTGGTAGGGGATGGCAGGGAACTGAAAACATAACTCACTGAAATGGCAGATGCCAAGAAGGGGAGAAGATGTGAATAAAGTGGCAAGTTCCCTATAAATCAGTTTAGCATTTTGCTCGGGATTTGATGGCTGGTGTGGGTGAGCAAAGGGGGTTGGCAACGAAATTGATGTCAAAACAAGTAACAGTAGAAGAAAAGTTTCATCAGCAAAGGAGGAGGGGGTGATAAAGGGCAGACACACCGAAGAAAATCGTAAATGTCTTTACATTGCCATCCTTTTCCAACAACTCTCCCCCTCTACTTCGGGGGAAAAAAGTTTCACCTTGTTTCGAGTTTATACATCCCGGAAGCCCGGAGCAATATCGCTCATTAAATATTTATCATTCGAGACCTCTTTTCTTTGCCAAATATTTCCTTATTTCTCCCC